>VXBP01007531.1:616891-1188008 GCA_013400115.1 Rhinopomastus cyanomelas
GCGGGGGTGGGAGGTGGGTAAAGGTTCCCCGGAAAACTGTAAAGCAGAAACCCTTTCCCCACGCCAGCACAAAGCCTGGGACACTCAGAAACGGGAAGGGGTGGGGTATGGCAGCTCCAAAACAGGGCACCGGGGAAGGTCGTGGTGGGGGCAGCTGCAAAACAGGGCGCAAAACAGCAGCCTTGGGAAAAAGGTTTACACCCCAACCCCAAGGAAAAGGGGTGGAAAGGGATCCCGAACCAGTCTCGCTCATGACAGGAGCTGCAGCCCCTGAATCACGGAGCATCCCCGACCGGCCGGCTGCGGGACTTCTCCTTCTTCCCCGTCGCTCCAACTCGCTCCCCAGCCCCGTCTCCTTCCCCTCAATCTGCATTATTATTAGCAGTATTTTATCCTAGGAAAAACAAACGTCTCCCTCCCTTCCCACCACATACCGGGGGGGCTAGGGGTGGCATGCCCAGATAACAAAGCAGCCGGTGTGGAACGAAGTTGTAAGGAAATAATTGATATGTAATAAGGCTGAGTGAATCTATCCCAAAGAAAATATTGCGTAAGCGGTTATGATTAAACATGCCCGGGCGAAAGGCTCCCTCATAAAGGAGTAATGGAGCTAAGGAAACAAATGATCATTGGGAACGTTAAACACAGAGGGGCATTTAATCACACAAACATAAATTCAGCTTGAAAGAGACTTAAGGGGGGGGGGGGGGGGGGNNNNGGGGGGAGGGGGGGGGGGGGAAAGAAAGAAAAGGAAAAAAACCCTAAGACTTTCTCCCCCAACCCTGTTATCGTCAGGTTGTGTGATCGGAGCCGTGCGAAGATGCTGACGAGAAGACGGTAGGAGACCCCGACGGTAAAAGAGGGCCCGATCCTGTTGCATGGGTTGAAACCCGAAGGAGACCTGACCCTCCACTCCCCACCTCCCACTCCAAGGAGAATCATCCCCAAGCAGGCAGCGCACCCCATTGCCCCGTTTCCACACCAAACTTCGGGCATAAAAAATAATTTAAAAGTTTAAAGCCTAATATTACCCCATATAAACGAAAAAAAGAAAAAGTAAACGGGCTGATCCTCCGTTCCCTGTCACACTGCTCTTCTTTCACAGATAATCCCGTTTAGGGAGCGCGTTCACATGGGGACACCTTGAAACCCCACCCCGCTCCCCGCTTATTCGGAGGCCGAAGCTCTTCCGCTTCACTTGTTCGTTGCTGGCAGATCTACAGGCGGCACTGAGCCCTTGGCTGAAGCCCTCGATGTCAGGTATCGAGATCCGAGCTCGAAAAGACCTTCGGAGGGGAAGGATTTGCTGCGTCGATTGTTTTATGGGTGATTTTGGCTCAGGGGAAGCTGTCCGAGCTCAGACCGAACCAGCTCTGCTCCCACCAGGGGCGAAGCCAGGCGCTCTGCCGGCTGGTTACAAGGCATTTTAACCAATGTCAATCGTCGTTATCATTTGTTTTTTTTTCCCACTTTAAAAGGAACTGAGGTGGGTGTTCGCACCCACTCGGGGTTGCAGAACCGGCCCTGGCTGTTACCCTAATCCTGAGCTGCTTGGGGGGCTGCGGGAACTTGTTTTCGTTGGAATTATATTCCATAAGAATGGTGAGGAGGAAGGAGAGAGGAGGGAGGTATTTGTGCAACAACTTGAAATAATTTACCCCAGAAAAAGGAAATCTGGGCAAGAGTTTATCTGGCAGTTCCCTTTGCCAGCATGTTTAAAATGTATAAGTAATTTTAAAGTGTGTCTTCACATAATATATTTTCCCCTTTCTCCTTCAGATGACAAGGAAGACCAGTGATTGCAAGATGTCTACAGATAGCGCCCTTTAAGAGTTTCCACATTGTATGGTTAAGGAAAGGGGCGGGGGGGGGNAGCTTTCTTATAGTCTGGGTTTACAGCTCGTATTGCCGGGGCTGCGCTCGGTGGCTTTTCAGTTCAATTGGTCACCCCAGCCAAAGTGAGGAGTGAGGAGGAAAAAAGTTTAGGGGTGCTTCTGTGTCACTAACGAGAAAGACGGGGATGTCCTCTAAAAAACACGTTAAAAGGAGAAATCCCCCAAATTCGCTCCCCAAATTACTTCCCAAATCCAAGTTTAACAGGTGGGACACTAGGGTAAAATCGCTTTGGGCGTTTCTTGGGGGAATAAAGTCGTTTGTGAGAAACGTTAGCCAGGCACCCGTTTTCTCGGCAGACGCTGGGATGGAGCTGACTGGCCTCGAGCAAAGCTCGGCTCTGTCCTTAGGCTCGAGTCTAAATACAATCACCGCAGTCGCTGCAGAATCAGCTCAGCTAGAGAGAGAAACTATAACCAAGAGCGAAATGCGTCTTTTTTTCTTAAAAAAAAGAGGTGAAACCCCTGTTTTTCAGACAGAAAGGGCTTAAATTTTCGTTGTCCTCGAGTTGCACTTGGTTGGAACAGTCACGGCCGCACCCGGTGCCAGGGAGCCCCCGGGCCTGTCAGTAAGAGTCTGCGGAACTTTCGCAGGACTTTCTCCATTTTGCAGAGAAGATGTTTAATTTCTGATTTCCTCTCAGCTTTTTTAAAAGGAATGACAGGGAGCCGCTTCCCACCACCCTGCACTCGAATCAAAGCTTTGAATTCAGTTCGAACCGGTTCTTTTCTTCTGCTTCGTGGGGAACAGTGAGATTTAGCCCAGGGCTCTGCAGAACCGAGCAGCCTCGCAAAGAGAGCGGTGGAGGAAATGGTCCTAGACTCCAGGAAAACAGGTTTTTCTTGGAGTGGGCAGCAAGGGCAGCCGGAAATTTGTTTGGACACGAAGGAGATCAGGCAGGAGACATGGAATTTTGCAGCTTCTGCGCTCAGAGATGTGTTTCCCCGCGGTTTGCCCAAGCCATGAAACCGACAGCAGAATCAGGCTCGAACTGGCAGCTATTTTGTTCGTTTTACTGGTTTTGGGAGTGACATCGTTTAGGGTCCCGAATCCATTTTATCCTGACAGGGACAAATACAAGCCAGAAACTATTCGCATTTTAAGAGGATTAAAGTCTCGTCCTAAAACCGGCCCCGAAACCGTGATGGAGTGGTTCCCGTCGCGTAACCAGCTCCATATTAATTCTCCAAATCCCGTTTTAACTCAAAATCACCCCAATGCGAAGACGATATTTTTCCCTGTTTAACGATCTACCTCAACCCTATCGCTGTTCTTAAATGTGATGAATTTGTGAACGGGAGGGGAAGAACTTTCGAACCCTCGGGCAAATGGAAAGACATCAAAAGGCGCATTTCCCAGAAGATAATACGTCTACTAAACCGGAAAAACCTTAAGTAACCAAACAAAATACCGAATCCAACAAAACAACAAACGCAAACAACAAAACCCCCCTTTATTCGTTCACAGTTTTTTTCTGGGGCTGCTGCTGTCGGGGCTGCAGCCAGACCCCGCTCACCCCCAGCTCACAGAGCCCGTCCAGGCGCGTTTGGTGCCCCATGGCTGACAGAGGGAGATGGAGAGGCCGGGCCGTGTTTTGTATGAATCGCGGTTTTCATTATTTTCGAGGTGGGAGGGAGGCGAAAATAGGAAAGGAACCGATGTATTTATGTAGAGCTTCATGTTGGACAGGAAGAGCGACGGAGATGCAGGCAAGAGCCACGGGCGCTGCTCGGCAGCAGCCTTCCAGGAACACGCGTGTCCCACATGGCCTCCCCCTCCACAGTCCTACCAACCCTTTGCTCTGCACCCACAGGAGATATGTGCTCCACACCCGCAGGGCCGCGGCTGCATCTCCCCGCACTCCCAGGCCAGGTTACCAAAAAGCATCATTGAAGACGGAAAGGAATAAACAAATAAAAATAACAATCCCCCCCCCCAAACCCCGAAACATTTTGCTGTCTACAATCGGGGGGTGCCGAATCCCTCCAACAGGGCAGGAAAGGGGAGGTGGGGAAAGGGGGTGGGTTTTTCTTTGATGAATTCCTAAACAATTCCTATTATTACTTTCTTCACCAACCCAGAGTGAATACAGGGTCCAAATGGTAAGATTTGCTTTTCAAAGGGTAATGTGAAATCAAACCACCTGTTCCACATTAGCCTGCTCCCACTTCCACCTCCCCTGTACATGAAATCATTTAAATAAAAAGAAAGAAAATCATTGAAGAGAGAACAAGCATACTGTTTTTCTTCCTCAAGAAATGGGATTAGAGCCTGAGAGCCAGGCAGTGCTTCAGGTGAATAAACTAATAACGAAGCATTTGGGAGGCAACTTTTACAGAGCATCCTTAGGCGCATTCTCATCCAAAACCTGACAGAGACAAAGGCAGCCCCGGATCAACCCCCAAATTCCTCCACTAGGTATAGGTACATGGAGGGCAGCGAGCCCAAAGGCAACGAAACACCCACAGCCCCTGCCCAAACCCTCCCCACGGGTGGAACACAACACCCCCGCTGCCACAGCCAGCACGTGCCCACCTCATCAGGCCCACCCCACCCACACCAGACCAACCCCACCCGTGCCCACCCACTCAGGTATCCGCATACAAGCTCCCATCACAGCTGTCCCCATTCATGTCCATGCCAGTAGTGCCAACCCCGGGCCTGGCCCTGTAGCCCAGATCAGGGCAGCCAAGAGGCAGCCCTGAGGCAGGAGCAGCTGGTGGGGGGGTCCTGTGGGAGCCCCCCCTTTACCTTGGTGGCAGGCAGGGGCTCAGCAGAGGTCTCATGGATGCCAAGGCCGCAGAGGCCCTGGCAGCAGGCTCAGTTGGCTACCGGCCCTATTTCCGCTTGTAACTATGAGGGGACCCACTGCCTCTCCTCGATAAGGTATCACAATGTCTCTGCAGTCGGCGGGCAGCACCTTAGCTCAGAGCTCCACAGCACCGCTGGCAGCCGGGCCAGGACAGCGGGGAGATGTCGAGGCATTTCTGGGAATAATCACATCACACAAGTGCTTACATTCCGCCTTCCTTTCTCTTTATCCCTACCACCAAGCTTGAAGTCACACCTTCTACCGGATTGTTTAAGGTCTCCGGGTTGGAGTGGGGGTGGGTGGCAGCCAGGGAGAGTGTGTGCTAGTGTGTGTTGTGGGGAGGGGGTGGGGGGGTTGCTGGTTGTTAATCTATAGGGTTCCTCCAGGCCAATAAAACTAGCATGGTCAGAAATTTCTTCTTTTCAATAGAAAGGTCTCCCTCTCTCCCCTCCTTCCAACCCCTAACCCTTTCTGTTTGTTTTTTGCCTGGACTTAAGGGTCTGCAAGCAGCACTGCAATGTTGGGAGTCCCAAAAGATATGCAGAGCTGCAAGGTAACAAAACTACTTTGTTTTCCCTCTACAGTCAACATAGGGGTGGTGGTGTACTCACACATGTTGTGGAAAATGCACCTGGAAAGGGGACAACCATGTAAGTATCCTACACACAGGCATCAGGGTGGGCTACCTGAAATGCAGCTAGAGGCCTTGCAGCATCCAAGAGGCTCAATATAGGTGCTGGCATGAAAATAATCCCCAGTAAACATCTGGGGGTGTGGGCAAACAAGTGCCCTCCACACACCTGATACTCACTTTACACATACAGCCACTTAAGTTCTTGCTAGTGTCCAAGGTGGGATTTTGACTGGGAGCCGGCAATTCACAGTGCTGAAAGGAGCCTCAGGAACACAAACACAATCTTCTTGCAGAAAATCACCCAAAAGGATCTTTTTCTTCAAGTACTTTGCTTCATTGCCGGCTGCTTTCTCTCTGGGTTACCTACGGCTTTGTGCTACCGTCTACTGTACGCTCTGCTCACCTCTACAGATCCTTTGTGTGAGCTGCAAATTCTACTCTGGAATCTTAAAATCATCCTGAAGGGTAAATCTGAGTAACAGGATAACAGGAACAAGCACTGATGTGAAGTACTTGTGGGTCGGTCAAGTCCTCTCTGCTAATGTTCGATAGCAGGTGCTTAGCCTAGAGGCTGCCCAGAAGCAGCTGTCCAGAAGATACAGGGAGGTTTGTTTGTCTGTGTAAATATCTCTGGGTTTCCCCTCACCTAAGATACCAGACCATTTTACAAAGAAATGGCAATTTGGGACAGAGGAAGCTGCTCATGAGGTATCTGGAGCTCTTGGGCTTTAACAGGGAAGGTAAAACCAAGCAGATGGAGACAAGTGCTGCCTGACTGAGAGGCAGCGTGGGTTATTGCATGACTCCTGTCAGAGGGCGAAGCCTTTGGCAGTGCCCTTGATCTCGCTGTCACCCTGCTCATCCTTCATTTGGATCCCTTTCTTCATACTGTAACCACCTTTGGACCAGCAACCACCTCTTCTTGGTGCACCTCATGGACAAAGCCAGGACCCCCACCACGCTGTGACTCTGCTGTTTTCTAATAAATAACCAGCGCATGTGTGCACCATGCCTGTCACCGCAAAACCCAGGCTTTGGCTTGGATTTCTGGTTATCACCTAGTGCCAATAATAATAACAATAATAATAATAATATGAACATTGCTTTGTGGATTCAAACCTGCCAGAAAGGCAGAAAGCCAAGTATTACACTTGTGGGAGGTATCTTGCAAAGCACTCCAAGGATCTTTTGTTAGGTCTGGCTTTATTTAATATTTTCATTAATGGCCCTGTAAATGGATTACACAGCCCATTAATAAAATTGGCAGATGCTACCCAGTTAAGGGAGCTTGTGAGAGGCAAGACAGGATTAAAAAGGAAGGGGAAAAGAGGACACCAAAAAAAGCATTTAAAAAGAGGCAGAATAAGGATGGAAAGGACAAAATTATAGGTGGGCTTTGAATTGAGAGAAAGGTGGCTTGAGAATTATTGGAAATCCATATTGTTCAACTGTGGTTTTATCCAAAATCCAGTAAAACAAATTATTAATCCCAGAGAGCACAGTGCAGAAGGTCAGCCTGAAGTTTTTGCAGTAGGGAGTGCTGGGAGGGCAGGTACTGCAGCAGGAGCTCTGCTCACCTACAGAGGTGGGGTGTGAGGGGTGTGCACCTAATTGCTGGGCAATCACCAGAAAACCTGAAGAAAGACTAAAAAATAAAAGAAATGCTCATGGTGACAGGGGCAGAGAGGACCCTCAGTTCTGATCACCTTGCAGTGCAGAGACCCCTGGAATTCCCTGTGCTTCTGCCATGTATTGGCTCACCCAACTGTTGCAGCTGTATCATCTGCAGTCTGTGGTGATGCAGGAGACACCAGGGCACAGCCTGATAGAGGCTGCTGCTATCTCACACCTTGGACACCCACTTTTCCCTCTCAATAATGTCACAGGCATCTGGTGGAGCATCTGAAGATAAAACTGGGAGAACAAGCTGTTTCCCCAGCCAGCAGAAGACAGATACTGACCAAATGTACTGGAAATACAGAGCCCTTCCTCAGAACAGTCTGGATTTAAACTGAGCCAGGGACATGAGAACAAAGTACCAGATGCTCCGCTAATGGAAATCAGGATGGCTCCAGTGACATCAAGAAACCTACAGCAATTCAGGATGGGCTGTGGAGCCCAGGCACTATAAACCCCATGGCTGTGGATTAGGGGTGTCCTCTGCTTACAGAGACAGGCACAAAGATCTGCACAAAGTGCTCGAGCCTTAAGCTCCTACAGGTTATTGGACATTTAACTTTGGAGGATGTGTTGTGCCAAGGGCTGTAGCTTGATTAAAAATCTGCTTCCAGTTGTCTCACTTCCTTTTCCTAAATAATGATATCACTACCTTCCAAAAGCAAAGGAGGAAGGAAAAAAATCCCCAGCACTGGACCCAGTTTACCATTCAGTTACACCTGGTTTATATCACACACAGAGAGAAAGAATTAGATCAATATAAAAACCTACCTGTTTCAAATAATTAAACCTCAAATTCTGACTATTTCATTGACGTACAAATCCCTAAAATCCTGAGTGCTTTAACATTTTCTCTTTTTCCTTTCAGCACATGTGATTTAACTGGTTCCTTTCCTCTTTCACACTGGGTTGCACACTGCAAAGTTCCTTACCAAACTGTCCGAAGCCATGAACATGATTATGGTCTGGTCATGTAAACAGGCAGGATGGGGTAAAATAGGATGGTGGGGTGGTTTTTTTTCCCCCTCTGTGTGTGTGTGTCTGTAAGAGAGAGAGAGAGAGAGAGAGAAAGAGAGAGAGAAGGGTCCAGATCCAGTTTATAAACATCCATCTCCAGTAATGAGTCCTCTAGGAAGAAATGAAAAATAGCCCAGGCCTGGTAAAGTCAATTAAGTTGCTTTTAAATAAGAGGTTACCCAGAGAGGCCAAGAGTTAACATGTAAAGGCTTATTGCCAGTGCTGTAAAAAATAAAAGGAGGCTTGAATATTTGAAGACATTTGGTTGCTATTATAAACAAGTGGATCTAATAGTGTGGGTACATTCATAGACTAACTGTAGAAGTTGGGCATCTTATAAGGACACATTGAAAAGAAAAACTGTAAGGTTCCCTGGCTAAATCATTCCAAATGGGTCATTATAAACCCCTCGATCCAACATGTGTGCTTGGGACGCAGGGCATTTATAAGGAAAGCTTTTCAAACCAACCAATAATGAGCAGCTAACAAGGAGAGCCCAGCCAAAGGTGTGTGTTAGCCGCACAGAACACATGGCAAAGCTTTATGGTGCAAATTCTTACAGTGACCTGGGGAGCAGATGACCCTGACACCAGCTTGAGCTGCTTGGAAAAAATCAGTGAAGGTTTATCACAGTCTCTGAGATTCCAGATTGGGAGAGTGGGTTTAGTGACGGCGCCTTCCAGGGAGCAAAATGCTCTGTTTCACGACAGGAAAAAGAAAAGGCTAAGGGAGAACAAAGGTGCTGCCCTTCTCTGCTTGGAAGTCCCCAGTTTTCTCCTCAGAGCAGACTCATTTTTGTTTGGGTTTCAAGGAGGTTACAGTGGGCTGCCAACACAGTCTGGGCACAGACCTGTAATTCCTGCAAAGCCAAGTAATGTGGAGGTCGAATGGCAACAAACTCACCTTCTCACAGCCAGCAGTGCTGACCCACACACCCTTTCCTACAAAGAATAGCTGGATTTTCCAAGGGAAAACAGTCACTGTTTGACTGGCCTGACTGATAAACCACAGCATCCCTTCCCAACTGGAGACCCAAAACATCTGGCACAGGCTTTGACGACCTCAGCCCCTACCTGCCACAGCCTGAGGAGGAGCTCAAAGTTTTTCGTGGACCTGATGTATTCATCCCGCTGCACCCCGCATTTAAATGTCTGAGCCTTTCCTCATCCTTCACATGCTCGACTTTGTATCAAGGGCCAGCAGGTGGGCAAATAACATCTAAGGAAACAAGAAGAGCCATGTGTGGAGAGGCAGACAGACACAGAACGAGGATGTTTTCAGAAGCATCAACATAAACCTGAGTTAATCATTAAGCTGCTCCTTAGTACCCAACAGTAGCAGGTGGCCTCTGCCCATGAGGCAAATCTGCCCCAGGGGAAGCTAAAACAGGCTCTCCCAAGAGACCCGGTGTCCCCAACACAAGATGTATCTCTACAAAGGGGAATCTGGGGTCAGGACTTCCATTTTGAAATGAAAATGTGAACAGTGGACCGAGGTGCTGCTGCTCCCGCCCTGGAGCCCAGCACTCCTTTCCCACATGTTCAGTGAGCAGCGGACAGTGGGACCACATGCTCTGCCTTTCCCAAGCCTCCTGCCTCCTTCACACCGGCCTGTCAGCTGCAGAGGAACGTGAGATCAGCCAACACAGGGTCAAGCAAATTAACGTCACCAGAAAGGAAACGGGGTCAGAGCTAAGCAGCATTTCCCTGCATCAACAGCAGGCTGGGAGCGTGGATGGGGACAATTAACTCAGCAACCTGATGAGGAGACCATGACTTCAGCCTCCTTTTCCTTCAGAGGGAGAGGGAGTTCAAGGTAGCCACCAGAAATCCTCCCTGCCTTACAACACTCATCTGAAGGGCCATGCAGGAGCCCAGCCCCACCACACCTGGCTGTGGGCAGAGTGAGCCCTTAACTAAGGTTGCTCCCACCCTGGCTGCCCTCATTGCACAACATGCGATGGCAGAGGAGGAGGCAAGAGTGCAAATCTGCCTCTGTTTGTTTAAGCCACCAGTAAATTAGCGCTGCAAACCTGCCAGGTTGACCCTGTGGTTTCAGAGAGATTTTTTCTGGCTTTCTGGTCTGGGGTATTATACATCGAGGTTTCCTCTCCAGCCCTTGATAAACAGTTCTCTCCAGCTACTCAGGAGGAATAGAGTGGGGGGAACATTCCCAAATCCCAGTGTGAAAACCCCAGTGTCTCCCCCCTCCCATAAACACTGCTCTTGCCAAAAGGGTCCTACACACAGCTCCCAGTGTGGGGGGCTGCATCGCCCAGCCGCAGTGTGGAGAGGCTCAAGCTGGGTGTCAGTGACTTCATCCTGTGCCACGGAAACCCTGAAATTGTTCCTTAACTTGTGCCAGCACTACCAGGGAGCAATCAGAGACACTGGGGTAAAAGGAAGGAGAGGCTGTTTCCATGGGGCGAAGCAGGGCTGTGTCTGCAGAGTGTGTCCGAAAGATCCCTAAAATATGGCTCCAGAAATTGTGCACAGCCCCATCTGTACTCTCCGAAGGCCCCATCAGCACCCTGAGCCAACAGGCACAGTGGAGAGTAGACACAGGTCAGGCAGCACTCCCTGTCCTCAACAGCCATGAGCTGCAGGGACAGGCTGTACCCTGGAGCAAACCCACAGAATTCAACAAAGCCCTTGAAGATCTGTTTTACGGGTGAAATCCCTCTCTTCTAGTGACACAGCATCCAGTAGTCCATGGTAAGATCTGGGGTCATTCCCCAGTTAAGTGCTTGATCTCATTTCCACCGTGTTTAGCAGCCACAGGGAAGATCAAAACGTCAGTGCCCTCACTGAGGCAGCCAGATGGCTTCAGCCACAATGGCACCTCAAGCTGAGATCTCACCAGTGGGGCAGAGAGTGTTCATTAACAAAGAGTGGGAGGAGGGTGCAGAAACATCAGCATCAAGTGCAGCGCAGAGGGCTGGCTCTGAGCACACATGGTTCAGCAGGTGCCTTGGCAGCAGAGTAATTCTCTGTGCCAGAATCCCAAAGAGCCAGGCTGGCTGCTGCTGCAGAGGGCAAAGAGCTGCCATGTCATGCTCAAAAGCTCCCCAATAGAAAAAACCCAACTTCTCCAACAGCAGCAACAGCAGCCAAACCCGAGTGGACTCCCTGCCAGCTCCTTCTCCACCCCTTTCCCATGGTACAAATAGTCCAGTACCAGCCTCTCCAGTGCTTCTGGCAAGTTTAATCAGTCCTGAAAAGCTTCAAATGCACTTTGACTGTGCTGCTCTCAGTTTATGTCACAGACATAAACCCCATTACATACACCTCATCCCTTCTTCCCCACATACAGCATCTCTCCTAAATCCCCCTTGTGCTAAAATACAAGAGGAGGAAAGAGAACACAAAATGAGAGATGTGTGATTGAGTTACAACCTGGCTGCTGCACAAGGCTAAGTCAGGTCCTGCAGCTGGAAAGGATGGAATGGTCTCATAAATTCTTGGATTCTCAAGGACAGCAAATCTCTGCTTGACTTCATTCAGACCTCATCCTTGGGACATTCCACCTGCGTATCAGAAAGAACCAGGACCTCATCTGTACCTGTATGAGCATCAGCCCCATGTTACGGTTGTGCACAGGGACATGGACCGTGTGGCACAGGGGACAGAGCACTTGGCAGGCTCCCTTTTCTGTGTCTTGTTTTCCCCAAAAGGCAGACTGTGACTCTTCACATGGGAAAGAAGCTCCCCGTATCAGCCACAAGACAAAATCCACTTAGTATTGCATCAAAAAAAGGAAAAGTGCCCCTAGAGGGAGATCAGTCAGCACTGGCTTGTCCCTACACCCCGGCTTTGATTAGATCCTCCACTGTGGAATAAACAACTTTCACCTTGCTGTGACCCCAGGGAGCCCTGCCATCCGCCTACGTGGCAGAGCCATCAGCAGCATCCAGAGTGACCAGAACCAAGTCCCCTCACCATGGTGTGGGTCCCACACCATGGCTGTATGGGACACCTGAACTACAGAGCAACTGGTGCCTTGTGCTGAGCTGATCTCAGAGCAGCCCTGGGAAAGGGCAGGGTTGCATTGTGCTTCACCTGGATATAAAGAAGAGAATTGTGGCGCTTTGGGTTGAAATGTGCATTAAATACACAACACACTCTGCTCCGGAGCTGAAATACATGTACTCGGGCTGCCCGTATATTACCTCTGCACTACGTGTCAGGCATCTCCCCTAGGCTGGGGGAGAGATCCCTCTGAGCTCCCAGTTAAAGCCCAGCTCTTGTTAAAGGCACCATTGTAGGGAAAGGGAGGAGAAAAAAAGCGAAAAAGATAATTCTGTCAGCACAGATGTCTCCTACACTGAGGGGTTTGCAGGGAAATAAAAACCCGAGCAGCTCTTATACCATTTACAAAGTTATAGACTGTAAATAAATAGAGTGGAGCGGTTCCCCCACCTAGAAGATACCACGAGTCAGCGGACAGCACTGACAAGTCCGAGTCTTGCTGTAACTGGCTTATCTTTCTAATCCTCTGGATTATTAATAGTAGTAGGGCTGTGACAGAGTCCAGAGGCCACACCATGACAGATACCACCGTGTGAAGCATCCTACAAACACATGGGGAGAGGCTGGTCCTGCCTCTAGGAGCTCACAAGGCAGAGGGACAGGATGAGGTGGGCATAGAGACATTAGGTGAGGTGCCCAAGGCCATGGGGCATATAACAGCAGAGGAGAAATGGGAACTGCTTTCTCCCAAGCTCTTTGTCTGTCCCACCAAGCTCAGAGTGGGATTTCAGCTGATCCTGTCTCCTGCTTTCCCCTTGCACAGTCTTTAGGTTGTGCTAGCAAGTATAGTTCAACTGTTGCTTCTCCCAGCACAGAAGAGAAATCACTGCTTCACATTGGGATTTGCTGATTTCACAGAATTGTAGAACACAGACTGTGTTGGGTTGGAAGGCACCTCTGCAGGTCTTCTAGTCCAAACTCCCTATGCCAAGCAGGGCCATCACTAGCCAGACCAGATTGCCCAGAGCCCCATCCAGCCTGGCCTTGAATGGCTCCAGGGATGAGGCCTCCACCACCTCTCTGGGCAGCATTTTACAGGGATCCCCCACCCTCACATTGAAGAAATTTTTCCTGGTATCCACCCTTAATTTGCCCTTTTCCACCTTCAAACCAGGATCTCTTGTTCTATCATTCCCTGCCCTTGGGAACAGTGTTCTCCAGCCGCCTTACAGGATCCTTTCCCCTGAAACACCTGAAGCTTGTGATGATTTGTACGTTGGGATGTAGGGAGGTACATGGTGATCAGCAGCACCATGCAGTATCTGCTCTAAGGTCATGTTCATGGGTCCCTACATGACAGTGAGTGCAGAACTCAGAAGAGTCATCACCCCATGCCATGGTTTAGCCTGTCTGTCAGACTGGTCCTAAGGATGGACCCCTTGCTGAAACCTGGGGTAGGAAGGAGATGGGCTACGAAGGACAGAGGCCTTCCAGGCAGCATCAGAAAGAACTCTCTTGCTCCTAGTTTTGCCCACGCTTCTAGGACAGCTCAAGCCTGGGTAACTAGCATGATCAATGATGTGACACCAAACATTTTGATCAACTCTGCTTTCTTCAAGGGCATGGCTGAAATTCCACATCTTCCTACCCAAAGCCAAGCTCCTGCTCCAAATCTGATGTCCCCGAGAGCATTTGCTTTGCCTCTTGCTCATTTAACTTGGCTCCTGCCTGGATGCCCACAAAGCCCTGAATTTCCTGCTGGCTCGGGACAGCTTGAGCTCGGCCCTGTTTCCTCCAAAGGCAAATGGGTTGCATTCACCATAGCAATGAAAACTGAGCGATGTTCTGGGCATAGGGCCTAATCCAATTCCCAGTGAGATTGAGGAAGGTTATTCTGTTCAACTGGGAGGTGATGGGAGGGGGAGGGCAGGAGAAGGGTCCAGGCTGCAGGGATAGGACAGTGACATTAGCACCCTGGGGGACCTCTTCAGAGGTCACTGCTGGGAAGGCAGCAAGTGGTAAATGCCTTTTCCACTGCGTGGATGCCCCCTTGTTCTCATTCATGTTTTCTCAGCGCTACCTTGTGCTTCTTAAGCAAGCCATAAATTCAGTCATATGGGTTTTCTCTGTCCTTCCACCCACTTTTTTTTTTGACATCCATTTAATGACTTTTCTCTTTAATATATGGCAGGCATTTTCCTTCTGAAATACCTGAGGTTTAGGACAGGTAGTAAATGGAGACCTCTCACAGAACCACTGGCCCAGAACCCAGTCCTATTGGCGCTTAGAAAAGGAGATCCATTTTTCCTCTCTGCTCTTCAATTAGCTGTAATGTTTGCCTTTAAAACATAAAATTAGAAGTTTTTTGGAGGCACAAAGCAATATTATACTGCAAAACACATTTTTATTCTCCCCTCCCTGCTACCAGTTTAGCACAGCAGATATATTAGACAGCTGGTTTCTAGGCACTGCTCTCTTCTGAAGATTTAGGGTCCGACTTTCAGTTCCTGTGAAAATAATGACCTCCCTTGCTCTCTGTAGGCCTGTGCTTGATCCTACTCATATTAGCAGGACCTTTCAGGTCGAATACTACAGGATTTAGTGCTGGTAAGCATAGGCATTGAGCAGCCAAACATCTCAAAGTCCATCCGACTGAGCCATTCATTGAATATATAGGGCACAAGCTCCTGTTCAGTACCGTCAGGCCTTCTCACATATCTGAGAGTTGCTTTCTTAAGGAAAGGCAGAACACAGTCACTCTCACTCATCCAGATGTCTTTTTTACTGAGGAGCCAAGCAATGGGGAAGGAGAAGAGCCTAGGAATAGGTCACTAGCGGGACACAGCAATTGAGATGCCAGGGAACCAACCTTGAAGGAAGCTGTGCTGAATGTGAGACCATATCTAACACCAGCCCCTTCAGCCCTTAACTCCTGCCTGAACCAGCCCACCATTGCCTCACCATGAAAAAGTACCAGAGAGTTGCGTGCAGCTCACAAATCACAGATCGGCTACTTTTGAATAAAAATGCCAATCAATGCTTCTGCTGAGGCTAAGAGCACAAGCCCACTCCCCCGCNCAACTTAAACTCTATTTACAGCAGTTGATGCTTTTGGCTTGGAGACCTCTTGCTTTGAGTACCCTAAGGCTGTCCAACACACCCACGGCCACCCATATTTCTGTGAATCCTTAGTTGAGTGGAATTAGAGAGGTGAAGCCAATCAAGCTCAGAGGAACAACCCAACCAGTTGTACTCAGTGGAGATATCCAGCTGGTCCATGCCGTTCTCTTCCTGGCATTGGCCTTGCTGTCACAAGTGCATAAATAAACACGTTCTGAGAGCAAAAGGAGTTGACGTTCATATTTTCTTAAAGTGGTTCAAATCCCTCACAGCACAGGAGAATGAAAAATGTCCCAGGATGGGAGCTATTGATTTCAAGAGGCAGTGAATTGCGCTCCATGTTGGATCAAAGGGGAGTACAAAGCAGAGAAGAGCCACTTTCTCCACCACACACCAATGATTTTCCAGATGTCTTTTATGGGAAATAATGGCACTCAGAGCACTGTTAACAAAAAGCAGCCAAATCACAGGAAAGGGAGCCTTGACTCTTTTATCTCACCAGTGTTACTCATCCATCTCTAGAGTTAGCTGATAGCAGAGTGATTGATTCAGAAATTACAGGAAAAAGAAGAGGGAAAAAAAAGGCAGCGAGACCACTAAGACATATTAGCAGAGGTACCTGCCCAATAACTCTGTCTGTGCTCCCAATTCCAATTGACTGTCCCTATCTGTAGGGACACAGGACTCATATCCGGTGACATCTGTTGCTAACATGGAGAAAAGTATGGACAAGTCAGCGAAGCTTCAGCTGTTTGACCATAACATTTCTAGAGAACCATCAAAACCTAGAAGTAGCCCTGAGGAATCAGGACATTCGTTGCCTAGATACTTGCTAACTCCAAGTAATGGAAAAATTCCTCTTTCCTTCCCAAAAGATTTTCCCAGTGAGCACAGAGAAAGCAGCTGAGTTTCCTCAATTTTTCCTCAATTTTACCAGAAATCTTATTGCCCTCCTTCACCCCTGTGGCCTCTTTACCTTGAAATGACAGGAGTGGAGGCTTCTGAAAGGCAAAACACTGAATCAAAATACAGAAGAACCCAGGTATGCTCAAAACACCTGAGTTCAGGTCTGGTGACTTGTGAGTCCTTGAGGTGCTCTGGTCTGGTTCTGGAGCCTTATACTGCTGGGCAGAGGTTTGGTCTCTCCTACTAGTCCTAGAGCGTTTCTTCCCAGGTAGCAGGAGGTGTTTTTGGTGTGGATGCTCTGGGAACCCTTCTGGGGCCTGTTATGGGATTGCCTGGGAATGCACGGCTGGGTGGCCAAGGTGGTTCCTCTCAGTCCATCTAACATAAAGCAGGTGGGTTACCCTACAGCTCTCAAACATTTTGATGTTCACCAAGTGCTTCAAGTCCCTTACTTTGCTGAATACAGAAGTACTTTCCTTTTCCAGTCAGGGTCTTCTCTAAGAGGAACCGATAAAGGCCTGATGTTGTATGTGAGCAGTAGGAGAAAAGAGAGTAGGATTTTTAGGTGCAATGAACCAGAGCTGTCCACCTTGTCTTCACCCACATTTGTGAGGGGTTCAGTACTTTTAAGAGCAGCTCCGTTCCTATTCAGGTGCCAAAAAGCAGCCAGAGATGCATACAGTAAGGTTTGCTCCTCCACAGCCCTCGCGTAGAGCTCAAGAGCTCATCGAAAAAACATGGGATTTTCTGTGTGTGTGAACACCGCTCACTGATATATCTGAGGAGCTCCAAGTTTTCCCACTCCCTCCAGAGTTGTTTCAGAACTTCATGTTTTCACCAAAAAATCATTCACCCCAACCCAAAACAAAACAAGAGGACTGTTTTCTGTCAAAGTTTCAGAAACACCAACCTGCTTTTACAGGACACAGCTTAAGAATCCTTCAATTAATGAAACTGCTAAATCGTGGGGAGAAGAAAAATCTGCAGGAAAACCAACTAGAAGTAAAAAAAAAACCAAACTCTTTCAGGAAAGAGAATTTTAATTAAAAATAATATCCCAGTGGATAATTTATGTTTCGACGTAAGGATTTAAATCGCAGAAGCAGCAAAGGGGTTTTTTTAACACCATCAGCATCCAAGAGTGGAAAACACCAGATTTCAAATTCATACATTCTGTATTAGAACATCTTGTTTCTATTTAATAAAAAAAGATCTTTTCTCTGGGTTTTTCTTTTTTTTCTCCTCTCTCCTGTTTTTTTTTTTAAATCCTTTTTTTTCCCCCCTTCTTTTTTTAAAAGATATAATTCATCCTAATGTATTACAAATGGCACACTAAAAGAGCATGCCCGGAAAATATTAATAATTGAATTCAAATGAGTTTTTCCTACGAGTCTAGAATCGAGGGGACAAATTCCTCATGTTTTTGGTGAGGGGAAAAACGAGGAAAGAAAAAAAATAAACCCCCAAATCAAGACGGATAGTTGGGGTTTTTTTCCCAAGCTCTCTGAGAAAAGAACTGTGTGCTGTGTGGAGTCTCCCCCCCCACCCCCGAGGATGACAGAAAAAGGATTAAAGCAGGTGACACTTTGAACTTAGCTTAGATAAGTGACCCTCAAAAATCAACAGTCCAAAAGTTTAGTACACAGATTCCCTGGCCACGTCTAGTCGGGTCTTCATCAAAACCTTCCCGACTTCACAAAGTCAAATGAAAATAAAGAAGACAGGTTGTCTCGGGTTATCTTTTAATATTGTTTTAGCCACTTATTAGCACTAATGGACAATTAGTGGCCGGCGCAGCTAGTTTTCTGTAATACGAAGCAGAGTTGGAAGGGAAATTCTTTGTTTGCTTCTGTGTGCGGGAACTGCTGCTGCGGTTGGATGCATAAAAATAGCAGCCAGAAAAAGAAGTGTGAAATACACTAGTTAAACAGTCCCATTTCCAAAAAGAAGAAGAAGAATATAGTTGAAAACAGATCCTTGTGCCGAGCTCAGAAATCCTCCTGATGCACTCGAAACACGAGGAAGTCTGCACTTTATAAACAAGCGAATATATGCTCGGGATAAAAGGCGAAGCTTTTTGAACTCCTAGCTGGCGTGTTAGGAAGACCTTTAATGACATTAGCAGTTCTTCAAAACCAGAAAGACCATATTATTTCGGATCCTATATGGTCACCACATGTAGCTTTTATAAGGCGGGGGGGGGGGGGGGGGGGAAGGGAATAAATAAATAAATAAATACACTTAAACACCCTCCTCTCCCTCATGCCAATAACTAACTTGCCAGAGGAGAAAATATTTACCGCTGCTTTTCAAAAATCCTTGACGCATGCAGTAAAATCCTCCTCTGAGAAAATGAGCCCGTAAAGGACCCCAAGGCGTTTCTTCCAGCACTACCGGTGATGCGGGGCTGCTCCGCTCCTCTCCGCGGGGCTCCGCGCCCGCTTCCCGTTAACACCTAGGGGTTGGTGCCATTGCCAGTGGGATGCGCGGAGAGCAGCGGATATCAGCGGATATAATAATTCTACTAATAAAAATAGCAATAATGATAATAACGGCGGTAATACCTGGCAAGAGCTGCACACTTTGCCTCCGCTGCCCGGCGCGCAGGCAGGACGATCTCCTGCTCCGGGGACACGCTGCTGACCATGAGCAGAAGATGTTAAGGTGGTTATAACTGAGGACTCGGAGCCACAGCCGGGGCTCGGGCAGACCTGGACGCTGCCTTCAGCAGGGAAACTCCGTTAAACCGCGACTTAGGAGGGAGCAACGAGAGGGTCCCAACCCCCCTGAGCCCAGGGTTCAGGCGTAAAAAATTATATCTCCTGGCTCCGAGCAGCGAGAGAAGACATCTCCCCCCCCAACCCCCAATACCATTCCTGACTGTGGGGAACTCCAGCTGCCCCCTGCCCAGCGATCCGCGGGCGCGGAGAGGGCGCGGGCTACTCTGCTGCTCCAGATCCGGAGCTTTCCACGGAACAGGGAGATGGATGATTTGTTTCTGAGGTTTTGCGGGGAATAGTCTCTAACAAACACACAATAAATCACCCGAAGTCCCTGGCCGGCTGCTCTGCGGGTGCGTCCGGCTCGGGAATGGCCAGAGCTCCACTTCGCCTCGATTCTCATCTCTCGGGAAGGGTGTTTTAACAGGGCGGTTAGGCAGAACGGGGATTTAGTTCCTTCCCTAAAGCTCTCCCCACTCTTTTTGCCCTTCTCACTCTGAAAATGTGTTTTCTAATCATGCACCACGTTTCTGTATTTTTTCCCCGGCTAAACGGGGCAAATCTTAATTATATTTTTAAATACTAGAAGGAAAAAACACCTACCCGAAGGTTCTCACTCTAAGTCGTGTGTGTGTCCCCCCCGAGATTTTAACCCCGAGATCGCATCATTCTCCGCACGGTAGAGCCCAGAGGGGGATTCGCTCGATGCCGCCACACCAGGAATTCAAGAAAGTGGCTTCTGTGAGAAGAAAATCAAGAAACTGACCCCTGAACAAGCAGAAAATTTTATCCTGGGGAGCGAACTCATACCCGTCTTTTAATTTACCAGGTCGTCTTAGTAGGAGGCAGAAAAAAATAGAGACATAACGAATTAAACAAAAATTTTAGACAAACTAGAGAATTTTTTGTCATTACAAATAAATCTGGAAGACAGGAGAAGGTAACAGCTCAACTAGAGGCACCTGGTACTCCCCCAAGCTCTCAAAAAACTACAGTTCCCCCCGTTTCCCCCCGTCCATCCAGCCCTAGAGAGTCTGCTCCGGGAGCGGTTTTGGCAGAGGACGGAGGCTCTGCCCGTGCGCTCGCTCGCTTCTGGCACCCTCAGTGGGTGACAGCAGCCGGCCACACACCTCCAGTAGGAAAATCCTTATATTCTAGATAAGGTGCTTCTTTTTAAAAAAAAAAATAAAATTTGTGGGGTTTTCCTCCCCCTGAACTCGAATCCTTTCATTTCGAGCCGCTCTCCTCGCACTTGGCTGGACACAGGTTTGAGTTTAGCGTTCTTGGCTCGTCCGCTCCTATAAAACACGGAGCCGAATTTATTCTCTGAATTTATTATTCTCTGAATTTACTATTCTCCATCCTCTACCCGAGTCTCAGGACAGCCCTTGTGTTCATCCCGGACACCCTGTCCTATCGCCATCAGCTTCCCACAGTGGAATCCGTTTTTCCTGAGGAATTCACAAGCTACAGATACTCTGGGCTGGTCTTTTTGGGGTTTAATATCTCACAGGCCTAAAGAAGGGGGAAGTTCCCCGAGCTTGGTGAAAGCTAAGCACCTCCAACCCGTAGAACTGGGGTGTGGGGATGATCTCCATGGCCAGAGACTCCTTTCATTCCTTTCTAAACACCCAGTTCTATCCAGTGGCTTCCCAGGAACAGGAGGAAGAACAGTTCTTGGCCGAGCGATTCGCAAGCGCACTTCAAAATAAATGAGTTGACTACTAAAACTTAATATTATGCAAGATGTCCATTTGTCTATATTAGACTTTAAGCAGCTGTTTGTATGCTCAAATCCACTCCCTTTCCCGCTAATTTAGTCCAAGAAAGTTGAGTCGGGGGGTAAAAGCAAAGAGATAAACCAGAGCGTTGTTTATTTTCCCGCGGAGCCTCCGCGCTCAGCTTGTGCGGAGCTTCTCGGCATAAAAAAACCCACCCTATCCTTTCCTCAAATCCGCCTTTAAATTGTTTCTTTGTTCCCTGAGGTGCCCTAAAGAAAAAGGAAAACCCCAACGGAGAACCGAGAGATGGAGGCAAAGGAGACAAAAGAGAAGCGGGGGACTACGCGTCCCCCCCACCCCCCGGGCTCTGTCTGCGCAGCCTTATCGGGGCCCAGGCGATAAATGGGACCGTGGGACTGGGGTGCTTTCAGGGTTTTTTTTCTGGTGTGTTTGTGTGTGTGCCCCTCGCAGGGCCCGTCGGGCCGGGCTCCTGCCGTCGCTCCTCGGTTCGTCCGGCGGAGAAACCACCATTATGAAGGAAAAAAAACCCCAAAAAATAGAGGAGAAATGAGTTTCCCCCGTTAGAAAGGTCAGAGGGTGGCCGGGAGCAGGGGGTTAGGAAAACGACTCCCCACAACTAAACATCGTTCCCAGAGGATCCCCCCCCCGACCTCGGCCCCCTTTTCAGCACAACCGCCCTTTCTCAGTCCTTTTCTTCCTCCTTCCCCGGCTCTTTCCGTGGACAAACCCCCGAGGAAAACCCAGGTCCCAAACCCAGACCCCAGCACCTCCCGCAGAACTAACGCAAGACCTCTACACACACTGCATCTACACAGACACCCCAGTACACACACCCTGTTACACACACTGCACCTACACACACCCTGCTACACACATTGTGCCTAGAGGTTCCTCACTACACACAGCGCACCTACACAGGTACCCCACCACACACACACTTCCTGCCGCATTGAGCTGTTCCAATACGATTTACTCTGCTCTTTCTACATCCCTCATTAATCTCAGTCGCCAGTTTAAACGCTTTACTCTTCTGCTGCATGGATTTTATTGTATTTTTTTTTTTTTTAGGGAAAGGGGTATTTTCCAAACTTGCTTTGCAGGCAGCACCCGATCTCCCTGCTCCTCTCTCTTCTAGTTTTTCTCTTGGCAGGATGGGATCCCTAAAATTCTTTCCCCACATTGTTGGATAATTAGAAATACGAGGTTTGTCGGGAGGGTTAATAGGGTATTTTTTATTAAACCAACTGACAGAGCGAGGGGGGAAGATAAACTTGCCGACACACAAACCCTTCTTCGTAGTTTAAATAAGTTTGCTCGAAGCCAAAATTCATTGCTCTTTACTTGAGAAAAAAAGAAAACCAAAAAATAAGAAACAAACCAAACAACCCAAACCCCAAACCTACAGGCGGGAGGTTAATAGCTTAAATGAGAGACTGGGGCGAGG
The DNA here is from genome assembly GCA_013400115.1 of Rhinopomastus cyanomelas. NCBI lineage: Eukaryota > Metazoa > Chordata > Aves > Bucerotiformes > Rhinopomastidae > Rhinopomastus > Rhinopomastus cyanomelas. Next base: position 638,825 of record VXBP01007531.1, read on the forward strand.
AATGCGGGACCGGCTCTCTCCCTCCATTAATAGCCTTAAACGACTCTACATTTTTATACCCGGGACTTGAGTACTGGAGAACTCTGAGAGTGTTTGTAAGACTAGAAAGATCTATTGAGAGACTTTTCGGTTTTTTAATAGCGCATTAATGTTTCCCAAGACTTCGTATTAACTGCAGAATCACTGAAGGTCGATTTGTAAGTGTCTGGACACTATAAAAGTGTTTGTAAAGCAAAGTCAGTTGCGTGCATTAAAATAAGGAGGTTCCTTTGTGAGATTCCATGCCAGGCCAGGAGCCCTTTTAAACGCTACTCAACTGCCTCATTAGAAGGAGCTAACAGGAGTCAGGCCTCCTCTTTAACCCCCCTCCCCCCCCCCCTGTGCCCTCCCCTCAAATCAGCCCTTTAATACAGAGACCGGCAGATTAGGGGCTTTTAAAAGCTGGGGCTGGCCCGGACAACCGGGTTCCTATCCTGCTAGTGACAGCTCTTCCCTGCTATCAATTACATCCCACCCCAAGCCAAACACCCTCCCACCCTCCATCCAGCATCTCCACCGAGGGGAGAAACCCCCAGCCGGCCAACCACCGGCTTCATGCCTTCTCCAGGCTCTGGCCCAGGATGAACGTCCCTTCTCTTCCCCTGTTGGTAAAAAAAAATTCAAAAAACCCCAAACCCAGTATCCATAGACCCAAAAAATCCATTTCCGAATAGATTAACAACCCCTTCTGTGTTAACACCAGCTCTGTTCTTTTTCTTATTAGATTGCAGAGATGAATGGGGCGGTGGTAGGATAAGGAGCGAAGCAGCAGGGGAAGGTTGGTCACTGTTATCTGTGCTCCACATGTTCTCTGTGGGTATATATATATAAAATATAGGAGTGGAGTCCCCTTTAAGTAGTTCTTTTATGACTTGTTTTAACAGAAAACACAGAAGAAGCCAATGTTTGATATTACAATATAAAACACACTTGTGGTATGCTAGGGGCTGGCTTGTTCCTCCCTCCTTCCTCCAGTTCTGTTCCTCACCCAAATCTGCTCCAGACCCCATCACCCTCTTGGCAGAGAGGACAACAGACTTTCCACCCTCTAGAATGGATTGTCCTCCTTGGTCTGCAGCCATGCAGAGCCTCAAGCCCTTCAAAGAGAATTTGGCTTTGCAGCTCATGAGAATATGAACCTCCAGTTATTTATTATGATTATTATTGCTACTAGGCAGAATGTTAGAATTATAATTCGCCATTTATATGGGGGCCTGGATTCAAAAAGCCTATTGGAGCCTGATCGAACAGAACAACATATAAATCTGAAATCAAAGCCAAGCATGTCCTAATAAAAACCAACTCAATGCAAAAAGCTGGTGGAGAAACAGCAAAGCCATTCTCACTCCCATACACCAAACCCTCAGTCCATGACTGCAACAATAATTAAAAAGAACCCCAAGCCCTCGAGCTGGCTGCAAATACAGTCCCCAGTGCCATGTGCAATCTTGAATAAGGGCAGAATTGCCAAGTGTCAAGAGAAAAAGTGCAGCTGAGAACTGGCTTGGAGCACTCTCTCTGCCAGGGCTCATGGGGTTGTTACCAGAGAGCAACAGCTTTGCCCAGGCTGAGGTCTCACCTTTGCCTTAAACCCAAGCTCAGTCTCCCTTAGGAATTCTGTAGGTTCCTCATTTTAATCAAAATCATGAGGGTGCAGTCAGAGCTGATTCCCAGCCAGCTTCTTATCACTGAAATGAAATAGGTTAGTTTGACAGTGAAATGAGAGTTTGCTTGATGCCCTTCTCTGCAGTTAGAGCCAGCTCCCTCCTCAACCAAGAGAGAGGAACCGCTGGAAACTGGTTCTCTGAGGAAGAACTGGGAGGTTCAAGCACCACTGAGGTAGGACAAAGGACATCTGAGCAAGATGAAGCAGTATTTGCACTGGGCATCAGCTCTGAATCTGGGCTTTAACTGCAGCAGGAAGGGATCTTGATGCAGCTGAAGTGTTCCAGTGTATGGCATAACCACCATCATTTTGGGATTATACCTGCCCTAAAGAAGAGAAGCAACCCTTCCTCACAATTTCCTGTCCTCACAGGGAATAGGTACAATTCCTGATTTTCAGGGCCAAAAACATTCCTTTCTATTCATATGAGCCCAGCCACTGAGCCCTGATGACAGTCATGTCTTAGCCTGGAAGGCCCCACTTCAGAAATGTACCCCATCAGCAAACCACTTCAGCACCTGCTTAACTTTGGGGCTGGATTAAATCGGCCTCCAGAACATGCTTTCAATTTATTAATAGTTTAAAGCAGCAGGAACAGATTGCAGAGAGTGGAATTTAAAAACCACACTGCACTGGGAGCACTACAGGGAGAAAACAACCCTAAAAAAAAAACCCAAAACCCCAAAGAAGAATTATTTAGGTGAAAAGAAGTAAAAAATGAAGAAAGTCTCCTCAAACTGAAGTATTTTAAAAGAAGTGCCCTGCCCACCCCCTCCCCCGCTAGCATATTTCAAGCACTTTGGATGTTTGTGTCTGTCTTCCTTTCAAGGAACCCTGAGCACATGAATGGGCAGAGCAGCAGAATGAATGGGACACTTCAAAGAAAATGAAAACCATTACTGGGATTTCTGTTTATAGAGAGGATGAATGATTATGAGAGAAGATGCCAGCAGAGAACACAAGTGAGGGTGCTCTCTGCACAGTCAGTGCACAGCATAACTCAGGGGGCTTCAGACCTTTTCTTAGCAGGAAACCCTGGCATAAATGTGGGATGAAAAGCCCTGCCCCCCTCCCCTCACCCCCAAGTCTTCCCAGCAAGCCCAGAGCCCCCTCTGATGCCATGTGAACAGTAGTGGTCCCTGTGACACTCATGCACCTGCTCCTGAGCCCCCATGGATTGTCTCCCTCCTCCCTCCCAATGTCAAGATACGATATTGAAAGAAAATATTCCCATTGCCTGGTGTAGATGAGAAATGGATAAACAGCATGTCACTCCCGTTCCAAGTGGGTAAACTCCATTTACCCTCAACACCAGCACACAGAGACCCTGCCCTGAGAGCTGCAGATTTTATCTGAACCTTACAACATTCTCACAGAGACCCATCCATCTCCACCAATTGCCTTGTGCTCAGCTTGCAGAGTGCTCTACATTGCACATACACTGCCTGGGGAGCAAAAAAATCTCTACTGGTTCCTCTGGACTGGCATACAACGCATCCTGAATCCATCCAACCCAACTGCTGGAAGCCAAACCAGCAGCTGGGCATCAATATGATAGGGAGAAGATTGGAAAGGAAGGACTAGGAAGCATTCCAGAAATACTCTCCTCTTGACACCAGTGGTACCACCAGTGCCATCTTCTGCAGTGGGAGCCCAACGGATTGCCATGCCTCCCATTTAGCATCTACGCAGAACAAATCATCCTTTGTCACCTCATGTGTGTGCAGGCACAAGACAGATGGACAAATGTGTTAGTTACCTCCCAGATCAGTGCAGTGGTACAACCTCGCTTGCTGGCAGATAGCGCAAATTGTCTGGACCACAGTAACGGTGCAACTAAAAGACCCTGTTTAGGATCCTCATCTTTGTGCAAGAGCAAGGAGGTGGCAGGAGAAAATAGCCCTCAACCATCCATGTTGTTTTTGGCATAAAGAAGCAGAAAATATTTGTACTTCTTTGAATGCTAAGAATATTTGTACCATGAGCAGCATGGCTTTCACAGCACTCTCAGGAGATGCAGGGGGATGGATGCTGACATCCCTGGGGCTGGGCCAGTGGCATGTGATACACTGGGGTCACAGTCCTCCAAGAGCTTCAGGAGCGATGCTGATGCAGCATCCTTCAGGGCAAGAGCTGACAGACCTGCCAGTTTTTCCCATGCCACCAGCTTGCTCTGGAGAAAACAAATCCTTCCTAGACAGGCTCAGGATAACAGAAGACCCCAAGGAAGGTTGATGCCTTCAAACTAGAACGGCCCATAATCTCTAGAGTCCAATTTGCAAGACAAGGGCAGAGTTAGGACCATGCTTTTGCCTGGCTTATGCTTCAAGACCTCCAAACAGAGCATCATGCTCAAAGAAAAGCAACAACTGGAGGGTTACTGGGAAAAATAGCTGGGAAGAACCTGCTAAAGTCCTTCCTTGGAGTTTGTGCTAACTTGGCTTCTGTCTGTTCCTCACCTCTCTGTAGGATCCCACTCCCTACTGCTTTGGCAGCAAGTCAGATCCACTGCCCGCCCAGCGTTCTCAGTGCAGCCCATTGCTGTCTTTCATGTAGGTGGGCACCATCAGCTTTCCACCACTCTAAACATATCCCATTGCAATCCAGACTTCAGTAATCAAAAGTGAAACATGAAAGTCAGCTGAGCTCTAGCAGAGCATGAAGGCAGCAGCCGTGCCAACTAACTTTCAGTGGCTCAATTCATCTCCTCCTCTCAAGGGAGGGATGAGGAGCACAAGTCAGTGACGGACTGGCTCAGTGTCAGCCACCCAACACAGGCACCCTCATGTAATCGCCCCAGCATCTTGCTGAAGTGATAGTAATTTGACCTACATCTATGAAGAGGTTCTCACCTATTCTTATCCATTTAAACATCTGATTACAGTTGTCTATTTTAGAGTTCAAACCGCTAAACTCTCCCATCTCTGTGCTTGGGCACAAGGCACCAGAAAAGCCCTGAAACAGCCTAACTCTTCAGCTGCCTCTTCCAAGCGTCCCAGGCAGGCTGCTGTTCTGTGCAGTCCATAGTCCTCAGTTCCTGTCCCAGGAAACCTCTCCTGCGTCTTACAAAACGACCCTTTAGGTGAACAAGCCACCAGCTGGTACCACAATGCTGATGCCAGGAGAAAAGAGGGAGAATAAAACACAAACACTTGCCATTCCTCATTGCAGGGCAACCTCCCACCAGCATCACTCAACGTGGGTGAGCACTCAAGTGTGGGGAAAGCTGCCAGGCTCTCCCGGTTCAGCAACACAGCCAGCAAGTTCTCATGCTTCACTCCCATGGTTTACCATGATGTCAGCAAAGCCCTCGTCTGTGTATTTATCTAATAAGAATATAAAGGAGCAGGAACCACTAACTGTAAAGATATAAATATGTCTGGAGAGGTGACATCATAACAAACGAGATGAGAACAGAGCTCCAGTGATTCCTGATGTCATCACACCCCTGGATATATTTGTATCCTTGGATACAATTTCACAGGTTTATTTTTGGGGGGCGTGATTGTGTGTTTTTTTAATATTAAAATAAAGAATAAAAGACTTGGGGTTTGTTTCTCTCCATCACACTCGCTCACCTACCTGAAGCCAGCTCATATTTGCCATCTTCTGTGATTGAGAGGCATCAAGTCTTACCCTAATAGGGACTAGACTCCAAAGACAGGAGTAGTGATTTCAGTTAAAGGTTGGCTGAAGACCAGAACATGATATGAGAACACGACAAAGTTATTTGGTTTGTTCCTAAGCAGCTTTTGCAGAGTGAGGAAAAGAGAAAGAAATCAGATTTGACATTAACTCAGTACTTTATGTCATATCTGACTTTGAGGGATGCCAAACATGTCCAGATTTCATGGACTGAAGGAAAAAATTCCATAAAGCCCTAGTCTGAGACTTGGATACCAAAGCCTGGGCAGAAGGAAAGAGAAAACAGTGGAACTGAGGTTCTGAAATCACTTTATTTCCTGCAAACTTCACATTTCCATCCAGACTTGCTGAGGTATGTAGATACCACCAATGTCTTTTGAATATGGTGAAAAGGTCTCAGAACAGTACAAATACCCACACAGCAAAACTGAGCAGGATTTGGAGTGCCAAAACCTTAATTAGCCAAGGCAAAGCTGGGTAATTAAACTGGAACCAGTGCTGAAGGGAGCACGCTCCAGTGAGGGCAGAGGCTGCTAATCTCAACATTTCTGCAAAACCAAGAGCTTTGGGTCAGTGTGTTCTAGCACCATGTGAGCCGAGCATGTTGCTGCCCATGTGATCCTGCCCGTGATCCAAGGATGGGCTGAAACCTCACAAGGTCACCCCCAGTTCTGTAAGCATCTTCTCCTGACTCCATTGCAACAGTGCACTGCCAGGTCTGGGTTTATTAATCTACAGCTGAGGTGCAAGTTGGGCAATTCCTGAGCATCAGGCTGCTTAACTGCCCCAACGAGAAGCTGTGCCAACCCATAAGAACTTTCCTCTTGCTTAACTTTAAGTTGGTGTTGCCCCAGGACACTGTTCCAGGTTGATGGACCAGCTCTGGGATTTCTTCCCCTTCTCCTGCAGTAACAGCCCCAACTGGAAACTGAAACCTAAACACTCATTCAGAGCTGGTGAGAGACTGGTGTGGGAGGCAGGGGCTGGGTAGTGTTAGGTTGAAAGCCCTTGCCCCAAGCTTTGTAGGGTTCAGTCAGAAGAAAACATCTGGGTCCACATTGGTGCAGGAAAGTGAATTTACTGACAACAGCTTTGCTTTTCTTCAGTGGCTTTTTTCAGCCCACAGAGCTGGTTCTGCAAGCCACATGCTGGCCCGAGTCTTGGGAGGCCAAGTGAGTATTTCCTTTCCCCTCTGCACAGACTTCCTATATGACATGGGCATGTCCTTTAGCACCTCTGTCCAGGTAGGGAGCTGTGGCATGAGGTAAAAACACACTGCGCAGAATAACACGGTTTGGGTATCAAGTAGTCTCCATGTGTGAAAACTCGGAGATCTGCAGCTGAAATTTCACAGGGGGTTCAAATCCCTATGGCCAGACAGCACCAAACATGAACCCTAACCCTCAAAGGGGGCTTTTCCAGACCCGAAACCCCACCGGTGCTTCTGCTATGAGGCAAAGGTTCAAACCCCTCCAAACTTCAGCAAAGCTTTGCTCCAAGATGCAAGCTCTGGGGTTTGAGTTTTAATGGTGTATTTACTGATGAGGTGAAATACGAATCTGGTTTTGACTTTAAAAAGCCAATTGTATTTTGGGGGAGGAGGGAGGGGGGAAGCGGTGCTCTGACCTGACCCGCTAATCTCTTTTTCTTCCTTCAAAGTTGTCTTCTAAATCTGAACATTAAAGGTGATTAGATACCTAAGGGACTTCCCATGTCATTAGTTAATACTTTAGAGCTTGTTTTGGTTCCAGCTAGCAGCAACGCAGAGCCCTTTTGATAATACATCACCCTGCTCAAATATGCCTGCACAGTCTCCAGATGATCTACCCCACCGGTGTCTGCCTCTGTACAGCTCGCAGATTGGAAGGGTTGGAGACGAGTTTAATTTAAAGATGAGCCGCCCTTGGGCTGCCAAAGGAAATGGCGTGTCAGCTACGTCAAAAATAGATACTGTTGTGCAGATATATGGAGGGAGAGATGGACGCTGCCAGTGCTATCAATTACCCGGATTGCCTTTAAATGTCAAAGCAAATCCTTACCCATTCCTTCTCTAAAACCTAAATCACCGAGAGAGACAAGGTCAACCCAAGCAGGCTGGAATGCTGGGAGAGGAAAACATGGACACAACGGTGCGTGTGTGAGGGGATAATTTGTGTGCACGTGGAGCAAGGGAGCTCTAAAGCCTTTATGGAGTCATGGGTCCAAATTCTGCATCGGCAAAGCTGGCTTTTCTGGTGTCATCAAAAATATCAGTCCTCGAAAGAAAGATCCTTTCCAAAAGTCAATAAAAGCGGCCTCCCGGCCTAAACAGATTGGAAATTCTCACGTTGCCCCCATTCGGCATTGCTTCAGGATTTGTGTTTTTCCTGCGGTGCTTTTGACAGATTCTGAAGAAACCACCCAAATCTCAAGTGCTTTGGGCACAGACCATCTCCAGCTATGGTTTTCCCTCTTGCTGCTGAGGGAGTCATACAAACATAGCACATATCAGCATCCCTCATGGCAGACCTCCCGGGAAACAGCATGGAATGATCCCTTGGGAAGGGCCCCAGCCCTTTCAGGAACAGGATGTGGGGGAAATTGAGGAGCGGGGCGGGGAGAGTGGGAAAGGGGAAATAATCAAATCGTACAGGTGGGTAAATAAAAGGAGACAAAGTTTATTACAATAGGGAGGCAAACACAAGGTTTAGCTAGGTTTCTTAAGAAATGAGGTTTACGCAGTCGGTCTGCACGTGGGATACACATATAAAATATAAGTAAAACAAACACCCTTATCTCCCCCACCTCCAATAATTTCCAAATTTGTTGGCCAATTTCAGCCCAGTTTGGTGGAGAGGGCAGAGGCCTTATGGTTCCTATAAGTTTTATGAAAAAAGAGCCTTCTCCTGCATCCCGAGACCTATTAATGCCCATACTGAAGTAAATTGTTGAGCTCACGTTGCAGCTTATTAGTAATATTATTAGACACTAGAGAATCCACAGGGGAGACGGAGAAATATTGAGAACGCCCTGATGGCAGGAAAAGCTCCAGTTGGAGTTTGCACCTTCTTAGACACTAGAAAATCCAACCACAAGACACCAACTGGTTGAAACCCCCATTTCATTGCATCTCCTGCTAATAACTACTTCTCCTACATAAAGATAGTCTGTGTAATCCCAGCCTGGCCCCACAGCAAACCCACAGCAGCCAATTAAGACGAGCTGTAATTTACAACTCTCCACTTCCTTCGGCCTCAGAGGGTTCAGCTGGCCACGCCGAGACACACATAACAGGAATGTGATCATGGGGGGACATTTATCACCTGCATTTTCACCAGGGCACTGGCCGCCTGCTTTCTGCAGTCCTCTGCCTTCAGCAGGATCATCTCCTCCAGATAAAACTCCGCACCAGGCCAGTGACCAGACGTACATTAAGCGCTGATTTCAGTCCTGTGCATCTGAGAGCCCAGCACTTCCCATGCATGGGATGGGGCTAAAAATGTAAAGAATTTCAGATAAACGCTTTTGGAAAGGCACTTAGGGCTACTGGGTAGATGAAGGTGAGGAAGGCACGGGAATATTTTTGCAATGAACAGGCAAAGAGGGGCAACTGCCCATCACTTTCTCTGGATCACATTAGTGAGCTGCTCTTGAGTTCTGCCTGGCCAGGAGATCCACAAGCACCAGAGGCTTCGAAAAGAGGAGGCCTGTAAGAGCAGGGAGACCACAGGGGAGGAGGAGGACACAGATCAGAGCAGCGTTAAGAGCTGCCTGACGGCTGTCTCTGCTTTAGATCCAACTGTTTGCCAAACTGGGGAACATATCCATCCAACATGAGTGGACAGAATGTTCCCTTGGTGTGTTGCAATGCAGGTACAGAACAGAAGCACCACAGAATGACAGAACATTAGGGATTGGAAGGGACCTTAAAAGGTCATCTAGTCCAATCCCCCTGCCACAGCAGGATCCCCTAGATCAAGTCACACAGGAACACATCCAGGTGGGTTTTGAACATCTCCAGAGAAAATTACTCTGAAACCCACCCTGGGCAGCCCATTCCAGTGCTCTGTCACCCTCACCAGGAAGACATTCCTTCTCATATTGATGTGGAACCTCCTATGTTCCAGCTCACACCCGTTGGCCCTTGTCCTATCATTGGATGCCACTGAGCAGAGCCTGGCTCCATTCTCCTAATACCTGCCCTTTCCATATTTATCAACATAAATGGGGCCACTCCTCAATCTCCTTTTTTCCAAGCTAGAGAGACCCAGGTCCTTCAGCCTTTCCTCATCAGGGAGATGTTCCACTCCCTTAATAAAGTCATGCTGTGGCTTACTGAAGGGAAAACTTGTGGTATCACCACATGATCCAGAGTGTCCCAAGACAAAGATCTGAAAGGTTTCTTTGCCTTTCCTAAAGGAAAACTGTGATAAACCAGCTGTGGGGCTTCAGATGACAACCATATGGCACCACAACATGGCACAGCCCTGACCAGCTCCCAACCCTACAAGCCCACATCCAGCATCACCAGGCATCTCCTCACAACACATCAGGCTTGTCCCCTTTTTCCACCCATTTCCACAGCACAATGAAACAGCTCCCATCCTTCAAGGGCTGTTTGCCCATGCTGGGTGATATCAGTGCAAAGGACCATTTTAGGTACCATGCATCTTTGCTAGGTGACAGCCAGGATGATGCCAGTGGCTGTGGGAACAAGCCAGTCAGCACTGGACTGACACAGACCAAGCAGAAGGCAAGAACTGCCCGATGCTCTTACAGAAACTGTCCCCAATTCCCACCAAGTGGAAGATGAAAGGAATTTTGGGAAGGAGAAACTTGTTTGCACATTTAAAACATTGGTTTGGCTGATCCCATGGGAGCCAAGATGCCCCTGATTTCAGCAAGGCTGGGGTCTGCCCTTCCTTCTTTCACCATATGATTCTGAAGGGCCTTGAAGCAACCACAACCCATCAGTTGTGCAGAGCAAGTGCAACAAAGGCTGGTCAAAGCAACCTGCCCTGAGTACCTTGGGCTCCAGTCCAGCATCAAAAAAACCAGTTTTGGGGTCATAGGGAAGTTCACCTTGGCCCTCAAGAGAGGGGAACTTGCCCATCAAATTAACAGCTAAAACACTGCTGTTTCTTGTATGTGTAGGCTCCCAGTGGTGTTGGGGTCTCTATGAATATTTGATGGCCAGGTGGAGCTGTGTTTATCAGGGTGATTGAAATACTGTGCTGGGGAGAAACTTCCAGGCCATAAGGAACAGAAAATGCCTCCTTTCCCACTCACACAGGAACATTTTGACCCACTATCATCCTTTGGTTGCTCATTCCAGCCTGCTTTCATGTGCCGGACACAGACTGCATGATGGCCCTACAAGCAGTTCACCAGGTATGGGCTCGATTCTGCAGCCTCAAAGTCGCAATTTCCCCAGGAATGCCTGGAATTTCCCCCTTTATGCAACACACGTTTGGCAGGTTCCTGCTTTGATGAGTGAATATCTTCATTTACCAGGGGAAGTGTTCCCACACACATGCTGTCTCTTTGAACAACCCAAACCACCAGCTTAAACCCAAGGCAGATGAACTGCCCTTTCCTTCTTCTCAGGGCCTTTAAAGTCCCTGGGATATATTTTTAAGGGTGCATGTTTTGATTTAAACCTCACAGCTCAGAGCTGGACTCTGTTTTTTCAATTGCTGGTTTGCCACTTTGCAGAAAGTGCTGTGGTTTGCCAACTGGAAAAAAGCTTTTATTGGTATTAAACCTTCACCAGAGATCCTTCTTTTGCAAGTGAGAGCCCCACTTCTTAGTTTAATCACGGAGGGGGGTGGTTCCCTTAACGTTATGCCTCTTGATGAAGAATGATATCAAAGAGAAAGGAATAGCAGACCAGGAATTGAAGATTAATACTTCGTGGAATAGAAGACCTCTTCAAAGCTTAGCTGTCTTTTGGGTAGCCTGAGTAGCCTGAAGCTTCCCCAAGCCGAGCATTCTATTTTTATTGGAATAAATGTAAAGTCTGCTATTTCTGACTTGTGCCACTCGCTTTCCCCAAGTCCCGTTCAGATGGGAGCCTGTACTTGCAGAGAGTCTCTTTTCCCTCTAGGACCTAAGTACTCTCCTGCGGTTTGATTTTAGGGAGTTTTGAGCTGAAAGAGCTGAGGATCAGGCTGATTACTGAGGGAACTCTCTGGGCCAGATGCCTGACTCGTCGCGCTAACAGAGCCAGGCTAGGCTGCACCCAGCAACGAACCCCTCAGCTCTGGGAGAAGAGCTGAGGAAGAGCTTGTGAGCGCAGGCTGGCAAACAGCAATTTCAGCCCTCCACAAGCTCACTCTGCCAGCACATCACTCATCTCAGCCTCAAACCCTTATGGAAACCCACTAGATTTAAAATAAATCACAAAACTCGTTTCTCCCCTCTAAAGGTTTATCCTGGTCCACATCTGAATCCCCAAGAGTGCTCAGGTCTCTTCTCTGCTTGGATCCCTCTTCCCAGCAGGGTTAGGAGTCAGAGCACTGCCATCAGCAGGGGAAGGAGGAGAACTGCTGTCTGGACACCACCACAGCGCTGGCTTTGCTGTTCAGCAGTGTCTAAGATGATGTTTTGCTTGGAAAACTCCCAGTTTTGGTGTAACTCGCAATACCCTTCATACATACAGAGGGAAAAAATACTGCCTCTCTGTACTTGCAAATTCCCAGCAATATCTCTGGCTCCATCCCCAGTTCACAGGCTCATGGCGCAAGAAAAAAAGGTCAGATAATATAATTATCTGACATTTATCTAATGTTATGTCAGATAATATAATTTCCTGAAAGACTTCCACTCTGCAGAACTCTGAGTGGATCAGTGATCAATAGGGACACAAACCTGGACCTGAGCTTGCCTCAGCCTCAGCACTAAACACCAGGCAGAGGAAGAAGGGAGAGGTGGCTCAGGAGTGTGTTCCAGTACAGCAAAGTTCCACACACCAGCAGAATCAGAAAGCAGTGTCAGGAAGAGATCAGAAAGCAGGATTTAGTCTCCAAAAGAGATGCCAGGGTGTTTATTTCATTTCCTGCTGATTGCAGGTTGAAAGGAAAAATAAAAGTCAAGATCTTGGAATATTTCAAAGTTTCCATTCTGGAAAATATGTCAAGAGGAAATTGTTTTGTACTTGAACGTGCGGGTCTAAGCACCAGAATAAAATTGAGCCAGAATAAAAACAAGGTTAGAGTGAAAGGGGAAAACATACATTTCAATGTCAAAGTGTTTCTGAATTTCCTCTGAAGCTCAATTGGAGCAGGACACATTCCTGCAGCACCTTCCTCTGCAGGTGGAGTGCTTATTTCTTAGGGAAACCTGTCCCTGTCACCACGTTGGACCAAGAAACCAAATATCCTCTGCTTGATATAAATTCAGAAGAACCAGATAAAAGTTGCAGCTTCACAATCAGGACAAAATACCTTCAAATCCTGCAGCAGGAAAGGATCAAGCAACCCTTCTGAATTTGTATCCTCTGTGCATCCCTTTGGTCTAAGTGAAGGATCTCACTTCCAGTATTCAGGATGCAGAAGCCAGGACACCCCCTTGAAGACCAGAGCTGTTGCAGCTTAATGGGATACCCTGATGCTCTGGGGGAAATTGAGCAAAATACATCAGGACTGTGGATGCTGCCGGACTTCGGGTCCGAATTAAAACAAACCCGTAAGAAGAAAATAAGCAGGCGTTGACTCTGGGGGCTGCCATTCCGACCCTTTCTCAAGCTCCACTGCTGGTTAAGAGCAGTGAAGGGATAATTTTCCTGGGGACTGGGGCGGCTGGGTGCTTCGGACCAGCATCGTCCCCAGATCCGCATCCTGTCAGTGCCCTCTCGTGGCCGCCGATCCCGCTGCAGCCACCGAGTCCGGGGGAGATGGAGAGGGATTTTCCAGGGATGTCCCCGGGATTCGCAAGCTGCTGAGGGACAGCAGGATATGGGGCGGTAGTCAGGCCGTGAGGCTGAATTGCAATTGCTCCTCTCCGAGCAGGGACAACTCTCGTCTCCAGACTAACACAGGTCTTCACCTTTCAGAGAAGTGACTTTTGCCACCTCATTGAATCTCACATTAAAAAAATACTGAGGGGCTGGAACAGGTCCAGAGAAGGGAACAAGGTTGAGGAAGGGTCTGAAGAACAAATCATGGAATCACTAAGGTTTGAAAAGACCTTCAAGATCATGAAGCCCAACTTGTCCACCCTACAACCCTGAACCACTAAACCACCTCCCTACATCCACTTGATCAGCTGAAGGAGCTGGAGCTGGTTAGTCTGATGAGGAAGCTGAGGGGAGACCTTCTTGCTATCTCCAATTACCTGACAGGAGGTTGTAGAGAGGTGTGCATTGGTCTTTTCTCACAAGTAACAAGCAATAGGACAAGAGGCAGGGGGATTGGACTAGATGATCTTTCAAGGTCCCTTCCAATCCCTAATGTTCTGTGATACCGTGAAACGGCTTCATGTTGCCCCAGGGAAAGTTTAGGTTGGACATGAGGAAAAACTTCATGTCTCAGGCCTTTGAACAGGCTGCTGAGGGAGGGGGTTGAATCACCATCCCTGGATGTGTTTAAAAGGTTGGAGATCTAGAGCTCAGGGACACAGTTCAGCAGTGGCCTTGAGACAGTTTGGTTGGACTGGATGGTCTTTTCCAACCTAAACAATTCTATGATTTTATGATTCTAAGCCTCTTCTCTACCTGCTCTCTGACAAAGCCAAACCTCTGAGCATCAAACCCTTCATGAACAGCTCCAATATTTCCATCTCGCACTGCACACCACAGGCATATTGCAGGACCCTCCTCTGGCCACTGCCAGCAAAGCAAGCCATCCTCTTCAAGGACATCATCCCAGCTGGTGGCCTATCAGATTGCCAGATAGTGCCACAACAAGGGCCACCTCTGGAAGAGCATCAGGTCTTCATCAGAGAGGGAAGATGAAGTGATGCTGCTAGCTTGTACCTGCCTTCACATGTGCAGAGCAAGGAATTACACCTCTTCCCTCTGGTGCCAGCAAGCTGTGGGCTCTCCAAGGTGGTCAGTGACTGAGGACCACAAGAGAGGTGCTGCAACCACACCCAGGTGTTGCCTTGGCTGAAGCAAAAGGCTGGTATGGGAGTCAGTGGTGAAAGTTAGCTTGTAGGGCTGCCAGATCTGATAGTGTGGTGAGAAGCACAGCTTGTACATGCTGAGAGATGGGAGAATATGCAATTAGAAAGATGTTTGCCCTGGGCACAAAGATGGCAAGTGAGACTCCAAAAGACTGGTCTCCTCCACAGCAGGACAATTCCTGAGTTCTCAAGACCCTTCCACTATTGCACCACATTCAAGCAGCAGTCTCTAGGTATGGACGGCTCAGCTTTAAACACCTTGCTGACCCTGCCTTTTCCCAAGGATAGCAGCAGCTTTCGAACAGTTTCTTACACAGTACGTGCTCTTGCCTGTTCTTCCAACCAATTTTGATTACTTGCTCTACAGCAGACAGAGCAAAGAAGATATCTTGCCTTTGATTTTCTACCTAATTTTAATAGCATCCCTATTAGACAGTCCCCAGTGAAATCTAAAATGATCTCTTTTGTCCAAAGAGCTTTGTTCCTCCAGTCATGGCAGAGTGACTCCAGATTAAATGTCAAGAGGCAGATGAAATGCAAAACTAATCCCATTCTGGGGCATGACTGAAGACTTACCCCCAGGAAGAACAGATTCGTGGCCCAACTCAGAAGTTAACACTCCAAATCCATCCACAGAATCACCAAATATTAGGGAGCAGAAGGGACCTTGATAAATCACCCAATCCAAATCCCCTGCCACAGCAGGATCCCCTAGATCCAGTTGCACAGGAACATATCCAGGTGGGATTTAAACATCTCCAAAGAAGATTACTCCACAGCTCCCCTGGGCAGCCCATTCCAGTGCTCTGTCACCATTGCTGGGAAGACATTCCTTCTCATATTGATGTGGAACCTCCTATGCTCCAGCTCACACCCGTTGCCCCTTGTCCTATCATTGGATGCCATCGAGCAGAGCCTGGCCCCATCCTCCTGACACCTGCCCTTTCCATATTTATTGACATTAATGGGGTCACCCCTCAGTCTCCTCTTTTCCAAGCTCGAGAGACCCAGATCCCTCAGCCTTTCCTCATCAGGGAGATGCTCCACTCCCTTCATCCTCTTTGTGGCTCTGTGCTGGACTCTCTCAGGCACTTCTGTGTCCTTCTGGAACTAAGAAGCCTAGAACTGGACACAGTATTCCAGATGTGGTCTCACCAGGGCAGAGGAGAAGGAGAGGAGAACCTTTGTCAACTTGCTAACCACCCCCCTTCTAATCCACCCCAAGATGCCATTTGCCTTCTTGGCCAAAAGGGCCCATTGCTGGCTCATGGTCATCCTGCTGGCCACTAGGACCCTCAGGTCCCTTTCTCCTATGCTGCTCTCTAAGAGGTCAGCCTCCAACCTATACTGGCACCTTCCATACAGTGTCTCCTGGACATGGCTTTGTCATGCATGTAAAAGTGAAAGTTTCTCTTCGATATATTCCCAAATACTCTTTGCACTCATAACAACTGCAAATCACTCATCAGAATCGGCTCTAATGAACACATTTACAAGTAGAACAGGGGTTCTACGGTACAAGTTCAGCTGTCCTTCCGCACAGTGGAGGCAGATTCATCCTAACCAGCACATTTACATTTACCTTCCCCTTCCAACCCTTCTAAAGGGTCAGTCACTCCTCCATTAAGTTTCCCACGATAATTGTAGTACAAATAGCTGTGGAAAAAACCCCAACACACCTTACAATGTCCTTTCTTTACAGGCTAAGACAAAAATTAGAGGTTCTTGGGATTTCTGTATGCGAACAGCACCCTGTCTTGAGGGCTTTCGTCCTGAACACTTTCCTGCTTTGAAGAAGTGGTGTTTTCTGCAATGCCCTGCACCTCGTCTTGACAAAGTTTAAGGTGTGTGTGTGGGGAACACTCCTTTTATTTAACAAATTTTTCATGTGAGGAGGAGGAAGATTTCTATTGCACTGTCATCCAAGGAGTTCATGTTGCCTCTGGACTGGTGATTAACCAGGATGAGAAGGAAACAGGGGTTTGGTATGTTCCCCGTCCATCTTCCACATTAATGTCAAA
Source organism: Rhinopomastus cyanomelas (assembly GCA_013400115.1). Classification (NCBI taxonomy): domain Eukaryota; kingdom Metazoa; phylum Chordata; class Aves; order Bucerotiformes; family Rhinopomastidae; genus Rhinopomastus; species Rhinopomastus cyanomelas. The sequence goes on from VXBP01007531.1 coordinate 655,298, forward strand.
GGACTGGGAACAGGAAGGAAGAGAAGACGAGTCACCTGGGGTTGTTTTGCTCTCTGGTTGTCCAAAGACTCCAGAGACACTCAGAAAAGTTGAAAAAAATCCAGTTCCTTTTGGTTGTCTCCTCTAGTAAGGGTCAGGGTAAGCTTGGTTCTGGTGCAGTAGCACCTTGCTCAAATCCCCGCCCCAGCAGACACAGTTATTGTGCAGCATGGAAGAGGTCAACTTTGCTGCAGGTGCTGCCAAGTGGGAAGGACTATTTCTGCGCAAAGAAAAGGAGGGACACAGGACTGGGCTGTAGGTTTGTGCCTGTCCTCTCATGCTCTGGCCTAGCAAGACCACAGGAAAGGATGCAGCTCTGAGGTTTGACTATTTTAAGAGCTTTGTTTAGCTTCCCTCTCCTTTGCCATCTCAAAGCAAGAAGTGGGTTAAGGATCACATCTTTGTCTTCAGCTGGCAACAGCTCAGCACCCCAGAACACTCCACACTGAGCATGAAATTGGTTATTCCCGGTTGCTGGGTTGGACAATGAACCTGTTCCATCTGACTAGAGAACAAGACAGGGCAGGACCTAGGGCTGAGGTGTGGCGAAAATCCAGGCTCTCCACTCCTCAGCCAGATCTGGAGCTTACTGCAAGCCCAAGCCGCAAAGTCCAGGTTTGCTTGTGAGTGACATGGGTGGGAGGAAAATGCTCTCTGACACGAGCCTGTTCACAGCCAGCGCTAAATCCACACAGGAGGAGCAGGACTGAGAGCCAGATCTTTGCAGAGACAGACCTGTAATGCCAGTTATACAGCACCTATGTGCAGAGCTGAGCCTAAGGCTACACTCTCACTACTCTTCACGTTTCCCAGTTTTATGCATTTCTTCCAAACTTTGATGAAGGATCTGCTCCTCAGATCCAAATCCCTGCCTGAGGCATTGCAGGACAGAGTGAAAGTTCCCTTCTGAGGCTGGATTTCTGTCTTCAGCCTGTTTGTGCTGTCCCACCCACTTCTCAGCCCTTGCCAGGAACATGGGTTTCTGCAAGCTTGTTCTTGTGCAAGGCAGATCCCTGGAAAAGTCAGAAAATGCACTTTGTTCCCAAGTTCTGCCTCAGTGATGGCTGGAGGTGGAACAAGAGGACGTGCCCAGGGAAACCCAGCTTCAAACAGCCCTACTTGTCACCAAAGTGCTGCATTTGCTGGGCCCTTTCCAGCCATGCAAAGCAAAAGAGGAGGAGACAAGGTGCTCCAGGCTCTAATGTAAGGCATCACCCTGCCAGCACAATGCTGGGAGCAGGAGCAATGAGCTGGTTCATTTGCAGCTCTGTCTCCCAACTCCTGCAGGTTCACCTTCCTCTGCCACAAACCTCAGCTACGTGACCTCAGACAAGTCCCTGCTGTGGCACCAGGCACAAAGAAGCAGAAGGTGAAGACAGACCAAACCCTTTGGGACAGGGACCTTCTCACAGGGGGTTTCATCCAGACTGTAAACACGACAGTGCCCAGCCCATCCAACTTGGGACCAGTTTTCAGGTCCAACTATGCCATTCACAAAGCTCCACTACCAGCCAGCAGAGCACTTCGGGTGAGGAGAGGCAGCAAGCGTGATGGGGAGCATATGAGCTCTGGGCACTGCATGCAGGACACAGCTCTGACAGCTCACAACAGCCTGCCAGAGCCACTGCTGGCACAAACAGGCCAAGGTGTTTTCGTTTCGCTGCCTCTCACTCCACCCGACACTGGGTGAGACCAGACCTTTCCTTGCAGGCAGCACAGAGCCCTAGGCGGGCAGGAAGGCATGTGGAGCTCACCCACAAACCTTCCAACTGCTCTGCCAACAGAGACTTCCCAGGTGAGAGATGAAAAGCTGATGCCATAAACCAGCTTGGAATTCATGTCCTGTGAAACCAGAGCTCCCAAAAAGGACTTTGTATTGAAAGGTGGGGGCGGGGGCCTTAGTCAAAGCTTTGAGACCAAATGAGCTCCCTCTCCTCAGACCTTGCCTCCACGACACTGCTGCCCCATGGGCTTCTCTCCCACACAAGTGGCCCAATTGCAATCCCCACTACACACCAGTTCCATTGTAGCAGAGGCAATTTGCTGCTGCGGCTACTGCCCTCCTGCGTGCTGCTACACGGTGGTGCCAGAAGTACTGTCCCAAGAAGCTGCATCCATAGAAAAAGTCAGAGTGGTCACAGATACCACACAAGGAGTTCAAGTACCAAGCCATAGCAACTCAGCTCACATACCCAGCTGTTTGAGACTTCTTTGAACATCCCTGCCTTTAATTACAAGCTTTCCTGGGCAGCTCTCCTCTCTCCACACCATGCTCCATGTGACTCACGGATTGCGCTACCAAGCAGACCAGGGATTCCCAGCATTGTTGAAGGTAACACCCCCCAAACCCTAGAAGGACAGGGCACCTGGCCGCTTGGCATGGGCAAACACAGAAATACTGCCTTTAAAGGGATAGATGAGGTCTTACAGTTCATCTTGACACTTGACTGGTGATTCAAGCAAACTCAAGTACTGGAGTCACCAAGTTTCTTGTTTGGCCTCAGTGCTGGTTGAATAGCACACACATTGACATGTGTCCCCAACAACATGATGCTCCAGCAGAGGATACCCATGACTCAGATCCCCATGTCCCCTCACCCATGGTTGCTCTGCTCTTAGGGCATGTCCTGCAGCTTCCCAGAGAGGTGATGTCTGGCCCATTGATTACAACATTGGACACATTCCCCTAACCACATTGCTTCAAAATAAGCCGAAAGGCAGAAATACAAAGTATTTTCATTTCAAGCTTCAAAAGATACTCAGAACAAAAGGAAGCACTTGAGTGAAACATGTATAAACAGGGAGCATCTGGTCTTTCTCCTGGCAGAATAGAGAGATGCAAGAAAAATGTTCTCAGAGAAGTCAGGTAACAAAAAGGATGACTTGGTGCAGGTCAAGTTCTTCATTAGAGTCCCTTGAGTGTTAAACAGCTTGCATTAGAGACAAAGCCCTGTACATAGTGAGGAACACCCAGCTCAGCTAGTGACATTTGTTCCAGCAAAGCAGCTCTTTGTTCTCCAGATGATGCACTCAGAGGCAGCAGGCAATCATCTGCTTCTCCGGGGATATAGATGCACAGTGAGATACTGAAACGTAATGGAAGTGTTCCTCTGGGTCAAATGGCAGAGACAAATACTTTCTTAACATGGTCTTCTTCAGCTCAGGAAGGAAGAGAGAGTCAATTAACAGCCTCTCAGCAGGAAATTCTCTCGATGATCAGTCAGATCTCAGAGATCATGCCCCACACTTGCTCAGAGACACCAACTTTTAGTGCACTGGGAGCAGCCTTCCACTCCGTTGCCTGCGATAACACCATTACAACCTCTGGCTTCACCCTGGAGGTACCAGAAAACTTCAGAGTGGGGCTGTAGTGCTACAGAAACATTTGCTAAGCCAGCAGGGAAAAATAAAGTGACTGACGGTGCCAAAACATAGGTGGTAACAAGACCGACTCAGCAAGGATGAGCAACAGAACAAATCCATCTCTCAAGAGAAAAGTTTCTCCTCTCTGCAAGACGCTCTCACCTTCCAGCACACCTGGATGAATTTTCTCTTTAAATAAAAGCTTCTATTTCTAAATCAGAGAAGTTCCACACCAGCTGCACAGCATCATTTCTCCAGTTGCCATTTTCACAGTTCAGCTACTACAAACTAGTCAAGTTTATTCTGTCGCTGTGAATTGGGTTGCAAGGCTGAACTGCAACCAAACTCTTTCCTCTCTGAAGAGACAGCTTGTAAGTTTCTCTGAAAATAACTAGAACCAACTTTCCTCAAACCACCTAGAAATCCATGAGGTCCCTAATTTACCTTGGCACAGGGTTACAGCAACAAGTCTTGAGACTACCAGTAGTGTCACTACCTCAGCTCCATCTTAAAACCCAGCAGCCTGACCATGCATCTGAAAATTAACCAGCTATTAGCTCATCGGGTTAAATCATTGTTCCACCTAACCCAGCTCCTTATTTTAAGAAAACCCTTTAGCCCAGGTAATTTCCAAACAGAACACCAAGTCACTGATCTCACTCAGCAGCAGTTGTTTTGCAAATTAAGCCTTTTTATGCCAGTGGCACAAAGACTCCTTGCTCTGTGTCAGGGCATTAGAACCTGGATTGCAGGGCCAGGAGGTTGGGTAACACCACCAGAACATCGAGGCACTCCTGGCACTGTAGTAATAAATAACTAATGTGGTATAGGTAAGGTCATTACAGACAGAGATTTAACTACAGATGTTACATTCAGCAAACCTGTGAAGTATATTAAGGGATTTAGAGGTCTGTATGGATTGCTGAAAAGCAATTACCCAGGCAACTGCTTAGGGCTGCCACCTACAACTGCACCTGAGACAGTAAGTGAAGCCTTCATGCAGCTGAAACCAAGAACATGGTCAGTAAACCAAGACGAGGCTACCATACTCCTCTGGAGTCAATAAACATCTAAATGTGCTGGAGGCAAGAAAGTGAGGTACAAGTTGCCCAGGGAGGTGGTGGAGTCGCCAACTCTGGAGCTGTTCAAGGCAGGATTGGATGTGGCACTTGGTGCCATGGTCTAGCCTTGAGCTCTGTGGTGACAGGTTGGACTTGATGATCTATGAGGTCTCTTCCAACCTTGATAATACTGTGATACTGTGAAGTTCGGACAGCAGTGTGAAGCCAGTGTGTGAGGACTCGACTTGATCTTTCCAGTCACAATGATTCTATTCTATGACTCTATGGTTCAGTGTTTCCTTCTCCAAGAAGGACTAGCTCAGAAATATTAAGATACTTCAAAGATCTTCATATAGAATTAAATCCATTTCCAAGCTAAGAAAGCTACACAGGCTGGAGAGTTGGGCAGGGAGACATTGAATGAACTATAACAAGGGCAAGTGTAAAGTCTTGCATCTGGTCAAGACCAACCCCAGGTACCAGTATAGGTTGGGGACTGACCTGTTGTAGTGCAGTGTAGGAGAAAGGGACCTGGGGATCCTAGTGGCCAGCAGCATGACTATGAGTCAGCAACGGGCCTTGTGGCCAAGAAGGCAAATGGCATCTTGGGGTGGATTAGAAGTGGGGGTGGTTAGCAAATTGACAAAGGTTCTCCTCTCCTTCTCCTCTGCCCTGGTGAGACCACATCTGGAATATTGTGTCCAGTTCTGGGCCCCTCAGTTCCAGAAGGACACGGAAGTGCTTGAGAGAGTCCAGCACAGAGCCGCAAAGAGGATGAAGGGAGTGGAACATCTCCCTGATGAGGAAAGGCTGAGGGAGCTGGGTCTCTCGAGCTTGGAAAAGAGGAGACTGAGGGGTGACCCCACTAATGTCAATAAATATGGAAAGGGCAGGTGTCAGGAGGATGGGGCCAGGCTCTGCTCAGTGTCATCACAGAGTACTGTGTCCAGTTTTGGTCACCACAGTACAGGAAGGACATTGAGGTGCTGAAACGAGTTCAAAGAAGGGCAACCAAGTTGGTGAAGGGGCTGGAGGGCATGCCCTATGAGGAGAGGCTGAGGGAGCTGGGGTTATTTAGTCTGGAGAAGAGAAGACTGAGAGGGGACCTTATTGCCCTCTACAACTACCTTAAAGGAGGTTGTAGCAAGGCTGGTGTCGGTCTCTTCTCTCAAACTGGTGATGATAGGATGAGGGGAAATGGCCTCAAGTTGCGTCAGGGAAAGTTTAGACTGAATGTTAGGAAGAAATTCTTTACTGAGGGGGTGGTTAGGTGCTGGAAGGGATTGCCCAGGGAGATGGTGATGTCACCAACCCTGGAGGTGTTTAAGGAACGGGTGGATGTGGCACTTGGGGATATGGTCTAGCGGTTAGGCACTAGGAGAAAGGGCTGGACTTGATGACCCTGGAGGTCCTTTCCAGCCATGATGATTCGATGATTCTATGATCTAATGACAGGACAAGGGGCAATGGGTGTGAGCTGGAACATAGGAGCTTCCACATTGATACGAGAAGGAACTTCTTCACTGTGAGGGTGACAGACACTGGACAGGGCTGCTCAGGGTGGCTGTGGAGTCATCTCCTCTGGAGATGTTTAAATACCACCTGGATATGTTCCTGTGCAGCTGGATCTAGGTGATCCTGCTGTGGCAGGGGGGTTGGACTAGATAATATTTCTAAGTCCCTTCCAATCCCTAGAGTTCTGTGATTCTTTGTGCCACCATTTATACCATAACTGTGTGTCCCAGTTCTTGGTAAGAAATGCCACTGAATTCAGTATGTTGTAAATGCTTTGCAAGAACTGACATCCACAGATTGTCTGAGAGATGTATTTTCTCCTGTAAAGATGCACAACCATTTCTTCAGTGTGGTTTGTTTTACCCCCCGAGGCGAGGAGACAGGAAGTCTAGAAACAGAAAACCACGTTGTCCGTGAAGTCACCAACACAAGAATCACTGACTCAAACACCACCCAGTCTGACCCCCTGAAGCAGCTCCTGATAGGATGACACAGGAGTGCACTTGGTGAGGAAGACCAAGACAACGCAGTCAAGATTAACTGCTTTTTTTTCACCAAGATAAGAAGTACTGTCCCAGCATTTTGGTGGAAGCGATGAGGCTAAAACGTGGACAAATCAAACCTAAAGCTGCCATCCAAGAGAGCTCCTGCTCAGCTGCCATGGGAGCTCATGGCACAGTTCTGGATGCAGCTGGCAATATTTCCAGGACTGTTTTCCAGAAGCAGAACAGCTTCTGTCTGGGCAGCCCAGACCCACACAAGAGCCAGCTACTACAGAGAAACATGAGTGTCCTCCAGAGGACCTGGCCTGAAATCCCAGTTTATACTGGTGAGCTAGCCCTTCCCCACACTACAGATACTGGAACCATTTTTGTTTTTCAACTAATGGCTAAAATATTCATCCAGTGCATGGGAAACCTAATCCTGGTGCCTTTCTGAGGGAAATACCTAACTGCTGGTGCAGAGCTGCAGCCACACAGAGCTTCACAGTATTTGGTGGGGAGTTGCCCACCTTGCTCTGTCCTTCAATCCCACTGAAGTCCTTGAGTGTCCAGAGAAGATAAAAGCAACAACTGCTAAGCCAGCACCCATTCTGCAGCAAATCCTGGCTCACAGAATAAACATTCCTTAGTCTGTTCTGCGTAAAGCTTTATATTGCAGAGGGAGAGCAGCAAAGATGGGCTTTAGCCAGCACCCAAGGCTCTGGGGTTCATACCAATGTCATACACCTGTGGGCGAAGGATTGCTCGAGTCCTTTTAAACCCTGCTGCCAACCCACATTGCCATTACATGCCCAGTGCAGTTCATCAGATTTGTGCTTACAGAAGTTTCAGCCCTCTGAAAGAAGAGGGCCCTGAATTCCCTGGAGCACCTACATCTGCATCAGCCTCTTGGAGGATATTTCCACTAATTCAGCTTATGAAATCATCAGATCATGGATTTTATTAGAAATGCTGCTGTGCCTCACTTCCCCTCTCCATTCCCTCCCTTCCTCCCCACATACTGAGGAGCAGCAAGAGCTACTTTAGTGCAACTTCTGTTTCTGTTGAAAATGGACATCAGTTTTGTTTCCATTAAGACTGGAAAGCCAGACGTGAGTTTCAGCCATGAGCAGTGTGTAAAGAAACCTGCTTCTCACCAGGACTCTGTGCTTCTCTAATAATTTCAAGAACAGCAGAGCCAAAACACGCTACTTGGTCTCACATGGGATCGGATCAAACATCTAAAGGCATTTGAAATTCCAGGAAGGGAGAGCTTCCTCATTCTTCAGGAATATACTGTACAGAAGGAATGAATTTGTTTCATTGCAAGTCCCTTATGATTTACCCCCATGATCAATATAAGCCAAAAGCTTTGAAACAGACTGAGTATTCCAAGCACTCACCTGCAGTCTACAGGAGACACAGGACACCATTCAATTAAAAGATAATAAAACATGCTACGTTCAGCGTCTGTTTGTTCAAAATTCAAAAGGGTTTCAGATCTCCCTGCTTAGCCTATCTTCTGCAAAAGCCATAAATCTCTCCCCTGGCTAAACCAAACCATATTCTTGCATTTAAATCATACGAATGAGCTCAAAGACCAGAGGAATTTGCAAGCTCCAGTCCTTTTCTTTCTCCCCGACATACCCTGTAGCCTTTGACAAGTTGCTAAAAACCCAGCTTTCAGGAGCCCAGAGATCTCTTGTCTTCATTTGGGAAGTGGTATTTGCCACTGACTTGCTGGTGGGTGCACAGGAGCCTGCTAGGGCTGAGCAGAACCTGTGCTGATCCCACGGGTGTTATTAAAAAGCAGGGATGTCCCATGCTTACCCATATGACAACCAACACAGCTCTGAAAGTCAACTGACTGCACAAGTGGGTGGGGGGAAGGAGTCACTGATAAACAGCCCACTAATAAAAGAAGCCACAGACAGCATCAGGTCATGGTAAGAAAGACTGAGCACAGGAATTGAAAGAAGAGGACATTCTGGGCTGTGCAAGCACAAGAAACAAGTTGCACATGTCCACTCTGGCTGTAACACACAATCACCTCTTGGAAAAGCACTTTCCCAACACCAGAGGTGGTCCTGCAATACTGGTGCCCATCTCAGGGCAAGGCCTTCGAAAACATAAAGCTCATCAGTCACCACACTTGACTCTAGTGGAAAGGCAAGGTGAAAAACAATGGTCAAACCCACAAGTCCTGAAAACATCCTTCTACCAAGAGCCTGGGATGTACCTCATCCTGCCCTGTGTGCAGCCACCTATCTCAGTGGGGCATCAGACAGCCCTTTGTACCTAACAGGGGTGTTGAATTGAAGACCTCGTCTTAATAGGCAGGAATTGGTTCTGATAGAGTTTTTCAGTCTCAGCAGCAGTAACAGCCCTCCTTATGCCAACTCTGCAATGCAGGAGAGGAGGGAGAACCAGGAGCAGAAAAATGAGAACAAGGCAAAAAATCCACCCATGAATTCAAACCACTTCTACCATCCTCAAATATTTTGCTTCCCTGAGGGTCCCTCATCCCTCTTCCAGACAAGCAACAATAAGATGGTCTCTTCAAAAACCTTTGAATCATAACCAGCAAGAACATGATGTTGAGAAGCTGCGTGGACTGAGTGTTCCCACAGGATTGAGGGATGGCACCACCAAGCCAGAAGGATGCAGCTCTCAGTTGCTTAAGTTCTGGCACCCACATTTATGATAAAGTCCAACACAGACAGCCCTCAGATGTTGTGTAAATACTGGCAGTGCTCTGGCTCAGCTCCTCATTTATTATTTGTTTTACACAATCCCCCAGTGTTTCATAAATGCTAATTATATCTCCTCTAAATGAGCTAAATGAGCTGCGAGTGCTCCACACGGGAGCAAAGTAAGGCAAAGTGAGGATTGCTGCTTCTCACTCCATGTTGCTGGAGGTAAGCTGGCTGAAGGAGCTTTACCTCCTCCCGTGAGGCCACTAATGTGGCAAGATGGCTCATTTGCTGAGAGTTTGCATTGTTGCCACCTCAAATGTGATTTGAGGTTTCTAGACCAACAGGGTGGAAGGTCAAAGCTACGAGATTCTCAATGGCTGGCTTAAGCTTCCCCTAACACTGTGGGGCTCTTCCCTTTCAGCACCTTCCCATGAGCCCCACCATCTACTGAACCATCCAAACTGCATATGGAGTTCCTAGACAATGGATCCTGTCCCAGCATCCTGGCTAGATCTTCCCATTATCTTCAAAGGCGCCAACAGTACAACCAGTTCTGTCACGGTACAGCTATTTCTCCTTTTGTCCCAGTACATAACTGAGGAGGCTGCTGCTGTCACCTGTGTCCACAGCTTCTCAAAGATGATTCTATCAATTCTTGTGTGCTTGCCAGGTGCCACAGCAGATAGCAAAAGAACAAAGAGCACCACAAATGGGCTGGGAGTCCAGAAGAGCTTCCAGGTGAGTACTACCTATGGGCAAAGCTTTTCTTTTGTGATAAGTGATTTATTTGCAAAATAAGAACAAGAAGTCCCAGCATTAAAGGTATCTGCCGCTAGAAGTCACTTTGGTGCAGAGCACTGTTCTGTTTTCTTCAGTGCTTACTGAATCCAGAATGCCAGGTTGTTTTGCAAGGAGTGATGGGTGTTATGAAGATGAACCAAGAGATTAATTCAAAAGCACTTTATTGAAGATAAATGGACATGATATACCTGGCAAAGGGTGAGGCCTTAAGTCTTAACTGTGTCTCCTCATCACCTAAGAGGTTTTTGCAGCAGCTGGACATAGGTGACCAGCTGAGCTCCTTTCCTTGCCCTCGAGCACACAAAGGAGCAGGGAGCACTGCAGACAAACATCAGCTCACTCCACAGCTCCTCTCCGACAGGGGAGACGTTTCAACACCAATGGAGCATGCGAAGCAGGGTTGTATTTCTGTTCCCTGAAATTTGTTTCAGCTAGCTTTGGAGTGATTCACAGAGGTGGTTCTGCTCAAATGAGAATACAGCCATTGATTTTTGTAAGCCTTGTCAATTCCACCAGTTACCCATCCCAGCTTCAGACAATAAGCCAGTAGCAAGCTGTCACTGGTGCAAACACACCCACAGCTCACAGGCAAGCTCCAGTGCCAACACCATTGGGGTAGTTTAACCCAGCACTCAGAAGGAGCTTCCTTCATGCTGAAACACAGTCCAGTCATGGAAGATTCTACAGCAGCCTGGAGAAAGGCTGGGACCTCACCTGAGCCCTGTGGTTTTGCAAAAAGTCTTCAAATGTTCCTGAACAGCCCTAAAGAGCCCTAAGCTCATCCAGGGCTCCACATCTGAGCTAATTGCTTTAGCTCTAAGAAAGCTGCCCGCTTGCTCAGCCATTTGCACTCATGCTCCCCATTCTCCTCTGATCCCAGTGTTATGGTAGCGCTGTCAAAGCCTCCCAGCAGCCTGTTATAGCAGCACCTGGGACACATCAAGGATATTTTGACAGGAATCTTCTTGGCAACCCATTTCTCCCCACATTTACCAGTTAGTTGGTGGTTGCATGGTAGCTCAATTACAGACTGCAACCCACAGCCTCTGCAGCACCCTCAGCCACCAGCTTAGCCCTTCCTTCTCTTTCTATGGGATGGCCAATCTATGAAGAAAAGAAGGAACGTCATTTATGGCCCTGCAATGCCTCTTAGGGACAAGAGTCTGCCACAACATGTAGGTTCTGCACCATCAACCAGGGTTGAAAGGTTCTCCAGAGGAAAGGACTTGCCCCAGAATACAGAGGTAAAGCATACTGCCATAAAGTACACCTAGTTCAGCTAACAGGGTGACTTAATACTCTAAAGCATCAATTTATTGTATCAGTAATGCAGAGGTAAAATGCTATACACTGCATGGTTTGTTCTTTACAGAAAGGTCTTGCACTGGGAGAAGTTCATTCCCTTTACAGGAAGATTCTACATCTAAATCATCTTGTGCAAGAGGAAACAGGGATGAGCGACTCCATTCTCTTCGCAAAGCACAGCTGACAGGGGTTTAATCCCAAGGTTAATTTATTTAGGCATCAAAACTACAAACATTTACTGTGCTGACATGAAAGCACCAGGATTTGGGGCACAGGTCATGCTTTTACCATGCCTGGCATTAAAAAAAATAACTCCTCAATAGCGTGACAAAGACATCAGACCAAGAAGCAAGAACAGATTGTTTGCACCAGATTCATCTCAGGGACACAGTGAACCACCACTTCAGATGCAATTTGCATGTTGATTTTCTTAACCCTTGCTTTATGGTCACACCAAATGGAAAGCACAGATTTGCTGCCATTACCACCACTGCTCCAGAGTAAAGCAGACAGTGCCAGCTCAGCAGGAAGACCTTGGCTGAGGTCGGCTTGTGCACATCCGTCTGGTCTGTAAGTGAAGTGGTTTATCACACTGCACCTTACATAACAGGCTCCTCACTTCCAGCACCTAGACAATTAGCAAGCCCCACATCACTTGTGGCGCACACACACACACACATTCAGTCATTGACTTTATCCTTAAACTGAGCACATGGGAGGAGCGTTTAAAACAGAACAGCTTTGTCCATTCTTTGGTCCAGAAGCCAACTTGGAAAAGTCCTTACGAAGTTATGAACCTTATGTTGTCCCTTGAACCTAGCCTGTGTGGCAAGTTCAACATCCAGATCTCGGTCCAGCTGGGAATCAATAAAACAAAGCCAATGGCAAAAAAGCTTAAATTGGCAAATAAAAACATTTCTAAGCTGTTGTCAGTTTGTACAAAGCCTCAGATGAGTAATGCAACCTACACAGAGACACCTAAGGGGAGGGACAGCACCCTGCAGAGGCTGAGTGGAGACCAGAGGAGCTCGTGACCTGGGGAAATCACAATAACCGATTTCTTCTTGGCATAAGAAAAATGCAATCAAAGCAAATAAACTTCTCAGAAGGTGCAAGATGCTCCCTTGCTTCATCCTTCACCTTTTGCATTTGGTACTATTGAGTACCTTTGGTCATGTGCCACCAAAGAGCATGGGGTAGCTGAGACACTACAACCAGCGCTTGTCTCCAATACAGCTGGGAAGGGAGTCCTACCCCTGTGGACCCAGCATGAGCCTTCCCACACCACAAAACGCTGCCCAGCTCCACGGGTTTGAAAGATCTGCAACAAGGGGAAGAGCCTTTACATCTGCCATCTTCCTCTCTGGAGATGCAAACCACCACACAAGCTGAGAGATGGGTGTCCACAGCAGTTTGACCAGGCTATTGCTTTATCTGCCTTTCCTGCAGGACAGAGCGACACTGTGGCTTGTGGCATCACACAGCCTTCAAAAGCTTCCCCACCACTGCAAATGAATTAATCTCAACGAGAGAAGAGCACACCAAAACAAAGCAGCCACCAAGCAGAAATGCTGCCTCCAGGGAAGGCACAGTGCCTGCTTCTCCTGGCTCCTCCATCTTACCCTTTCATAAAACACAAGTTCAAGTCCCAACAGGCACCACAGATAATGTTCCTGGAGCTGTACAAAGGAGCAGGGTACATGTGCTCCCGAGACAGAGTTACATGCTGCCCCATCTCCTCCCACTCCCAGTACTTTCCCCTCTGCACCAATGTTCACCCCAATTTCCAGGACACCCAGTTAATGAAGATTAATGTGTACCCTCCAAACATGCTCCATATGCTATTTCTGGAAAAGAAGCATCACCTCATTTTAATATTAAAGGGATCATTTTTTCCCCACCCTGAGCACATAAAGTTTAAGTACAGCAGACAGCACTGTGTGCCTGTTCCATTAAGTCATAGAAATCACTCCAAGTTCCACTTAAAGCAGCACAACTGGGGCTTTTCCTCCCTGCCTTTTATTTCACCCCTCAAAAAGCAGCTGCATCCGCAAGACTGCTCTGGGTACAGCCAGCTGCCCACACACACACACACACGCAGGGCTCTGAGAGGCTGCAAAGGTGAGGATAACTCTCTATGTAGCATCAGATATCTTGAGCAAAAAAAACACCATCAGTTTAGTTGCTGTGTCTTTGTCTTTGACAACCATTTTGATGACGACTAAGAGGATCATGAGCTGGCCATTGCAATTCTGCTCCAAAGGTGACCAGTATTGCCAAACCCTTGTATTTCTCAGGATATAAGACAGAGGTGAATAAAAAAACCCCAATGACAGGCAACCCAGTGATCAGCCAAGTTGTACACAGACAAATACCAGTTTCAAGTCTGCTTAAGAGTGAGCTTAAACTGTTCTTGCATGGGGCCCAGAAGTAAAGCAGCTTAAGCCTCCCTCACTTGGGGTCTTAAGAGGCTGATGCACACCAGATTGTCATCCTTCAATAGGTGGTTACACCACCTTTAGGACTGTCTGTCCACTTCAGTGGGACTTGCAGGGAACAAAACTTGGCTGTTGGGACACTGCAGCCATAATTGGAACATCATGGCCCTGCCTTTTCTCACTTTGATTTCAGGCCACTTTTAACACTCCCAAGCTCCTCTGGCACGTTCACTGTGACAAAGCAGAGGACTACAGCACAGGAGGTGCTTTCCTCAAGCAACTTATCTATCTATTGGCCATGAAGGCACTTTGCTCTTTGACCTATAGTCACTGGCACAGTACTGGGATTAGCTAGCAGGTCTATCTGAGCTGCCACAATCCACGCACATGAGGTGACATGGACAGTCAAAGCATTGAAATCAGATCGATCTGGGTCCATCACCCCCTGCACGTACCCTCTTGCTGAGTTTCTCTCACGTGCTCTGTTGTGACAGCACACAGAGGTCCCTTTCCCTGCCAGATACCTAAATGAGGCACTGTCCATAGAAAATGGTCCTACCCTGAACTTGAGCTCTGCCATCACACCTTTCCTACATGTTCTATTAAGTCCTTCCTCTGGAAGGTTTTTTAGAAGAAACTTCACGGAATTCTTCCCAAAATGAAAGGCTTTCTTGCTCCGCTGCTTTTTCTTTCTCACCAACTGGAAATCAGCACCAAACGTGTTTGAATTAACCCAGCTCTCAAATCCAAGAGCATTTGACTGGACTTGAAGAGGAGACGAAGCACACCTTTGGTGCTTTCACCAACAAGCAAACACACAAAAAGCATTGCATGCATCTCCCCATCTCTCCTCCCTCTCAAAGGCTCTTGAGCTGGAAACGTGCTAGAAGATGTGGTGGGGATTCATAGGAGACCCCTTACGCAGCTTTGTGTGCAGAGACCAACAGCCTGAGACCCACACACTTGGATTAGGGTCTTAATTATACAAAACTCCATTTCTCTCTTCAGGAAAGGGACCTCTTCTTATCCAGCAGCTGTGATAGTTGATCTGTCTGGGTTGTAGCATGCGCAGAGAAGCAGCCCATCATCCACATGGTCTATTCTGCAACATTTCCTTCAGGAATCACCACAACTGCCCACTGCTCCTCACACAAATGAGAATTGACCCAACCCTACTGACCAAGACCTTGGGCAGCAGCTAGTCATTTGTGGATAAACAGTGGGGAGAGCACAACCATCTTCAACAGCTCATTCCAGCTGTGGCCAGCCCACATGCCTCAGCTTCTGCACACAACTTCCACCTGTGGAACCCTACCCAGCACCGCCTGGATGCTCCTCAGCTTTGACCCACTTACAACACATCTGTGCAGAAACAAGATCTCTCAGCTCCTTGAGATAGAGTTTGGAAAACAGCCCACATAAGCCCAGCTGTAGCAGTCAGACCAAAGGTCTGAAGAGCATCCTGACTAGCCAGGACCACAGCCTACACCTCCGGCTGTCTGTGGTTAGAGTCCATCAGGGCTCACATGCGTGCCCAGCCAAACTGCGTTTTCTAACTGTTATGTCCTTCCACCAGCCAGATCTGTCCGCTGATGTGGCCCACACAGGGAGGTCAGTATGGGATGTCTTCAGCTGGTCCTGCTGCTGGTGGTGCAACAACTCCTTAAATCTCAGCAGGTACCAAGAGCAAGCTTTCTGCTCCCTGTCATCTCTGGGAGAGAAACACTTAGAAAAAGCCTCCTAGAAGCACCATCCACTTCACAAGCCTATCCAGCCCCCAAGGGCAAGCTTGAGGGTTGAGTGGAGAGAGACAAGAACTAGTCTGTCACAGGAAAGTGGCTGCCAAGATCAAGGGTATAGCCAGTGTCTCAGCTCCTTTGGAAGGTGGGAAATTTTCTCAGTGAAATAAATGTTAAGCACAATCTTTAAGGCATGGAGAAGTGACAGACTTCTCTTTAAGGCAGGCAGAGGATTTCACGTGATCTTTTCCTGAGAGGTATATGCATGGGTGGAGGCTGAGAAAGAAAACCCTCAACCCTGGAACCGTGGAGTCCTGCCAGTTGCAATGGGTCTGGGATAAGCTAAAAAACATCCATAAGCATTCAACTTCAAAAGCAGGGAAAGAAGGAGGGGAGCTGCACAGAGTCAAGCGCCTGGGGCATCCCATTTTCAGTCAACGTAAGGAGGTTATTTATAGAAAGGCTGAGTACAAGGCTCCTACAAGAGCACTAAGGCTGGAAAGGAATTTGTCCTTATAATGGTCCTCTTCTTCACACCACCATACAGGTGGTGCCAGAAGTGCCACTCCAGTCCCTCCACTCCCAAGGAAAACTGCCTGCACCACACTCTCCACAAATTAAATATCAAGACTACATGCATTTTTGACCAAAAATCACTCTACCATGCAGAGAAGTTTCTAGTCAGACCTCCATTTCCCTCTGTACAACAGACTCCTGCCCACTTCCCATCTCCTGGGGTAGTTTGCATTAGCCTGTGGGAAAAACTGCCAGAATACCCAATGGAGACCTACAGCTATGGGCTGCCATGGGAGACACAGAGCAGGTGGGAAACCTGTTCATGAAAAATAGGCACATGAGACACCTGAACTGCAACTACTGCACCAGCTGCTTCAGGGGCCCTGGCAGGTAGATAAGCATCAGATCCAAACAGACATTTTCTAACACTTCTTCATGTTAAGGAGCACCAACTCCAAAGGTTACAACCTAAAAGCACACGCTGCTCCTGCCAAGGACAGAATCACAGTTACCTATGGGATGACAGGGACACCCATGGTTTCGTATGAGGATTAAGGTGCTGGGCTTTGTGTCTTGTTTTGCTTCCAGAAGAACATGTTACTTAACAGCCAGGTTATCCATCCCATAACTGACCATTTTCAGATGTTTGACTACAATGAGAAGCTAGCCAAAGGGAAACCTGTAGGACACAGTGGCTATGCAGACAGAGGCGATCAGAAGTACCAAAAGCCTCATGGATGCCCGGTGTTCCTAGAGTCTGAGTCTGACATCCTGTTCCTTCTCCTCAGACTGTCACCAGCTGAGTATGCAGCAAACATCCCTTCACCCTGCCTGTGAAAAACAAGATGCTACAAATCTTTTCCTTAAGTAAGATGCCAACTTCCTTAATCTCCTATAAAACCACCACAATCTTGCCAATGATCCTCTTTCCTTCTCCCCATCACACATCAAATGTTAGTTCTGCTACTCAGGAACAATTCCAGAGCCAACAGGCTTCATTCCACTCTCCCAAAACCACCTGATACTGTTTTGCACCTTCATCCACTAAGATGTATGATCCTTTGAGGTCCCTTACAATCCCTTATGATTCTATGATGTCAGGGAACCCAAAAATCCCCCAGTCTCTCTGCCTGGAGCTCCCTGTCACAAAGGGGCTGTTGAGGTTCCAAATCGGTAACTTACAGAAACACAGAATGGATAAACTATCTACAAGAGTCTCTAATAACGTCACAAGTGGTTCAGAAGAGCGATCAGGCCCAAATGCTTTGGATTGAGAGTCACCAGCTCAGAGCAGACTTGATCCAAGGGCCAAGTCGTCTCATCTCACTTTCCCCATCTTTTCCTGGTGACATAATTTCTGCTGCTGCCACAACAGGACAACAGAATCCCCTGTCCCTCAGAACACTGCAAAGTGGCACTGCCTCCACCCCATGTTCTCATCATTGTTCCCTATGTTTCTAGTTTCCACAATTTGTGGAAAAACTCCACAAAACAAGCACTTGTTAAAACGCAAGCTGCTGTTCTTTATCCTTGCATCCAGTTGTTCAAGGTACAGGTAACAGTGAAGGTGGGGGGGCGGAACGAGCAACACACACCCATCCCTTTTTTCTCCCCAGTTGTCATCAAAACTACTCTGGGGCCAGCTCTTCTTCCCCTGGCCACTATTTCTTCCACCACAACAGAGCGGAACAGTTTGTGCCTCTCCAAGTTTTTCCCTTTTTCAAGGGAAAACTCTTCAGAAATTGCTGCCTGTTCAAGTATTTTCAGATCTCAGAGAACCCTCCTCTCAAAGGCTCAGTAGCATCCCTTTAACTGAGCACTGCGGTTTCAGCTCAGCGTTTTCTTGTTTGCATGCTAGACACACACACTTGGATGGCATCGTGTTTCCCAGCTGAACCCAACCACATCCCTGCACCTGCATAGCTAGCAGCAACATGAGAAGACTTCAGCACGTAATTCAGATAGAGATCTATTCAAGCAGCTTTATTGATGTTAATGGAGTTACTTGGGATTTACACACACGTAAATCAGAGCACAGGTGGATGATAAATTCTCTTGCAACTGGCAACAATATGGAGAAAGCCAATTTCACCCCTGTTATAACACTGCTGATGTCAAGAGACATGCTCCAAGCAGCAGCTGTGTTCATAAGCCTCCTCAATCAGGCAAATCAGCTCATTGCAAGAGACCTGCCGATTCACGCAGCTTCACTCCCTGGCTCCAGCAATGAGCTACACAGGTTCAGCACAAGCACCTAACCAGCTTATGTTGCAAGACTCTGCTTTAAAGTACTGCCTTAAAATAACATTTCCAGAAGACTTGGACATATGCAATAGGCAAATCACGTCTGTGCGTGGTCATCTTGTCGTTCGCAGAGATGTCACCTTCAGACAGGGATCATTTTGTAATAGCAGCTACTTTTGAAGCCGCAGCAGCAGCTGTCTGAGGAAGCATAACCAACCAAGCCTGCCAGTTTGACACCCAAGTACAGCAGCTGGTAAGGGCTTTCAGAAACAAGAAAAGAGCTGTGGCATTCCTGTTCACACCACTGCTCATCCCTCAGCACAACTGGCCAGGAACCAAAATGAGATGTTCCTTCCATTTTAACGCTCCTTCCCCTCTCGTGTTGAGGTTGGCAACCCACTTCCTCATGGTCAAAAACCTGACAGTCTCAGCAGTGTTTTCTTCCACTCTCTGAGGCTTGTAAAAATACCTCAGTTTCCTGGGCTTTTGCATGACCCAAGAAGCAAGAAAGTCAACTTGCAGTGGGGATCACAGTACCCAAAAGGAGTTGAGCAACAGTGGAGTCACAGAATCATTGAGGCTGGAAGAGACCTCATAGATCATCAAGTCCAACTTGTGACCTAACATCACCACAATCAGCTTCTTCCCCTGGCTACAAGACACAAGTCTAAGTGTAGAGACTCAGGACCTTGGAAGTCAGACAGTCAAGCAGGCCATAACCAACAAGGACAACTGGAGACACAACTCAGACCACAGTACAGATGTGTGGACTCTAGGAGTCTCAGGCACTCAACTCTTCCAAACAGCAAAGTAATGGGCAGATGGCCTCAAGATGGCCTTGCTTCTCCAGCTGGCCACCAGGGTGTATTCGCTCCCCAGAGGCCACCGCTCACACTCCCAGGGCTTAACCTCCTACCCCAATAATTGCTTGCCACCCTACCATGACTAATCTAGATTTACAGCCCGGAAAGTGGTAGGGAAAAGAATCTGATCAAAAGGACGATCCTCACAGCCAGAAAACAAGAAAGAGCTGTGTAGCCAGTTGTTCCAGGACACTTAATCCATCAAGCCTTCACCATTCTCCCCTTGGGCTTAGGCTGAGTCAGTTGTGATTTGCTTAAAACCATGAGAATTCCCTCCTCCTCTCAAAAAAGAGACTTAGTTGTAAAGTTCGTCAAGAAGGGGAAAAATAAAAACAGAACTCATGCTACACTTTACTTTTTATTACCTCTACAGCAGCTTGTGATCAGCCAAGTGACAATTGTCCATCTGTGGCATCTCCAGGGTTCTGAGCACCAAAGTGACGATGCTGTTACCTAAAGGTCTTTGCATTCAGCCAGGCAAATTGGTTTGTATGCTGCAGGTCCAGAACCATTCAGTTCAAGAACCTCCCTCAACATCTTTTTGGGCTAACTGCTGTAAAACCCCCTGAGCCAAGCCTTGTGGCCACATCACTCCCCTACAAGGTGAAAACTGAAAAGTGTTTGGACCCAAAATTATTACAGTAGAGGCCGAGCTAACAGCAGGAGTGATGAAAAACCAAGTGGTCCTCCTTTTGTCTAATAGAGGATAAAGCAAAAGACCAAGAGGGAATGCCCAGTCCATGAGCTGCTCGAGCAGACCAGTACAAAGTTTTATCTTCCTTCTATCCTCCAAATCCCAGTTTCTATAATTTTGGGTAAAGCACTTGCTCTGACATCAAGATCCAGATTTTGCAAAGATCTTTTTCTTTTCCCAGGAGCAGAGATTAATTAGCCTTGGCTTCTTGTTGTAAGACAAACTGGACTCAGCCTTTCTCCAGAGCTCCCCACACTCTGGAAGTGGCCCAATACCCACCCCAGAATCAGAGATTTTCTTTCCACTGGTTTTACTGAATTCTGGATTAGGGCCTGAGAGACATTTACTTGCTTTCTTTCCCTCCCCAAAGCTAAGCAGAAGTCAGAAGCACTTTGCCTGCAGTTTTACAAGAGGCAGCTGGTGAAAGGTTATCTAACCAGACAACAAGGCCAAGCCCAGGGGAGTCTGAAGAAACCCCTGTTTGTGAGCTTTTATGCCAAGTTATTGCTTACAACCTTTTTGTTTTTTGAGGAAGAGGCTCTCTGTGAGCCAGAAGTTCCTCTATCTAACGATCAAGTATTCCTTACAAGCCAACTCAAAGACACCGACCAGATGTGCATTTTAACTGCAAGTTCATGGGGGAAACCAGCAATCAGCTGCTGCACAAGCGTCAGGTAGAATTGCTTAGTCTGCAGAGTGGGATCAGTCTCTCCACTCACAGCCTAGAGCTTGTTCATCCCAAGGTTGCTTTTAGCTGAAGATTGGACAATGATCTAAGTAGGTTGCATTCATAGTAAAGATGCTTTCCTGGACCAGCAGGAAACATGAACACCTCATAACATCCCCAGAACCCCTTCGGATTCCTCAGCAACACAAAGCAGAAATACATACAACACTGCCATACACACAGCAGGCAGAACTGCAGGAGTCTCCAAGCAATGATGCCCACAAACCAGAAACAGAAGTATTGCTTTCCATTGTTGTCTTACAGAAAAGAACCTCATTTCATTCTTCCACACCCCTGCTACCCCCCGAGAATAATTCTGAGGAGCTAATCCTATAATCTCCAAGGCAACCACAATTTTGGATGCCTTCTTCAGGACCTTCTCAAAGCTGAGTTCGAGTCTGCATTCAGCATGTCATAGGAAAAGGGGAAACAAAAATCTTACAAGAGATGCTGTCACTGAGGAAAAGAGACTATGGAGGGTCTTGAACCCAAAACCATGATGAAAGGCCAGGCAAGAGATTCTTTCACATTAATTCTTTGCATATCAAACACTGGATGCTCTTCTCTGGACCACAGGTAGGATCCCAGTCTCTTATATCAGACTTCCTCCACCTTCTGGACACGGTCACACTCCGTAACAGGGAGAGATTTAGAAGAACTTACTCCAAGAGTTACAGGGCCACTTGAAAAACCTGCCCTAACACAAGTCTATTATTGTATACCCTGTTTACTTAAATTCATTCCACAGCCTGGGAGACTTTGCACAAGGAAATTTACAACTCCAGTTAATGGAGCAAAATGTAAAACTGCTGGGATTTGGCTGAGGCTGTGAGCAAAGGACAGGCACAGGTTGTGACTGAGGGTGTTTTCACAGGGCCACTGACACAGAATGTGTTTTCAGGGAGTATTTATTTTAAATAAGGAAAGTTTATACAGCTTGAGAAAATTATTGGGAAGGAAATTAAATCTTGTTCTGTTGCTCTTCCATCTCACCTTGACACTTGCAGTTCTCCTCCCTCCCCCAGAGCTTGGTTGGGGCAGGTTTCACTTGCAGAAAATTGCCTTCCTCATACGTACTGATTTAAAATGAGCTCATGGACCAGGGGAGATGGGGTAAGCAAGACCCACTCCTTTCCTACACAGTACCCAGGGGTACATGGCATTGCCTCCATCCCATCCCAGCAACCTGCAAAGAGGTGGGTGGGAGCCATCAGCTGGGATTACCCCAGTCAAGCAGGGGAATGGAATCATAGGATAGGATCATAGGATGTTAGGGGTTGGAACGGACCCAAGAGATCATCGAGTCCAACCCCCCTGCCGGAGCAGGACAAAACTATCTAACACAGATCACAGAGGAATGCATCCAGGCGGGCCTTGAAAGTCCCCAGAGAAGGAGACTCCACGACCTCCCTGGGGAGTCTGTTCCAGTGCTCTGTGACCCTCACAGTAAAGGAGTTCCCCAATGTGTTGAGGTGGAACCTCCTCTGCTGCAACTTACACCCATTGCTCCTTGTCCTATCACAGGGAGCAAGTGAAAAGAGCCTGTCCCCCCGCCTCCTGGCCAGCCTTCAGATACTTACAAACATTTATCAAATCTCCCCTAAGTCTTTCTCTTCTCCAGACTAAAAAGCCCCAAGTCCCTCAGCCTCTCCTCATAAGCCATGCCCTCCTGTCCCCTAATCATCCTTGTAGCCCTCCGCTGGACCCTCTCCAGTAGATCCTTGTCCCTCTTAAACTGGGGGGCCCAAAACTGAACACAGTACTCAAGATGAGGCCTCACCAGGGCAGAGTAGAGGGGGAGAAGAACTTCCCTCGATCTGCTGGACACACTCCTCCTAATACACCCCAGGATCCCATTGGCCTTCTTGGCCACCAGGGCACATTGCTGTGCCATGGTTAACCTGTTGTCCACCAGGACCCCCAGGTCCCTCTCCACAGGACTGCTTTCCAGTAGATCACCTCCCAGCCTGTACTGGTGGAATTTGTTATTCCTCCCCAGATGCAGGACTCTGCACTTGTCCCTGTTGAACCTCATCTGGTTTCTCTGTGCCCAGCCCTCCAGTCTGTCCAGGTCTCTCTGGATGGCAGCACAGCCCTCAGCCGTATCAGCCAAACCTCCCAGCTTGGTGTCGTCGGCAAACTTGCTGAGCAGACACTCTGTGCCCTCATCAATGTCATTGATGAAGATGTTGAACAAGACCGGTCCCAGCACCGATCCCTGAGGGACACCACTAGTCACAGCTCTCCAGCTGGACCTGGCACCATTGATCACCACCCTCTGAACTCTATCCTGCAACCAGTTCCTAACCCACCTCACTGTCTGCTCTTCCATCCCACACTTCCTCAGCTTGCTCACTAAAATTTCATGGGAGACAGTGTCAAAGGCCTTGCTAAGGTCAAGGTAGACTACATCCACTGCTTTCCCTGAATCTAACCATTCAGTTATTGCATTACAGAATGCTATCAGGTTAGTCAAGCAGGACTTCCCGTTGATAAATCCGTGCTGACTACTCCTGATAACCTTCTTCTCTTCCAAGTGCCTTGAGATGCCCTCCAGCAGGAGCCGCTCCATCATTTTTCCAGGGATGGAGGTGAGGCTGACTGGTCTATAGTTCCCTGGAACTTCTTTCTTGCCCTTTTTGAAGACTGGAGTGACATTGGCTCTCTTCCAGTCCTCAGGCACCTCTCCTGTCTGCCACGATTTGGCAAAGATGATAGATAGCGGTAGGGCAATAATATCAGCCAGTTCTCTCAGCACCCTTGGGTGCATCTCATCAGGGCCCATGGACTTGTTAATGTTCAATGCAACCAGCTTTTTTCCAAAGCTCCCCTAGAAGCACCAGGGCAGATGCTACCCCTGTCTGAGAACAGCTCTGTGTAGGAAACAGCAGCACACCAGCACTGTTGGCACAGATCAGCTTCTCCTTCTAGCCCAAACCATGCAGAGCCACACAGGGCCATCACAACCTATTACACTTCTGTGCCAGACCTCCACACTCCAGTGAGCTGGATCAGACAGCCCAGCATCCTTGTCAGTACTTGGAGGTCTTTTCATTTCTTTCTATCCTCCCAAGAGTTTCCTCCCCCACCATACAGTGGTGCTTCCAACTGCTCCCATGAGTATGGCGGTGAAGGTTTGGACACCGGACATAGCTGCCATATGCTGGTACTATGGGGTACTGACGCTGAAGACAAGGCCAAAAGGAGTCATTCGAGGCAACCCCAGCATCATTCCTTCCAGGCACAGCCACCCACACTACTTTCCACCCCAAAGGACCCACTAAACACCCACGTCCCTCTTGCTCACGCCACAACACACCCCCCAGTTCCCCACGTTGCTAAAAGGCCTGGAATCCAAGAGACCAAAAAGCCTCAAGATGCACCATGCAATTAGCTGGGTGAGCTCACACCACCACTCGCTCCATGCTGTCTGGATCACAAGGGATCCAACCCTACCACCACTGCCACCTCAGAACCCCAGCAGCAACCAGACTAATGAAGTCTGGGAGTGAAATCCTCCCGGCCATGTGCTGGTGTGTTCTCTTGCCTAATCCCACAGAACTGGTGGTCTGGGCAAGCGTTCGAGTGCTGCGGCAGGACCTGTACCCCACAGAACAGGTTCGGCTTGACTGCAAACGCTCAGGAATCCTTCCTGCTCCCTTCTGCATTTCACCTTCCAGAAATTCCTCCTCCCACAGGTAAAAAAGTCCTGGCTGAGCCCTTCAGCAGGTGCCAGGCAGTGCACGGCACTGCCATCAAACAGCAGCAATGCCGCACGTTGACTCCGTGGATACTTGTTGTGGGTCAGCTGAAACTAAACCTCCTTGAGCAGCAAAATCCAACGTGTCGGAGCCTTGATGGATTCCCAGACCCACAGGGCTCCACAGCAGGTTCCAGTTTCTCTGTCACAGAGGGAATTTATCCCGTGTACAGCTGCTTTTCAGGGTGCTCTCCAAAAACAGTGCTGAGAGGAAAATAAAGGCTCCAGATTGATATTTGGGGTGGGCAGGAGGTGAGATGAAGCTTTTCTGTGAAAAAGCTCCTGGCTATAGGAGCTCATGCTTGTTGACCCTTTCTGAGTCCTGCTGAACTGGCTTTTTCTATGGCTACCCAGACCCTCTCTCCCTAGCAGATGCTAGTTCAGCTCACACTGGTTCTATCAAGCTCAAAAAAGGGCTTTTTCCTCTATCTAAAATCTGGGTAAAATGTCCCAAACTGAATAGGATTGGTTGTGCCAGCTGCAGCACACAGGCCAAAAGCTTCATTTCTCACCTGAGAGACCTGATCTGCACTCTGGCATGTGACCACTGACAACTGATGGCCACACACAAAACTGCAGCTTGTCCTGAGGGTTCCATCTAAAGGCTGGTTTGCTCTGCTGAGAATCAAGAGGTCTTGTGGAAGAGCCCTCATCCTTTCTCTTTGACCAAATTCGAAGTCAAACTTCTCCTAAGAGCATAGAGATTCCCACCTGTGCACCATCAACCCCTACGGGCACCAGCAGGCCTCACCAATGGGTCTTTGGATCTTTTGAGGGCCTCAGCTTGTGTCCTTCAAAACTCAAAATCATTCAAGGGACCTCAGGTCTTTGACATTGGTGACTCCTCTGGGAGGCAGCAGCATCTTGTAGATTCCAACAATGGATTGCACAGGGGTTTTACAGAGCTCTTGAAGGCTGAGGAGTAATTAACTCTGACACCCTTAGGTGTTATTAATCCCATTAAACACTGGAGGAAACCTAGGAAGGAAACCAGACAAACCCTTGGACCCACTCCAGTTCACCTCAGGAGCAAAGCTCTGCTTGAAAGAGCCATCCTGCTTGCCTCAGGCTCTGCATGAAGTCCCAGTCAGAGGGAAGAGCTTCCCTGTCTGCAGGAGAACAGGTACTTCCCCAGCCAGCAGCAAGATGTGAGGCAGGGAAGGAGCCTCAGCAGCC
Source organism: Rhinopomastus cyanomelas (assembly GCA_013400115.1). Classification (NCBI taxonomy): domain Eukaryota; kingdom Metazoa; phylum Chordata; class Aves; order Bucerotiformes; family Rhinopomastidae; genus Rhinopomastus; species Rhinopomastus cyanomelas. The sequence continues at coordinate 680,717 of VXBP01007531.1, forward strand.
TCAAGGGGACTCTGCCCTGCAGCCTTTCCTGGCAGCGCTCACACCTGCCCACAGCACTGCAAAGCCTCTGAGGTCTCATTCTAGTGCAGACTTCTGTGCCAGCATGTCCCAGAATGCAGACTTTGTGGCAGCTTCAGACACCTCCTTCCCTGCCTACACTTCCCCTGATGCTTTATGCAGCAGCTATCCCCTCTTGAAGGACCACTAGTCCAGGCTCACCCCATGCCATGACCCAGCTGCTGTTTTACACTTCCCCAGGATAGCAATTTCTCCTATCTCATCCATCAGTGGAGCTCCATTCATTAAATCCTCCACAGGAGCTCATCAGCACCCAGGAGAAAAGCTCTGCTGAGCTCTAACCATCCACAGCTTCACAGCCCTCCTGGCTCACAGAGGCTCAGCCCTGGTGAGACCACACCTGGAGTATTGTGTCCAGTTCTGGGCTCCTCAGTACAAGAGGGATGTGGAGCTGCTGGAGAGAGTTCAGCGTAGGGCAACAAAGATGATAAAGGAGGTGGAGCACCTCCCTTACGAGGAGAGGCTGAAGGAGCTGGGTCTCTTGAGCTTGGAGAGGAGGAGACTGAGGAGTGACCTCATTAATGTCTATAAATATTTGAGGGGTGGGTGTCAGGAGGATGGAACTGGGCTGTTCTCGGTGTCATGTAGTGATAGGACAAGGGGCAATGGTTGTAAGCTGGAACATAGGAGGTTCCACATCAACCTGAGAAGGAACTTCTTCACAGTGAGGGTGACGGAGCACTGGAACAGGCTGCCCAGGGGGGTTGTGGAGTCTCCTTCTCTGGAGATGTTCAAGACCCGACTGGACAGGTTCCTGTGTGACTTGGTTTAGGTGATCCTGCTGTTGCAGGCGGATTGGACTATCAAGCTCAAAAAGGGACCATCTTTCGAGGTCCCTTCCGATCCGTAATGATTCTATGATTCTATGAAATACGGGCCATAAGCACATTGAAGGCTCCTGATCCCAGGATAAAAACATTTTTTCCATTGGAAATGAGCACAGATACCAAACTCCCTTCACCAGATGACCTGCAGGACCTAAATATCCAGCTGGATTCCTATTTCTAGTTAGCAACAGGAACAAGACACTTAGTGTTCCCTTGCACTAGCAAGGAAAGGCACCTTGCTTCAGCATCCCAGCTAGAAGACAGTCCTCTGAAGATCAGCCTCAAGCCATTCAGGCCAGCAGACACCAGGGTTTACTCATCACAGGGCTGCATGTGTCACTGACCCAAACGTAAACCTCCAGGCATTGTTGCTCATCTGGTTTCAGATGGAAGGTGCTGTCTGGGTTACCTAGAGCTCCAAGAACTACAGCTAGTTCCCCAACCAGATTAGAACTGCAGCACTCAGATACCTAACCTCCATGGCTCTGGAGCCACCTGTACATGCCAGGTTTGGGGCTGCCACCCATTACACTTATGGGTGCCAAGGTAGGGCACAAGGCTAGAAGAGGTAGCTCATGCCATTCCTATAGGGCATAGGTCTACGACAGGCAGCTCATGCCATTCCTATAGGGCACAAGACTACACCAGGCAGCTCACATCACTGCCGAGGAGTCACGACCCCATGCTCCCCTGCACCCCAGAGCATCCTCCCATGATGCCAGATCCAAGAGAAGGTGCTGTGAGAAATAAGGCTGTGTGGGATCCCGCAGTGCTCCCCTTGTTCTTTCCCACCGCCGGTGTTGCAGCAGTTGGACGGTGCCAGCCCCAGCCCTTCCCGGCAGCAGGAGGCTGAGGAGCCTGCAGGTTGGAGGCAGCCAGGTGCTGCTGGGAGCTGCCTCGGGGCTCTGCAGCCCCAACCGGCTTCTTCCTGGGGCCATCTAGTGGCACATTTTAATATAGATCCTTACAGCACAGGCACAGCCACCTGGGGTTTATGCAAACGTGAGCCTGGTGGGCGAACCTCTGCTTCTGAGCACAGGCTGGGATCTCCAGCATAGCCGTCTCCTCTCCAGTTGCCTCCTCAGCACCAAGAGCAGCAGCAGCAGCATGAGGTCACTTTTCTCCTCCTCACATTCAGAATACCTAAGGTTTCTTCATTCAAACAGTTGCTTTCACCAAGGGTAACTAATCATGGCAAAGCCACCGGGGTCACCCAGCCTGAACCCCACAGCCAAGGCAGAAGAATCTGGGCTGCCATCTCCAAGGCATCTTTTTGCTCCTTCAAAGTCAAAGACTTAACAACCTGCACCTCTGCTCCCATTCTTCTGCTAAAGCAGTGATTTTCCAGATTATGTTTCACGTAGCCTGTGTATCCCTGTTCCTGTGCTCTAAGCCCTGGGTTAAAAATTACCTTCTACCTGAAGTGATTTAAATGGAACAAAAGGTTCCTATGGATCTCACCCATTGGGAAATACTTTCTCTAGACAAAGTTACACCAGTATTAGATCAGCAAAACAGTAATGGTTTCCCCTCCACACAACAATGGAGCACAACACTGACGCCTGTAGCCCCTCAGAGCCAGTCCCAATGGAGCTGAGCCACTAAGGCAGCATGAATCAGGGGGGTGAAGGCAGCCCTACTCCCACACACAGGGTTGCAGTGATACAACAAAGGACCCAGACCAGATCTGTCCATCATACACAGGAAAAGATGCCGGCAGGGACCAGAGAAATGTCCTCTCACCAGGGAGGCAACAGCATTTCTCTGGGTACAGTCTCTTGCCAAGGGGAGAAGACAAGAAGACCGAGGGCTATGGTCTTCACCTCCTCCTAGTTCTCTGTTCAGTGCCAAGGCAGAGATCTTGAGCCTGTCTACCCATTATAAACTATGCAAGTTGTTCTTCAGCCCTCATCTGTAAGACATGCCCATAATGGACACTCACATCACCTTCTGGGACTGTTGGGTGGAACAGGAGACCACTAGCATTTATACAAGGGACCAGCCACAGTTGTGCAGTTCCTTTCAGGAGGGTATGAGGAAAGAAACAAGAGACTTCCAACACAAAGATTTTATTATGCTCCTAGTCTTCACCAACATTTATGCAAATGCACACTGTTAGGAACATAACATGGCCTAGAAGGTTGTGTTGTTCACTGCTACACGCAGCGGCCGAAGCCAAGTCCATTCTCTGGTGCTTTCTCTCATTTAAACGGCCTAATCCTTCACATCCAAGATACTGGCATTTTTTCATGCCTACACCACTGGCTCCACAAAGTTCTGGAAGAGGAAAGCCCCTCCCATAAGTCTTATTCCATCCTCCAATTCCTCCTTACAAACTTCAGTTCACTCCTGCTTGTATCTATACTCAAGAAACCCCGCTGTCCCAGGAACCCTTAGAATCAATGAGCATAGAGGCTTATGGACACTCCAAACCCTCCCTTCATGACCACGTCTTCCATCCCAGCACAGATCCTGGGCAAGCTTGTTGTTAACCAAAAGCTGCAGCTAAATCCAACTCCTAGTATCCACAGTAACAGGCAGATTTCACAGGTGTTGCAGAAGTAAGGTTTATTTTCAGCAAAACTGACATAAATTGGTTTTACTCACGCAAAGCCTCATTTAGCAACTGTAGCAGGTGGTTCCATGGTCATAGCCCCATGTTCTGCAGAGCCAGGACATGGAGCTGGACTGTCCAGCTCGATCTTGCAGACCATCAAGCACAGCACAGTGGGAAGAGTGGAATCCAAGACCATCAACACACCAAGACTCAGTGCAGTGAGAACCAAAATTGAGCAGCCCAGGTTTCAGACCAGCTTTGGAGAACTTTGATTTGAGTCTCTACTCAGGTACAGCATAAGTGAACTCAGTTCCCATCATGGAAAGGATAGCTGGGCATGGGGAAACTCAAATGCTGGGGGCATACAATGGTGCTCAGCCAAATCTGCAAGCTGCACAAGATGATCAACAAGAATGGACACCAGAATGTGACTCCACCCAGCCCTTCCCTGCAGAGCCTTCCATGCTTTCTTCATTTTGCTCTATTAAATCTCCAGGGGACTAACAGATCACAGCTCCCAAACCCAATATTTATTTCTGTACTCCAGACCAACAGAAACAGTGTTGAGTAACACCCAGAGGCTCCTATCACAACTCCCACCATAATCCTATGTGCTGGTTACTGGCAGTTCTTGTTCCAGAGCGCCCGCAGCCCCAAGGGGCAGTTGTCATCAGCAGATGACTGTCCCAGACGTACTGGAGTGCACCTTGCCAGGGATGGGAAATGACACACCAGTATTTTACCTGACTGAGGCCCTTAAAAATAAGCAGCACCATGGGTAGTTTGGGGACTTCTCACATAAGAAAGCAGGTGTCAAACAGAGCAGCCAACCCAGCAGATGAATTCAGGATGATAAGAGGCTGCCAGGCCAGCTGGAGGCAATGTGTCACTTGTTTATCAAGTTCCTTCCCTTCCAGCTACACTCCTGACTCTGGAGCAGAATCTTTGCCACACTCATCCCTGATTCTCAGCATCCTCTCCCAAATCCAGGCCTTTGTTCTCCAGCCAAGGAACTCCAAAAAAATCAAAGAGCACAAGAGACTGATATGACAGGACCCCAGGTATCACCCAAATCATTTCACATCCACTCTCAGGAACAGAACGGATTGGCTACAAGCTCTCTGCAAGGACTCGTTGGCACCTGGGGACGAAAAACCAGGTTGGGCTTGCTTAACTCTGGTCTGAGTGCCACAGACAAGTAAGGGTAAGTCTGAAAGAACCTCCACAGGGAGGAAAAGCAGCTGGATATCTACACATCACCAAGGAAAATCCTGGGCTCCTACTGTTCTTTAGTGTTTTGCCTGACAAATGGAGATAAAAAGCAGCAGACCCTGCATCAGCTGAAGCAGCCGTCAGAGGAGAAGCAGGACCATAGGAATCCTCTACCACCTCCCCTCACTTGGATTTTCACACGTACAAACTGGAGATTTGCACACAACAGTTCTTCCTCCACACTTCAGTGCAATGTAAATCACATTGCTGGTGTCTCCACTCGTCACAGAGGGAGAGACAAGAAGTGCCAAGTCCCTGGAGTCTCCCAAGCCATAGGGAAAAATCACAGCTAACACAGCAAGAAACCCTCCAACAAAACACCCATCTCACAGCTCTTAAGAGCAAGGAAACCACAGAGCAACCTTTTCTAGCACCGCACCTACTCCACATCCCCATCACATCTCACCCACCCTCCTACTTCCAGCAGGAGTCGAGCAGTCCCCGTTGCAGCCACCATGAGTCCTCTCAGCAGCTTCTCACAGCTCCTACTAGAAAAGACCCTTCCTGGGCCTGAGCCAAGCTTATAAAGGCTAAGGCCCCTCTTCCTCCTGGCAGCAAGTTCACACCTCCATTTTAACTCCATCAATGGCAGATGGGTCCTTTGGCCACTGCTAGGTGATGCCTCACACTGGTGCAAACCTGAGCTCTGCAGCAGCAGAGGCCTCACAGAGACCCGAAGCTTTGGACACAGAGCTTTCTGTGGGCCCATGGCCACCCAGAAATGTGTCAGGTCCTGCTCAAGGGTCAGAGGCATCTGGGGGCAGTGATGGGCTAGGAGTAAAAAGCAGCCCTCCAAGCTCTCGCTCTGTGAACTCACAGAGTGTATCCCCTCTTCTTTTTCTGGGAACAATAAAGTTTAACCCCAGAAAGTGTTTCTGTCACGACTCATTTTAACACAAGAGATCATGGTGATCAAATGTGCTCAGAGAGCTGGGGAAAGCACCAAGTCTCCAAAGCAGGTTAGAAAACATCACCCTCTACCACTGTGTTCTCAGGGCAGGGGCACGAGGGTGTTTGCCCAACCCCAGGGTACAGATCAGCCCCCGGCTGTTATTTCTTCCATCCATGTTAACACCTACAAATGTGATGGAAATACTTTTTGATGAGAGACCTCTGTGATCTTGAAGTTGTCTCACCCCCTAGTTGCACCAGGATGATGTGATTTAAGATGAAACTGAAAAAGTAGCAATTGATTACCCATAAAACAGGGTCTTAATCCAATAAATAAATGATAAATCAGCGTGTCTCCTCTTAGCAAGGAGCTAGAGACCCAGAGTTCCCCTCAAAGGACCTGAACAGAATAGCCATTATTCAAACCAAGTGGAAAGTGCAGCTGTGCCTTTGTGTTTCCTGACACCTCTTCTCCTGCGTTACTCACTGTGCACTGAAAACAGTGATTTGAACTTGAGACAGCTTGTCGAGGAAAAGGAGAGGTGTCTGTTTTCCAGATTACCTGTCCCTCTCTGCATGGATCTGAACCAAAATCCCCAGGAGCAAAGTGGAGTTACTTTGACACATCCCAAATTAATCCTTCTGCTCTCAGCAAAATCACTGCCCTCACAATTGTGGATTTCCCCAGAGCTTTGCTCACCCAGTTCACTACACACTTGTGATATAGCTACATTCAACCTGTTTCCCCTACCCACCACTGCTGGAAACTTGGAGACTCCAAGGGTTTATCTCCTTCAGAAACCTTTCAGACTGCTGGAATTACCTTCTGCAGGATCTCCGCCTGTCCCTGCCAAATCACTCTGACACGGTGTGCACATGCACAATTCAGGGGCCTCAATGGGAGCACACGCCAGCCTGAGCAGGGGCAATGGGCATCTCTCATCACTCATCAGGGACAGACAGAAGGTAAGGCAGCACTTTGGGAGGAAGAAGCTCCACTAGACCTGGAGGGCCAATTCCCTAGAGAATCACAGAACATTAGGGATTGCAAGTGACCTCAAAAGATCATCCAGTCCAATCCCCCTGCGAGAGCAGGATCCCCTAGATCCAGTTGCACAGGAACATGTCCAGAAAGGTTCTAAACATCTCTGGAGATGGACACTCCATGTGCCCCCTGGGCAGCATGTTCCAGTGCTTTGTCACCTTCACTGTGAAGAAGTTCCTTCTCATATTTATGTGGAACTTCCTATGTTCCAGCTTTCACCCATTGCCCCTTGTCCTACAGGAGCCCCAGTACTTCCTGTGCTCGTCCAGGAGTTCCACTGAAATGTGTCTTTTACCAGTTCCTTAATGGGGCTGAGTATCCCAATTCGCTACTGCACATTAATGGGTAACCAGTATCATTCCCATTGCTCACCCTGAAGCCTGGTGCCTGTCTTCCTGATTTTACATCTTGCTCTCACATTTTAGTGTCCCCCAACCCTGCTTCCACCAAAGCAAGTTGATCTTTGGCTCTGAGCAAAGTGTTTCATGTGAAATGGCCTATTCTGATGCAGAACAGTTTTGTAATGAGGGAAGAGGCAGAGAAACAGCAATGAGGGTATAATAACACAAACTGCTTATAGGAATTGCTATCTGTTTGAGAAGGAAAAGTGTCAGACAAGTTAGAAGAGTGTGACTAAAACTGTGAAATGAAAAAGTAAGACAATTTGCTTTGTGCTTATGTGGACTTGTGAGTGTGTGGTGGGCCTGGTGTATAGGAAAAGACAAAAACCTAGAAGTGAAAGAGCACCTCTGTGGATGCGGGGATGTGAAGGAGGGCAACACACACCCAACGAGATGAAGCAGGGGAGCCCTGGTACTTCAATTATCCACCTGTGGACGAGCTGGGGGAGGCTGACAGTTCATTTTAGGACCCACTTGCTCTCAGATCACAGCAACACACACCCTTAAAAATATTTGGAAGGTTTCCTCACAAATGTGAGGCCTGATGCCACTTGCCTGGGAATGCCCAGTGCTGAGGTTCTCATTTGGAGCCTGGAATCACCAGGCACTGTCACACTAGGTCTCAGTCCCTCCCCAAAACGGAGAGCAGGAGAGAGACCCGTTGAGTTTCCAGAAGAGGCTCTTCTTGCTCAGGCTCTGAAGAAGATATGTTTTCAGTTGTTATCTTTTCCTTTTTAATGCTGCTATTTGCATCCTCAGCACGTCTGACACCCAGGCACTTGGGGATCCCCTGCACACCCCTCCATATATCCCACTTATCCCCACCCCCGTCCCCCCTTCAGTAGCCTTGGGGGGACGCTTCCTGGGGTTTGGGAGGTCTAGCTGCTGCCGGGGAACCCCCGGAACCGCTGGTCGCCCGTGCTTCCCGGCTGTACCCACCAGATGGAGCTCCAGGAGCGGTGGAGCGGCTGGACCGGCACCGAGACTGGGAACAAGAACGGCCCTGGGTACGGCGCCGGCTGCAGCCACCCGCGGGGACGGCCAGGACACCCCCATGTCCCCCTCCCCAACATGCGGGCTACTGCCACGGGCATCCAGCTGCTGCCAGCTGCTGTGTTTTCCTCATTCCCTCGTTTCATTAACTGATGATTTCGAGGTTTTTCTAGGCCGGGGGTCGCTCTCCGCACTGCTCCGCGCGGTGCGAGGTCAGCCGGGGCTGCGCAGTGGAACAAGCGCTCCTTTTCGGGAAGCCGAGCTGGAGCGGGGGAAAGGAGGATGAAATTTCTGTTTTATCTCCCTTCCCTACTCCGCCCCCGAACAATATTTGGCAAAGGGAACAAACCAGAGCGCAGAGTGTAAAAGGGGTGTGAACACAAGCACTGGGGCTTCTGGGGGGGGGGGGGGTCACACATGCTTCCCGAGATGCGACTGGCAGGGACCTCCTGAAAGCTGCCCCTAAGGAGGGGTGAGAAATTCCGGGGCTGATAGAAGAGCTACTCCTTGCACAGATTAACATCCCCAGGACAGCCTGTAGCGAAAATAATGCAAAACCGCCCTAGCCCCAGATACCAAATAGACCCTTAGAACCTCCGTCGGGGGGATATGAGGCCGGGGGTGCTGCAAGGGACGAGAGACACCATGCACCGTGTCCCGCACCGCAGTCTCACCTCTCTGCATTATATTTATATATAAATATATTTAAACTGCATATTTTATATACATGCATATATATAAATTACATATCATATATATTTTATATACTACAATATTATATATCTATTATATTACATACATAATACTATCTATCATGTATACCTATACATATTACAAAGTTCGAAGCAAGTTAAATCTAAATAAACTGGTGTACTGCTGCAGAGAGGCTGCAGAGCGATGCTCACGGTGCAGGTCAAACCCTGCCGTAGGTGTGTGGGTTTCAGAGCCGTTGCCCGAGAGCTCTCTGCTCCCCGTTGCGGGCCACTCCTCGCCCACTTGGGTGGCTCTTTCTCTTGGACTTCTTCTTTTCCTTTGTTGTTTTTCTTCCCCCCTCCATAGTTGTTAAGAATATTAGAAAATAGTTGTTAAGAATATTAGAAAGTTCATTAAATAAATCCTCGGCCGGCCTCAGCAGCGCTTTTCCCGGAGCAAACTCTTCGGGGTGCAAACCCATCCCCCCACCCGTTTCTCAGTGTTTTTTATAGGAGGGGTCGTGGTTCTCCGAGCTCTCAAGAGTGTTCCCCGCCGCGTTCCAGCCGGCTGGACACAGGATATTTCTTCGCTTCTGGACAGGTTCCTGTCGAGAAATCGTATTTAAAACAAACCAAGGAGCCGCAAGACCACCATAGTCACCCACGCCATGGTGGGGCTCTCGGGTGAAACCCCCTCCCCAGTAGTGACTGACGACTGGTGCCACTGAGACAAATAAATACATCGTAAGGAGGGCAATGGGTCGCGAGACGCTTTGGCCCGAAGGTGAGATTTAGCAATGACCGCCCATTAAAACGAGCTTTTCACTTTTCCTGGGGGTGGCCCCGACCCCCCACCCGCCCCGTTCCAACGCTCGGGAAAGACTCCGAACCTGTCTTGTATTTATATTTAAGGGTTAGTGGCGAGTTGTTCTCTGTTTTTCACCTCGGAGTCGGGAGAAATGGAAACGGGCTGAAATGAGACTCGGGAGAGCAGAGAAGACAAAAAGAGCCTCTCAAAAAGAAAAATAAGAATCCACAGGGCAGGCCACGAACGGAGAGCACGGGAAAGCTGAAAAAGAAATTTATTTTAATAGAAACGTGGGGTTCAATATAAACGTGAGAGTGTCTAGGAAACCTTCACATCACAAGGAAACTGCAATCCTGCCCTGAGATCGCGGTGACAAATTTCGCGATGGGGCAACGCGGTGGCGGGGGCGGGGGGCTGCAGCCGTGGTGAGGGCGGGGGGCAACCCTTCCCTGTCAGGGACCAGCACTGTGGTTTGCAAAAAGCTTGGAGCAAAACCTTCCAGCTCCCTCACTGCCTCCTTATTTCCCCGATGCTTCAGCTCAGCCGATGAGATGCCCCAAGATGGACCCCCATCTGCCGCCCCTTGGCCGATCCCCCCCTTGCCCAGAGCCGCTTCGCTCGTACCTCCAGTGGAAGGAGCAGGTCCAGGAGGAAAAGCACCACTGGCTTTTTCTGTCGAGCTAATTTCCTTGTTAACTTTATTTTGTCAGTGGCGTTTCGGCGGTTTGCGAAGAAATAAAGGCTGAAAGGACTCGAGAAAGGAGTCGGAGGGAGAGGGGGGATGCCCCAAGAAGGGAGGGGGTCGAGGTGCCCATGGCACAGCCCAGACCGCCTGCCATCGGGGAGCTGGTTGCGTTAGATTTCTTTTCAATGTCTTCTCTAGGAAGGGATTTATTCGGGGGAATGTGGAGAAGTCGAGTTTAGGGAGAGCAATGGAAATTCATCGGGAATTACGGCCACGGTTGTCTGAGCTGGACATCGATCTTGGATTCGGCTGAGAGCACGTTAAAGAATTAAAATACTTGCTGAAAAATAATTTTTAAAAATTTAACATTTTAAAAAGTAAAATACCGAGGTGGATTAACAAAAGAAAAATCTCAAGAAACTATTTGCGGGCGGCTGCGGGCTGAGTTCCCGCGAAGGAGCAGTGGCACATGAAGATGGTTTAGCCCCCGAGCCCCGCAGAGCCCTCAGAGCATCTGCAGCCCCCAGAACCGCTCACCCGACCTGGCCTCGGGGCTACTCTTGGCACCGGGGCCGAAGCCACAGCCGAGCCCTGAGCGGCTACGTCGCGCTGAGGACTTCGCTTCGTTGTGTTTTTATTCACCTTATTTATTCGCTAATAATTCGTGGGAAGGTTGGGGCTGGCTGCAGAAAAGCGATATAAATTAACAAACCTCCAAATCATCTCTCTGCTCCCCCTCTCCCTGCGGAGCTGCTCCCCATTGGGGTCCAGGTGGGGAAGGGCCGTTAGGGAACAAGATGCGCGGAGGGGCTGGATGCGGACGACAATATAGTGCGAGCTCTGGGCTGAAATGTCTCTGTGCTAGGGGCTGGGGGGTCGGGGGCACCACCGTGACCCTGGGGATGGGGGTTTCTTTGCTGCAGGGTTGGGTTTTTTTCACAGCCCTGTTTTTCCCCAAGATCACCCCAACTCCGCCGGCTCGGCGCCTCCATCATGGATCCAGCCCTGAGTGACAAGGAGCGGGGTGACAGGGACCGGGGAGCGGGGTGACAAGAAACAGGGTGAGAGGGAGCGGGGTGAAAGAGAGCAGGGAGCGGGTCTGTCTCTGCAGGGTGCCACGGCTCCTCGGCTCAGCCGTGTCAAGCCCCAGCGCCTCAAGGCAATCTCCCCATCAGCCCATTTACCCTCCCGAGACAGCAAACAACCGATCCCTCCATCCATCCGTCTGTCCACCCATCCATTCATCCTTCCGTCCGTGTCTCAGCCCTGGCCAGGGCAGCGCGCTCCGGTGACTGGTTTGCAGCCTCCTGGGGCAGAACCTGTGAGGGGAGGTGGAGGGGAACTACACCCTACACTCACGGGCACTCTGAGGGGTTCATCCTGTGGGGGAAACTGGAGCGGGGGGTATAAATCAGAGACCCAGCGGCTAAGAGTCTCAGCTGAAACGGAGCTGTGTGCCCTGCAGATACGAGGCTGCTGAACTTCAAGCAGCTCCTCTATTTTACTTTTATTATTTCCCCCCTTTCCCTTCTCCAAAGCTCTTACTCTGCCCTCCCAAAAACCATTTCCCCGTGCAATTCCGCAGCCCGGGGCGAGGGAGGCGGCGGGATGGTCGCTGCTTCCAAGACTTTTACGAACAATCGTTACAGAAATCAACTTTCTTTCCATCCCTCCCCCTCCCCTTTACCCTGTGCGGAGGCCGGAGAGGTCCCTTTGATCTGCGAGGCCTGGCGTGCTCCGAGCCTGCACGCCGGCTCGGTGTGGGGAGGGGGCTCAGCCTCTGCGGACTCCCTCCCCCACTGCCGCCTCCCCCCCGCCCCAATCGTGAATCGGAACATGAAAGGGGAGAAAAAAAAGATTAAACCAAAACAAGGGCGTTCAGGGTCCGGGAGATCGACCGAAGGGCTGAAATATTTCATATTCCTGGAAGCTGCCGAGGCCAAAAACAACAACCAGCCTCCCCCGGGGTGTTTGCAGAGGGCAGGAGCGTGCGTGCGTGCGAGGGGGCCGGGGTTGGGGGGGTGGCTAAGGGGAAGAGGGTCATAAATTTTCACTTGCAATCAATCAATAATTAACTAATAGCGGAGCGTAGGCCGAGCAGGACTGTGGCAGAGGCTGGTGACCGCACCGTCGAGCCCCACCTTGTAGGATGTCGGGGTGCCACCCGGGAGTTTTGGAGTTCAACCTCGGGGTGTGGATGTCCAACCCCGGGTGTGTCAGGGTCTCACACCCCCCTCTTTCGGCCTCAGCCCCACTTTCCCAGAGACTTTGGACTGGAGGCTAACCTCCCAACCCTGTCGATAAAACCCCGCTCCTCTCCCCGCAAAGCACGCGGCGAACTACCTGGCGGCAGGGGCGGGGCGCAGCGGAGGTGATGCGTGCTGACCCCATGAGCTGACACAGGTGGGTACCGTGCCCCCCCTTCCACGGGTCGTGAGTCACTTTGGGGTCCGCCCCGCATTGCTGTTGCTGCCCGAGAGATGGCGCCGGCGCCCTGCCGGACCCCCCCACCCGGCCGCCCCCCGCCGCCGGACACTCCCCCCTCCAGCGCCGGGTCGCCTCCATCAGCCGTAAAACCATTGAGGATATCAAGGCAGGCGCCAGGTGAGTAATAGACAGGATAATCCAGAGAGATTGCTCGCTGTTTACCTCCATCCGCAAGCGCCACAGGAGTTACTCATTAACGTTACTATATACAAATAAGATACACAAGAGATAAAGCCATTTGCAAGTCAGAGTTACACCTGTGCTACACGGATTTCTTGCAAGGGCATGGCGAGTGGGGAGGTCAGCATTAGGCCCGTGGAAAGGCGGAGGGTGGGGGCTCTCTTAAATCGATCAGGCGGCACTCTGAGCCTTTAAGAAAATAAAAATAAATAAGTCGCCATCTCCGCTTTTACTTCGCCCCGGGGCTGCGGAGAGGGGCTGGGGGCGTTGGAGTGTGTTTGATTTCCTCTGAACATCGGCAGCGGATTTACTCATCAGCTATGAAAATCTTCCTTCCCCGCCCCCCCCCCCCAGTAACAGAGATTTGGGGGACAAGCGGCTGGGAAGGGGGGAAACCGAGATTTTCCTATCAATTCTGAATCCGAATAAATGAGAACGAGGGAGCCGGGAGGGTCTGTAACCCACGGGCAGATGCCTCTGCGCTGCCTCTAAGTCTGGAGCTCAGAGCAGAGAAGAAAGTTGAAGCTAAGGATGGTTTTACAGCTTGGGGCGGAAGGGTAAGCTTCGGCACCACTGCTCTGCTTCCCCCCACCCCGTCTCTCTGGGGCTGGGTCCCTTCACCCAGGAACAACCCTAGTTCCTTCTCGCGCGAGGATGGAAATGGGCGATGAAACTGAAGCCCTCGCCTGGTTTCCGGGGTGTTTGGTGTTTTTTTACATTTCTTTTGCCAGACCCGACGCCAACCCCATCCCTAAAACCCCCTCCACCCCATCCCGTCGCCCAGGCCAGCTCAAAGGAGCATCAGGTACAGTATTTCCAGCACCACCTTGGGCCACCTGAGGGTGAGGGCGAAGGGGAGAGAAAAAACCTTCTGCTCAGCCCAAACCTTTCCCCGTGGGTTATAAATACCCCCACGTCCCCCAGGCTGAAACGGGAACCTTCCCGTCTCCGACACGAAGAGGACTTGGCCAGGGTTTGCTGTGTATTGAAGGGGGATGGGCGTGGTGTCCCGCTGTGGGGACGTGTTAAAAAATAGGGGATGGGGCAAAAAATAACCCTTATGGCCGCTTTGACGTCCTGAACAGCTTTCTATCGCCGGGGCCGAGGGCTGGCAGGGTATGAACCGGGATCTGAGCTGGCCGTGCATCCTTCGGGTATTTCTAACTGGCGGAGTATGAATCACTTTCCAATCCACGGGCCACTAACTGTTGACGGGAGGGGAAAAAAAATCTCATTAACAAGGAGAAATATATATGTTCTGCTAAAGGATGTGCTTAGGGGCTGGCGGAGGTACAAGCAGGGGCTGCCAGTTCCCCTCAGCTCTTGTCTCAGTGACCTCCCAGGCCACTGGTCCCCGTTTCAGACATTTTCTACCTTGATCTCAATGTATCATTAACCCCAGGGTGAGAAGAGGCGATTCCGAAGGAGGTGGGTTTTTAAAGTCCCAACGAAACCCCACCGAGTGTTTATTTCCAGGTGACAACTCACTGGAAAAGCCCAATTCCTCTGCCCCGACGGGAGGGAGAAGGAGCCCAGCCACACCATCAGCTGCTGAGCACTTTACCTGGAAACTTGGAGGAGGGCTCGGCATTAAAATTTAACCGCTCTATTCTCTTAATTCTTCTACTTTTGCGTGTTATTAATTTATGACAGATAAAAGCTATGGCTGAGCCTTCCTCATTAACTTTTCAAACGCCACTTAATATTGTTCCATTCAAGGAGGTGACTTAGGAGCCCTTGGACCGGCTTTAAGAGAGAGAGGAATGAGGAGGAAAAGGTGCGTTAAGCAACTTGCTTAAACCTCGTGATTCCCCATCACCAGTTCGACCGATCCCATCCCGACTGATTCCAGCAGCATAATAATAACACTGAGAGACGGAGAAGGAAAGCAGAAGCGGGTTATTTCTCCTTCAATCCCTCCATCCTCCCAGGAACAGGGTTGGTGTGGGAGAGGGGTGAAGGTATTTCACAAGACACCCAAGCCATTTCAATAAAAATTTATTGAAACTTCAGTGACTGTTTAAAAGGGAAGAAAACAAAAAATAGTAATTACAAGAAGAAAAAAAATAGCAAGAACTTCTCAACATTTATAGAACACAAAATATACCTTCATTTTTTTTGTTTTTCACTTTGAACCAGCTCCGAGCACCTGACTTTTCAAGCCCAGAAAATGAAGCACTCAAACAAAGACAACAATAAGCACAGTAGTTAAAACTCCAACGGGTGGGGGGGAAGGGGAGGGGGGACTGGTTTTCGGACACACCAAGGAAACGGAGAGGGGGAGGGAAATAACACAAAGTCAAGAAAAAAATACTAGAATTTTCTTTTTGTATTATTATAATCATGGGTGGGGGGTTTTGTCAAGCCACTGGAGAAGCCTGCTGTCGTGTCTTAAGGTATTTAATTTCTTGTTGCTGTTATTTTCTACGGAAAGTAGCGCTTTGAACACTGAAGGAATTGAGAATTAAAAGCGACCATGGAACACTGCTTTTTCTTGCTTTTCTTTTATTGTCTTTTATTACAAGGTCTTTGCTGAATTTAATTTCTGCTTCACCCTTTCAGATTCGGCTTCTTTACAAAAGGATGATCTCGGCTTTTTGTGTGGTGAGCTCCGATTTTCATACAAACCGGGGTGCGTATTTCTCCTCTGGGTCCTATGTTTAAAGGAATTAGCAACTTGAAATGAAAACGACTAAAAAAATAAAAACAGAAGGAAAAACAACAACAATAAAAGAAAGGCAGCTGCAGTCGTATTTACAGAGATATGTACAATGTCAATAAATTAAAGTTTAATTTCGAGTATTCATATTCCACGTATTTACAAGAGTTATCAAATAATTACATAAATACTTTGTTTTAATAATAAGTGTCCGCTCTTTTTCTTCTTCTCAGTATGTTTAAACCTTGTTATTGCATATACAATTAAAGAAGGAAAGCTGTGACCATCCTACAGTCAAGCTACAGAGGTTTTCAGATAAAATAAATTCACTCTTCCCCCCCCTCTTTTCTTTCCGACTACACTTCTTATTGTTGCTGCTACAGGGAGGGTGTTTAAGGTAGAGGGATAAGGGTCTTACTTTTGTTTTTATTATCATCATCATCATTAATTCTTTTTTTTTCCCTGGGATTTGAAAGAAGCATGAAAAGTAAGCAACAAAACCCCACCAAAATAAAAAATTACACACACTCCCCCCTTAAAAAGAAATCATAATTAAAGCAGACTACTATGGAACATGCAAACGAAAAAAAGCCATCGACTGGCTCTCAGACATTACAACAAGGTTTTAAATACGCAGCTTCCCTCAATATTGACTAAGAGGTTGGCAGTATCAACCTGCCCAGGAACCAACTGTTGAAGAACCGATACGCGAGTTACTTACACACTGTTCTTCGGAAAGAAAAAAAAATTATTTTTCTTACTTAATTTTTATTCATAAGTTTGGTTGAGATTTTCTTTTGTGTTTATTTTTGCTTTTAGATTTTTTCTATTTTTTTTTAGTTTAGATTTTGAGTTGAGTTTTTTTGTTTTGTTTTTACACAGTTTAAAAAAAAAACAAAAAAAACAACTCCAAAGAACAGACAGACAGGAGGATGCCACACCTCCACCGATGACCCTGTGTGAACAGCCTTTGAGCCAGCTCTCCCACCTCGGCTCTGCTCCCCCAGCCCCGACCNCCATCGGGCGGGGCGGGTTGGGCTGTGGTTTCGTTCAAACAAAGTGCACTGCGAGACTGATATGAAATGAGCTCCCGGCGGCCGAGGGGGGGTTTACGGGGAGCCGCTGCGGGGTCTGTCCTGCTTGGGATCGAGCCCGCTGACCAGGCGCTGAATGTTTTGCAGTTCGCTGGTGGCCGCTTCCTTGTCCGCCCCCAGTTTGGGGGAAAGGGACACGGATCCCGAGGAGAGAGTGGACGACCGGCTGGCGAGGTCCGAGGCGGAGTCCAAGGGCGCGGAGCCAGGGCTGGGGGCGAGCACCCCAGATTTGCCCTCGCCGGTGGCCAGCCCGGGCAGGGCGGTGCTGAGGAGGCCACTGCCATCGGTCAAAGGGACGGGCAGTGGGTACGGGCTGTAGCGGAGCCGGGGCCGGACGGCGCTGAGGAAGGGGTGTCGGTGCACAGAGCTGGAGGCCGCGCTGGAGGCTGCGGCTGCCGCTGCCATGTAGGTATAGGGGTAGGGGAAGAGGCTTCCGAACGGGGACATGGCCAGGCCCTGTGAGATGGGGAGGAAGGAGAAAGGGGTTACCGGCCTGCATGTTCTTTCCTAAGGAGTATGCTCCACAACACCCGCCAGTGGGACTCCTGATAGCTGCTGCTACCCAGGGAAGGGGGTGAAGATTAGTCTTCCCAGTGCCAAGGCCAAAACCACGCAGGACCTCCCAGGCTTTATCCTGCAAAGCCCCCACCCCTTCCCAGGCATCTCCACATCTCCATCCCTCCCTTTCCCCCAGCCCCACTGCCTGTGCCTGCAGAGAGGCTGGCTAAAGCGGGGGAGGGGTTACCCCGCTGCTCCCCGTCTTTTCTCCAGATGAGACCCCCCTTGCTGCGGAGGGGCAGGGGCGCTGCGGTACCTGAGAGGCCAGGACGTGCTGCTGCAGATGGAAAGGCAGAGCAGCCGCCGATGCTCCCGAAAGTCCCTGGGCCGCAGCCGTGGCCATGACCGTGTTGTCCAGTCCCGAGACCCCGCCAGATGCCCCGGAGACGGTGGCGAGGAGAGGACCCATGCCCGCGGCCATGCCGGAGAAAGCCCCCCCCATGGCGAACTGCCCCGGGTGCAAGAGCAGCGGGTGCCCGTTGCCCAGCGGGTTGAAGAACTGCTGGCCGGCGAGGCCTGGGGGGAAGGCGAGGTTCTGCAGGTGGCCCTGGCTCAGGTGGGCCGCGCTGTCGGTCTGCACCGTGAGAGGGGCGAAGGGTTCCTTCCCCAGCAGCCGGTTCTCCTCTGCCTTGGAACCATCCCTGAGGGGACTCTTCAGTTCCTCTCCGCTCAGGCTCCCCCCGCGGGTGCTGGAGGAGATGGCGGCAGGGCTGTGTCGGGAATCCGGAGGGGCTTTCTCCGTCCTCTCTCGGCTCCTGCTTCCCGACGAGTCTCCAGGAAAAAACTGCCTTTTGGAGGGGCTGCCCACCTTGTCCAGGGGGTCGTCTGCCGCAGCCGCGGCGGAGCTGCCCGGCGCGGGGCTGGGGCCGGTGGTTGTGCTGATTTTGCCCGAATCGCTGGCCTCCAGCAAGGGATCGTCTTTGCTGTCTGCATCGCTGTCGCCTTCGCTGGGGCAGAGATCTGCAAGACAAAAGGAACCCGGGGATGGGGTCCGGCACTGCCCGTCCCCAGACCCGCGCCGGGCCGGGAAGGCGTGGGGGGTGGGGGGTGTACTTCCTGGCCGCCCACAGATTTCGATGTAAACTCTTCCTTTTATAAATCATTGCATAAATAAATAAATACAGCCCAGGGCTCCCACTGCCCGTCCCATCCAAGCCAACCTGAGTTTTTACTCAGCGGAGCAAAATCTGGCTGCGAAACAAAGCGGCGGCCCCGAGAAACGACACCCCCCCACACCCTCCGTCCACTCCCTGCCGGGACCGGGGCCAGCGGCTCCGCTCTGGGACCCCCCTGGCCGCGGCAGAGCAGGCAGAGCCCTCTTGGTGGGCTTGCAGAGCCTCGGGTTTGTATCTGCCAAGAACTCTGAAATTTTCAGCCCGTTCAGTGGGCAAACTTTGAAGATCCACACACACACTCGACTTCTTTCTCCTCCTTCTCCCCGCCAAACCCATGTAGGGTTTTGCTGGATTACTCTGCACTTCATCTAATTTGAGCGCCTCAGGTGTGGAGCTCTGGTTTGCTTTTCGGGTCCCCTCCCAGCTCCCCTCCCCTCAGCTCGGCAGGACTTTAAACAAAAGAGTAAAGCAACAAGAAAAAAAGAGGTTGTTTCCTCCTCCCCCTGTTCTCCCCCCCCAAGTCCCCCCCGGCCGAGGATGAATTAATACAAGTGAGGGAGCTGCTGAGAGCTCCCAACCCCGCACCGAGAGAAATCCAGGGTGACTTTTCTATAACAAAGTTCGGGACTGTATCCAGGGGAAAGATCTGTCCTCTAATAACAGATTGAGAGAGGAGTATTAATGGAGTGGCTCCAGTATTGAACTTTTGCCCCGTGGTCTGTCTTTGCTCCTGTGGCTCAGAGCTGGCTCCTCTCTGAAGTGAAGAGGGGAAGAATGAATAAGGGGGCGAGGGAGTCTGAGGGAGAAGAAGAGCTAAAGAAAGAGTGAGGAGGGCAGGGAGAGAATGTGAGAGACAAGAAAGAGGGGGAGAAGGGAAAGGAAAAAGGAAGAAAGGAAGAAGAGTGATAGAAAGGGAAAAAGAAGTAAAAACATGAAGGAAAAGATAAGCAAGGGCAGAGAGGGAGGGAAAAAGGGAAAAGGTAGAGAGGAGAAAAACAGACAAGAAAAGAGGACAAGGCGAGAAGAAAGGGAAAAAAAGGAAGGAAAGAAGAATGGAAGGACTCAAGGCTGGTGCCAGGAGGATCCATCCAGGGTGGTCACAGCTCTTACCTTTGAGGCTGGAGGTGCCAACAGCAGGCACGGCAGGGCAAGAAGACTGGGCAAAGCACTTGAAGGCTGTCTGCTCGTTGGACGACTCATCTGAGGTGGGGTTCTCCTTCTTCTGTCGTTCGTCAAACACCCGCATGGACTGGAGGGTCAACTGCTTCCTGCGGGCACACGTACCCGCTGGGCGAGTGGAACCCAGAGACCACCCAGGACTCTCATCCCTTCCCAAACCCTCCTGAGATCCTATTCGGGGGTGGTTTGGGGCAGGAGGATGATGGGCCTGGGTCACTTCAAAGGGGGAGAAATGCATTTCTGGCAGACAGGACTTGGCTGCTGAGGAGAGGAGATTTCTTGGAAGCAATGAGCAGCTCCTTAGCAAGGGCAGATCTTAGAGACCAGGGGCAGAGGGCAGAGGGCAGAGGGAAGCGGTCCCCAGAGATTAGCTTCTAAAGGGTGATGATGTTCCAGCGATATGAGCCACCTTAACGGCTGCTAAGATTGCTAGGAAGTGATTATTTTGTTAGGCACTTTCTATAATCTTTTCACCAACTATTAACCCAGTGTAAAACATCTATTTATATTTTGAGAAAAATTAGAAATCATTTCCGTCCTGTGTCTCCAGTGTTGGCTTAATTTTCATACTGACAGGACGAGGGAAGCTGGCAGGAATGTATGTGTCTCTGTGTGTGTGTGCTGGTCAGGGAGAAAGGCCTCCTGTACATTTTATACCCTCTGCACACACTTTTTTTTGGTTGTTAAAAAAAATAGAATAGAGAGATTATCTAAACCCAAATGCAAATGGTTAAAATACTCTGCCTGCTGTAATGAAACAAAAATATCTCCCATCAAAGCAAAAATATCATCATGTTTACTATTTTTTCTGATATTAAAAGTTAAAAAACTCAAGTCCCATTAAAACTAGTCATGTTTGTCTGTCTACCTGGAGCACAAACTAGGTTCTGCTGCTTTTGGAAAAAATAAAGACTCTTCTCTCATTAATTACTTTCATATTCACAAGACACCTCTGTCAAAACAGTTTATTTATTTATTTCTCTCCCACACTCGAGTCCTTTCGAAACAGTCCCTGGGAAAATGCCAGAGGAGATTCAGCCAGTGATCAGCTCTGCCCTCACCTCAACCCTTTTTCTGTTCCAGATGCAAACTGCAGTGTGATATTCCCTCACAAAATCTGAAGAGAAACAGCTTTCCCTGATGGTGTTTCCTTAGTGTCCCATCATCCATCTCCACCCATGCCCTGTGATCTACAAAATCAGCGTGCAAAGAATTCCCATGCAGCCAGTTACTAATGACAAAAGTCTTTATGAATTTTGGGGTGGAGGAACATGATCTGGAGGCCAGGTGAGATGATTTTGACCTCTGCTCGTGCTCTGAGCTTCACATAAAAAAAATAAATGAGGTGTCTACATGTATAATCTATCCAGACTCACCTTTTTTCCCTCCTTCCATTCCCGGTGTCCCGAAAACCTTTGGCAAAGGGGTTGTTGTCAATTTTTAATTGAGTGATCTATAGGATGGAGAGAAAAAATGTAAATCAAGTAGACAGGCGCTTGGGGCAGAAAGAAGGAGATTTTGTATTAAAAATTAAACTACAGCAAAACCCCATCTCCCCAACTGTCTCATGGTTGCAGAACTCCAGCAGGAGCAGGGGACAATGGTACCTGGGTTTTGGGTGAAACTGTGTGTTTTCCTGATCCAGCTTGCACTTAGTGCTCTGGTCGGGCTGGCCGGTGACCCGGGTTGTGTCAATGAAAGAGCCCCATGTTGCTGCCACCGCATCGGAATTAATTTAGCTGTGCAATGTGATCCAGGCGAGTTATGCCTGTGCTTAAAACTCTTTAAATGCCATAATTGAACCGCAAAGGAATCATACCCACCCCCTTGCTATAAAAAAAATACTTTATATAATCGTATTACGCTCCGCGTGTGCGTTGGGAAGCTGCGGGTGCCAGGAGCCACTTCATTATTTCTTTTTTTGGGGAGATGGTGTCTGTAAGTTTTTTGATGATGCTTCCTAGGAATTCAGGTTCAGGAAGGGAATGAATGAGTTTGGAGGGGTTTAAGGTGGTGAGGGGGTGCAGTTGCTTCACAACTTTCTTTATGATGTGTGGCTGTGGATTTCAAGCCGGACTAGGGCTTCCCCCTTGCTGTACGGGGATGAAGTTGGAGGGGATGGAACTGGAAGCTCCAGTTTGAGAGGAGAGCGGGACCCCAAACTGCAAAATCTCTGCCAGGGGTTTAGTGCCAGGCAAGAGTGGCCCGGATCCTCGAGTTCCGTCCGCTCTGCTGCTCACGCAGGAGCCGGAAAAGAGCAGGAAAAACACGCTGCTAAAGTACAGAAGGGTTTTTAATCCAGGTGATCCGGCCGCGGCTTCTGACCCGCCGGCGAGGCGGCTCCCGCAGCGCTGGAGCCGGGGACTCCCCACCGCTCCCTCACGCCGCTTCCCAGGCGAATTTCACGGCAATCAGACAAATACGCTCCTTTCCGTCCTGCAATCAAGCCGGCCCCAGCTGACAGACCGGGGCGGGAAGCCATGCTAAGCGATCCCAAAGCAAAGACTCCTCTCCCCGTTCGCGCATTTCTCTCCAATTCCCGCGCCAGCACCCGGCTGCACCGAGAGGGAAAGAGCCCGAGCTCCGCGGGACAGGCAGCCTCTGAGCAACCGAGGGCAAGAGGCTGCAGAGACCCTCCCCGCCACCACTTTTCGCTCCTTCGTTTTTACTAGTGAAGGATGGGAAGGGGCAGAGAGTGGCACAGGAGAATCTGCGGCGAGTGGGTTCTACGCTCCCAGCCCCTCCGCGCCGAGCGCAAAGTCGTAATTTATAGACAGAAGAAAAAAGTAAAAAAATTTAATCGAATCCACTCTTTTGGCTCCTTCGTTTCCTTCCACTTGACTTAATTACCGTAAGTTTACCATTTGCCACTTTCCCAACCAAACCACCTTGGTCGCAAGTGACAATAAAGCAGCAGAAATGGAAAGGCAGTGGCTGCAGCGCTGTGAAACTTTCTCACACCGGCTCAATANTTTCTACGCTCCCAGCCCCTCCGCGCCGAGCGCAAAGTCGTAATTTATAGACAGAAGAAAAAAGTAAAAAAATTTAATCGAATCCACTCTTTTGGCTCCTTCGTTTCCTTCCACTTGACTTAATTACCGTAAGTTTACCATTTGCCACTTTCCCAACCAAACCACCTTGGTCGCAAGTGACAATAAAGCAGCAGAAATGGAAAGGCAGTGGCTGCAGCGCTGTGAAACTTTCTCACACCGGCTCAATAAGACCTTACAGCTAAATTCAAGTGAGATACCCCTCTCTGATCAGAGCATATTTCTGCACCGCAAAAATAATAAAACACTGCAGGATGCAAAAAAAAAAAATCATAATGTAATAATAATAGGAACCAGACGTGCGCTCCAGCCTTATTGCCAATTGCTGTTAAGGAGCTAAAACAGCACAAAGGCCAAGAAGAATTACAAAATCTCCAGCCCTGCTGCTCTCTCCACTCTGTCTTTCAGCACACGGAGCCGATCCTTTTCTTTCTCTTTTTTTCTCATGGGTCTTAGATTAAAGCAGCGATCCCCATCATACCCCTTTCCCCAGACCGGGTAGAGAAAGAAAAACCACCCCAACAACTAAACATCCCTCCCCCCACCCTTCTGATTGCCTTCCCCTACGTGGATAGTGGAGAGTCCCCGACCCCCCTTCCTGAAGTTGGAAGAAAGATATTTTGAGAGGAAAGACGAGGAGGGGAGACAGAGAGGAGCAGGTAGATGGGCTTCATTATTTTGAAGGGAACAATGCAGTGTAAAAGCTCTCTTAAAAGCCAAAAGACGTAAAACAAATCCCTTCTTAATCTACTTACCTTATCATTCTGGTATGCGGTCACTGCGATGAATTCAGTCTCCGGGAAAACGTAGGTCCGGAACGTACTATAGGGAAGCTTGAGAATATCGTTGGCTCGGACGATGTGGAACCGGGGCTGGTACTTGTGCATGGAGTTTAAAATGGTCTGAAGGGACGGGGAATGGGCAGCGGCCGGCAGCCGCGAGGGCAGAGAAGGGGAAAAAGAGGGTCAGCTGGAGCAGCATCACCGCCCTGCGCTTCCCCCAGCCATCGGCACTTTCTCCTCCTGATTTGCCTCCCCTCACTCCTCCTCCCCGCCGAGCTCTCCCCAAACACCCGCACACGCCTCGCAGCATCCAACAAAAAGCACTGACAGCTCCAACTCGCCGGGGTTAGTTTTCCCCTGGACCTCCCGGAGGAGTGGGGGAGGAGGGGTAAAACCCTACCAAAGCTCTCCTAGGAGAGGGAGAGAAGCTAGTTGAGCTCCGACCGCAGTGTCTTTTGATTTCCAGTGGGAAAAAAAAAAAAAATCAACTCAAGAAGCGGCAGCTACAACGGCAACAGGACCACGAGAGCCTGGGCTGGGGCTAATTGCTCGCCCCAATCCACTTAAGGCCTTCTGCGAAAGGCAAGAAATGTACCGTCTAATCAAATCACCAGCAGCAAATGCAATCCCAGCACATTAGAGATTCCCCTGGCTGCAGCCAGTACCAGCAACCGCGGCCGAGGCTTTCCCAGAGCCGGAGAGAAATGGCAGAGACCGGCAGGGCACTTATCAGCAGGTTTGTTTGATTTCACTCTTAGGGTGAGTTTTTATCTCTGCACACCCAGTAAATGTAAAAGGAGTGGATAGACATGAATGGGCAACTTGACCTCTGGTTTTTGTCGTTGTTTATTTTCACTCCGGCTTGCTTTACATTATCCAGATTAATATATATTTAAATGTTTGCACACTTAGGCCTTTAAGCCCCTTATACACTCATGCATATCATTTTCCTATGCTTAAAAAGCATGATCGACTTTATTAAAAAAAATATTAGAGAGATATAAAGTCACCAGCAACTCCAAGAAATACTGAGTTGTGTGATGCTGAAAATATCTATCTGTAAATTTAATTTATGATTGTTTCTAAATTCATTTGGACTGCACAGAGAGGTTACAGAATAAACTCGAGTGCTTAAGCAGCAACAGGAAAAAAAATCCAAAGGATATTGTAAATGGGACAGGGGCACGTCCTGCTGTGCGTTGGAGGGAAGGATTTACCTCCTTTTTCCCAGTATTTGGCAAATGGCTGGAGCTGCTGGCAGGGCTGTGGGTATAAGCCCAGCCGAGCAGCTGCTGCACTCCCCCCACCCCAGCACCTACCACCCCGGTTGAAAGGGGAAGGCAGGGGCAAAGGAAGGTGGAAAAGGGACTCACAAATCCATGCTTGTCAGAGATGTTGTTAGTGAGCTTCAGCTTGTGAAAGGTGACAACTTTGGACATCCATTGTTCGCCGGTGGCCGGGCTGTCCGGGTGGATGTACATTCTCTTTGGCATTTCAGGGTCAGCTTTGCCGGCTACCATCCACCGGGAATTATGGAATTTGTACCTACAATCATCAGCCGCCACAATATCCATCAATAAAATGTACTTGGCCTTTTTATCCAGTCCAGTGCATCTCACTTTAAATGGAGGAAACATNGGCCACTTCGCACCCCACAACCTGGTCCGTCAGCTCAGGCTTTCCCAGCCTCTTGTGTTCCCATTGCGGGGGCCGCTGCGAGTTTTCCGGCCGCAGCGAGGGTAACACCGGGGCTGCGGACCCTCCTCCAACCCCCGGAGCTCCGGTCGGCGTCAACCCCTCGCTGCCGTCCTCTGTACTCCGAAAGTTCCTTTCTGAAACAGAGACAGAACCTCCACGCCTGGGTCGGGAGCTTCCCTTCTCCCACAAACCTGGGTGCGAGTCCCGGGGGGTGGGATCCGGCTCGGAGTTGGGGGACTCTGAAGATCTCCACCTCTTCGTTCTCGGCTCCCAGCAGTCGCCGGTATCATTGTTGTGGTAGGGGAACTGGANGGAGCAGAGGCAGGGAAGGGAGGGAAAGCAGAAAGAAGCGAACAACCCCCCCGCCCCTCGCCGACCGAGGAAGGCTCCTAAGCAACCTACAGCAGAAAAAACTTGTAGGGAAATCTCGTTTCCGCCTCGCCTTCCCCCCTCTCCAAGCAGGAGCCGGTCAGGGTGCCCTGATTTCCATCAGGATTTCTTCTTTCCTTCACCCTCCTCCTTTGCTTTTTTTTCCTTTAATTATTTTCCCCTTCTCTTTCTCTTTCGCACTGCCTTAAAAAACAAAAAACCAAAAAATCGGGAAGAATGACACTTGCGTCTCCTCTCCAGCAGCGCTCCAGCACAGGAGAGAAGGAGAGGAGAGAGGAAAAGAGAAAGGAAGAGAAAAAGGGGAGGGGAGAAAGAGAGGAAAAGAGAAAGAGAGAGAGAGAGAGAGAGAGAGAGGAGGAGGGAGAGGGAGAAGGAGCCTCTGAGCTCTGAGAATTCCCTGTGAGTCTGTGCTCTGCGTGCACCAGATTGTATGAATGTGTTGTGGGTTACAAGGGAGCTGGAGCCTCCTTGATTGGCTCTTTGACGCTTTCGGACCAATTGTGTGGCTGCATAGGCGGGGTTTTGACAGGTCGAGTGGAAGGGGGACAGAGCCGAGTTATAAAAAGAAGGTGTCGGAAACTGTAACGCTGCAGCAAAGCATCACCCCAACTCCGGGCCGTGTGAATATGTCAACATGANTGAAACAGAGACAGAACCTCCACGCCTGGGTCGGGAGCTTCCCTTCTCCCACAAACCTGGGTGCGAGTCCCGGGGGGTGGGATCCGGCTCGGAGTTGGGGGACTCTGAAGATCTCCACCTCTTCGTTCTCGGCTCCCAGCAGTCGCCGGTATCATTGTTGTGGTAGGGGAACTGGAGGTTGGAGTGGAGAGAGCGGGGGCAGCCTTCGGCTTGGGTATAGGCAGGGCGAGGCGGGGGGGCACGACTCAACTGGAAAAAGGAATTTTTTTTACTTTTTAAATTTTATTTTTATAATTTTTTTTGCTTTCTTGCTTTCTTCGGCGCTAAGGATCGAGGCCGCTCGGCTGGCCCCAGCGCCGAGAGGGTTACGTTCCCTCAGCCCTCCCCTTCCCTGAGGTGCGCGGGGAGGAGACGGGAAGTGCCGCGGCTTTCCCTGCGCCCGGACAGGCAGTGCCGGCGCGGGGCGGGGGGGGCGCCAGCCCGGCCGTACCCCCGTGCCCCGGCTCACAGGGAGACCCCCACCCTCTACAACCCGGGGATGGCTTCACGCTGGCCCCACGGACAGGGAAGAGCCGGGCAGCATCGGGAAGTTTTTGGAGTGTTGGGGGATGACGGTGCAGGGCGGGAGGACGGGGATCGTGATGTGTGTGTTGGGGGGTGTCGTGGGAGCCGTGGACAGACAGGGCGCTGGGTGCCCCATGCATGTGTTAGGCTGGATATCCCAGCGCTGGGAAGTGCCGAATCTTATGACGCCTACCATCCTGCTTTAAGGCGCGGGGGGATAATTCTGCGGGAGCGGGGCTGGGAGCGCGGGGGTCGGCTCGTCTACTCCCGCCGCTTTGACGCCCCCGGTTAAGAGCGCCCGGCGCCAGCTCGCTGAAGTCCCTGTGGAAATCAGCGTCTCGGATCGCGCTGCCTTCACCCAAATATCTCCCCTTTGGGGGGGCGGAGGGGGGTGCTGTTGGAGTAAGGAGGAGGAGGAAGGAAGCGAGAGTGGATGGGGTGGAGGGAAATCTGGCGGGAGGGGGGAGCTGATGTGTTTCACGACGGCAGCAGCTCGGGCAGGCTACGTGGCTCCTTATCAACGAGGGGAACGCGTCGAGTGTCTTACGCGGCCTCTGCCCACAGCCGGCCCTCAGGCTGCTGCCGTGGGAGCCCCTAGACCTAGCGCCTCACCCTCCTTCCTCAAGTCCACCCCCTACACACACACCCCCAGCAAACGCCCGGCGGCTGCGAGAACTTCCCCGCAATTCGCCCCGCCCGGGCTGCTGTTTTCCCCCGGGGAGCGGGAGGTGCCCGCGAGGTCCTTCAGGACCCGAATCCCCGCGCCCGCCCCGTCGGGGCCGCTCCGCACCCACTCGCGCAACGAAATAAAACGTTCTCCCTCTTATGATTCCCAACTCCTGCGTGTGGCTAATGGCGTGCGAGCTCCCGCCGGGTCCCAGTGACCTCCCAGACGAAGCCCCCCGGAGACTCGTATTATGAAGGGGCGGGAGTGGGGGGGGAGGCTGCGCTAATCCTACATCAAAAGCGGGAAGGTGCGAACAGTCTTTGTCTCCCTTCGGCCGCCTCATTCCCCCTCCTGTGCGGGTGATAAATCCACCCTGGCGCCGACTACGCGCTGGATGATTAATTTGCGAGCAAACAAAAGGGACCTGATGGCCAGCCATCTTAGTTAAATATTGGCCAGCGCTTCCAGCTACTTGTTAGCCTCCCCTTTCGCCAGAAATAAATAAATAAGCGAGGCGCGGAGACAGAGAAATAAATAAATAACGAGAATCCGCGAGGAGGCCTGCGGAAATGGATGGCAAATGAAAGGGGTGGAAAAGGGGGTAAAGGGGAGGGGGCGGAAGGATAAACATAAGGGGATCAGGGCGAAGTGCCGGGAGTAGGGCGGGAGGAGGGAATGGGGCTAAAGGCATGGGGTGGGGGAGCTGGGGGGTGGCACTGAGATAGCCACTGCCCCTGCGACCCGGGCTCGTCTCTGGGCTCACACCAAGGCCGGCGCTATCTTGGCTCTTCAAAGAGCCCTAGAAGGTCCCCGCTGCGTCCTGACGAGCGGCTGGGACTGGGGTCTCTAATCTCGGAGAGCAAAGAGCCGAAGGCCGAAGCGGGGGGAACACCTCCACACACCCTCCCCAGCTCCCCACACACCTTCTCCAGCTCCTCTCCGCTGCCCTCACCAGCACCTCGATGGGATTTCCCTGACTCTGTCCTGGCTAAGGGAAAGAAAAGCTGGCCAGACCCGAGTCCTGCGGGGCTGGTAGAGCCCCTCTCATTCCGATTTCACCCCCTGAGCAACGTCTAGCGTTTGCACTGGAGCTCGGGGCGCGCAGCGAGCCAGCCCCATGCGTGTAAGTGTCAGAAGTGTGGGGAGCAGAGAGTTTCTGGCTCTCTCCCGGTGGCCTAAAGAACCAGCTGAAGGAAGGAGACGAGAGTACAAATAAAGGTAGCACGGTCTGGGGACCTCCACACCTCCCCCCTAGCCCCAGGAGCAGCTCCAAGCTGTATGTGGATGCGCGGAGAGGGGCTGTGAGTGTGCTACAGGGTCCATGTGTGTACGTGGGGCTGTGGTGTGGGTGTATGCCACTCCGAGGGGCTCTTCCTTGGGGTTCACCCACCAATCCCCGCTCCCGCAGCAGAGCCCGAAGTGCCCCTCACACCCCTGCGTGTGCTCTGTGGGGCAGGACGAGCCCCGGCGCACGGAGCCAACGTGCAGAGCCCGAGCGGGTTTTTGCATCCTATCTATGCATTTCCTTATCGCTGCCGGTCCCAAGAATCGCCTAGAGGCCCAGCCCCAACCCACCTGCTAACCACCCCGCGGGATTCATCCCTCTCCTCCCTCCCTCCCTCCCTTTCCCCGGCGCCTCCGCTCGGTCTCCAGCCATTGGGAAGGGAACACCCCACCGTGCCCCGCTCTGATTACCCCAAAGGAAAGGCAGCGGAGCTGGTTTACTTTGGCAGGTTTGCAGTAAACACTGGCTGGAGCGCGGAGGGCGGCTGCGAGCGGATTCTTCAGAAGGAAACTCTCCCTCATCCTGCTCAGGCCCTTCCCCAGACCAGGAAGAGGTGTCGGTGAATGGGGCGGTGATGATGCGGCTCCATCCTGCAGTGGCACTGCAGGCCACGGGCTGAACACAGCAAGTCCCGCAGGGAGTGAGTCTGCTAAGTCAGACTGTATGAAGGCTGCCGGGAGAGGGGGGTCACCATAGCAGCTCTTGGCCTTTTCCTTTGGTTGAGCCCTTCCTCCATCGCCACATAAATTTCATTGAAAGCCTGGCCTGAAAACTTTGCAAAATAACACAACCAGGTCCAAAAAAGCACCAGCGAGGCATCAGAAATAGTGAGAAGAAAAAAATCTCACATTTCTTTCTGAGCAAGCTGGACCCCATCGAATCCACCACAATCATAGGGGATGTTCCCATCTCTCCAAACACAAGTAGAGGAGAATATGGGAGATTCAACTCCCCAAGGGCTGAGGCAAACCCAGAGGCAGCAATACATTTGCCTTGTTGGAGCACCGTGGAGAAGAGAGGAAGGCAGGACTCAAGTGAGGTTTCTCACCTTCCAGCCCTGCCTGGGATGTGACGCTCTGGGAAAGGCTGCTTGTGCCCCCAGCATGGCCCAGCTTGGTGGGAGCAGCATGGCACTGACTCTGGCACTGGCCATTGCAGAGCCACTGTGGAGTCAGGCAGCACCATCTCCCCCCCCCAGCCTGAGGCACCTTCCCTGCCTGTCATTGCTGGGAACAGCCCCCAGCTTGTCCTGACTCCTGCCAGGCACTGCCTCTGGTGGCACCCCAAACACCAGAGCTCCGGCATCACAATGTTTCACTCCTCTCATAAACATCACTTATGCTTTCCCCAGTTCCTCCCCACAAGATCCGTGTTCACCTTATCCCCATGCCCAGCCAGTTCTGACGCTTCCCAGTTACCTGCACTTTGTCACCAACTGGAGAAGGAAATGACAGAGCTCCTTCTGCCACTCTCCCCTCTGTCCCCTGGCCAGGCCTTACCAACCCTGGCACTTCGGGGCACAGCAAGGTTTGAGGTCAATCCTCTGTCTTCCCATCTTGCTTCCCTTTTACCCTTTTTGAGCCGGTTTTGCACCACTCCTTGCCACAACGCATCACCCACCAAATCACCCCCATCCTCCTTACTGGTGTGTGTGGGAGAGCCAAAACGAGAACCCTGCTATCTCACTCCCTCACCTATGCCCATCCTTCTACTTCTACCACCACTGGTCGAGCAGAAATTGTAAATAAGAGTTCGCTATTTGGAGAAGGATTGTTTTGTTTTATTTTTGTCTTAACTAACCAGAGGCATAGGTACAGTTTTGCAGCTCAGGAAGTAGCACTAATTGTCGTTTCCTATAGTCACACAGATTTGTCTTTTCAATGCTGCCTTTGTGTATGTGTGTCTGCGTGCGAGGAGGCAAAGAGGGAAGGAGTGGATACGTTTATTCAATTATTTAAACACACACACTAGCACGACCGAGGAGGGCCGGTTTCTTCCGCAGCAGCTCTCCAGATGCGGCTCTGCGGCCCCCGCCTTCCCCAAACCTTCCCTGCAGACCCAGTAGAACGAGGTACCCGAGAGCACCCGGCAAAGAAACGATTTTATCTGGTTTGACCATCAGCCGTGTTCTTTAACAACCCAGAACCGGTGCCTTTCCCACCTCCACGCCCCCCTACCCCGTCTGTCTTGCGGGGTGGGCGGGCAGCATCCCCTGGGGCTCGGCAGCACCGGGCACAGCGGGTGTAGCAAAGCGGGATGGGGGAAGGCGTGGAGTGGTGGGGAGGTGGGAGCCACCTGGCAGCCGCTGGCACCAGTGTTCCCACACACACGTCGCTCCCGTTTTCTTCAAGATGCTACCAAGTCACCCGGCCATCGATTGATACCTCGGGGAGGACGGGGAAGACGAGGAGGGGGGAGGACCAGCTGTTGCAGAAGGACATGGTAAATCTAATAGGGGCTGCTGTCAATAGGGAAATGACAGAGAAGAAGAATTGGCTTCTCAAAGTCTGCTGAACTAACACTCATCCTGCAGCCGCGGACACGAATTCTCCACCGGAGCCTGGTATCCATTACTATTTTCCTTACTGGGTTTCAATTAACAAGAGCTATAACACCGNCCAGCGGACAGCTCACCGACGGCTGTTTCCAGCCCCGAGCCGATTCCCCCCGGACCTAGAGCGCCAGGGCCGTGGCATGGCTGGGACCCCCACACGGCATCGCCCCCGCACCGGCAGCAGCACTGGTCTTAGGCTGCAAGACTTAAGAGAAACCCCAGACCCAACCCAAAACTCCTCCAAAACCTGCTCAAAGGGATGTTCCCAACGCATTTGGGCAGCAGAACTCCGGATGGTAGCAGTGTGATTGTGTCACCGGTAATTTCACTTCGCTCCTTCCCTCTCGCATGAAACAGGACCCCAACTGTCCTAAGCGCAGAGAAAGACATTTAAAAGCCCGAACGATTTTCCGAGAGAGGATAGAAAATATTTGTTTTGTTCAGTGCCCCAGTTAGGAGATTTGGGGGCAGCTGGAAACGCGGATTTCCCCCCTCCCCCAGCCCCTTCGTATGTTTGACCCCTGGCATCTGCCCGCTCTGCCTGCACACGGCGGATGCAAAGAGCAGCCGAAACATCCCGGCTCAACCCCAGAGAACTTTCGGGAAGCGGCAAATTCCGCCCAAGAGTCCGTCCACTTCGGGCAGCCGAATGCGGAGACCCGACGTGCAAGGCACGGGGCTGCGGGCTCCATCCCGATGGCGCTCGCGGAGGAAGAAGACTCTTCTCCCTCCTTCTCTGCCGCTGCAAAACTCTCCTTGCTGCAAGGGGACAACTCCCCTCCAGGACAGATTAGGGGGGCGGGGACAACGACGATACCGGCAACCCTGACCCTTAGCCCCAGTCCGGAGGGTCTGGACAGCCCGACCCACAGTCCTCGGGCCGTGGGGGCGCCGGCAGTGCTCTGTGTCTCACCAAGAACCTTCTTCCTCTCCAAGCTCCCACATCCAGACACGATCCGGTAAAACCCTTCAGAGACCATTTCCGTGGGGAGCACTACGAGATGGAAATACATAACAATAATAATCATCATCATCATCATGGAGGGAAAAAAAGATGATGGAAAGTTGAAAAAAANCTCTCTGTTTAGGGCGTGGGAGGTTTTGCAGCGCTGTTTTAGTTTAGTTTAGTATTTTGAACAAACTTTACATTGATTTCCGGAAAGCGCAAACGCGCACACATGGGAAAGTGAAAAAACCGGTCCTTCGGGGTCATCTGAGAAGGGGATACGGGATCTGTATCCTACACTCTCCCCCCACCACCTCCAAAAAAAACCCCCAATCCTATCAGAAGGGGAAAGATCCCATGTTTTTATAGTTTAAAACTACTTTGAATTATTTGCTTTCAATGACACACCTGGCTGCAGAAAAGCCAGGCTCTGCTTTCGATCCTACACTTGCTCCTTGCTTTGCTGTACGTGTGTGTGCGTGTGTGTCTGCGCACATCTAGGAGCTTTCCAGCCCCTACTTTTAGGGCCAGGTTCCTCTTACCCCCTACCCCGTCCCTCCCACCCTTTCCCGTGGACCCAAAACAAGTCCCAGGCCACTCTTGCTCCTACGGTTAATTACTCTTCTGTTGGGATTCAGAAACACGGGCAGAGCCGACTTCTACCCCAGCGTTTCTCCAGAGCAGCAGTGGGGGGTGGTGAACATTTATTAAACCCAGATGATGCGGGAGAAACTTAGGGCAGACGGAACAGATTTCCCGTTAAAGCCGAGCGGAGCGGGTCGTGGGCGGCTCAGCATCGCAGGTGTAAACAGTATTTCTGTAGCGCTCCGGAGCAGATCCTTCTCCCTCCTGTCACTGGGATTGTTGGGATAAAGGTTTGAGGGTTAGTTGTGGAGTTTGGTTTGGCTTTTGGGGGTTTTTGCTCTCGACAGGTTTCTACGAGGAGCCGCCGGGCTCGCTTCTGCCCCGGCGCCGGGCTCAGCATCCCCACCGCGGTCGATGCAGCTCGGTGCCTGCAGCATCCCCCTGGGGCCATCGGCCCCCTCCTGCTCCTCAAACCCACCACTCACCTGTTACTGCAGCCGCTTCTTTAATGGTACGGACCATCACAGGGTTCGGGAAGCCGAAACCCTCACAGACAGGCTCGGAAAAGCGGCGGCGGTGGAAATTATTCCGGGGAGATGGGGTAGGAGATGTGTGTGTGGGGGGGGCGAGGCATCCTTCTTGATCCTCTGGATAAAAAGGGGAATGTGCTCCCGGCGAGCAGAGACACTTTCTCACCACTTTGAAACCAGTTCTTGGGCTGTTTGGGAGCTTAAATGCGGCAGGGAGAGCGTTTCTCCGTTCACTAAGAGCATTGAGGCGCTCAAATCACCTCGGGGCCAGCGGGAGCCACTAACCCACCCTTCAAACCACCCCCCCTTCCTCGTTTAGAGTGAGGCTTGACACCCTCTCCGTATTCAGAGCACCCTGGTTTCAGCGGTTACTGTCTAAAGAGCGGAGAAGAACATTAATGAATGTTTAATCCATGTTTTCTTTAAATACCATTAGGACAATTGTCCAGATCCCAGGTCAGGGGGAAAAAAATGCTGTTCGGCGGAGACAGAGAGGCGACAGGCTGAAAGGAGAAAGGGGGGATTTTAAGACCGAAGAAGTGGGTGCCCCATGCCCGGAGCTCACCTTCTGCAAAGACAAGTCGTGATTAATGCCTGCACTTGTGTCGCCTCTTGTCCCTGCCCTGACTCAGGCTCCAGGGGCAGAGACAGTCCCGCTGCTCTTCACCTCGATAGCAAAGCGAGCACAGCGTGTTGTGAAAGCCCCTGTCTGCAAGCCGGGACAAGGGTGGAAGAGTGAGCGGGGGGATGAAGAAAGAAAAAAAGATAGTAAGAAAATACAAGACAAGCTCGTCCCAAGAGCTGAAGTGGGCAGAGTGTTACATGTACAAACATCCAAACACGAGTCGAGCAGTACAAAGCGTCGGAAAATCCAGCGCAGCCACATAAAAAGCAAAGTTAAGTAGGAAGTGGTGTAAAAGTGTTGTCATTTATTTTGCCTTCCC
Source organism: Rhinopomastus cyanomelas (assembly GCA_013400115.1). NCBI lineage: Eukaryota > Metazoa > Chordata > Aves > Bucerotiformes > Rhinopomastidae > Rhinopomastus > Rhinopomastus cyanomelas. The sequence goes on from VXBP01007531.1 coordinate 714,872, forward strand.
TTACAGATGTTCTACATAAAGTCTCATCGTAAAGAGAGAGGGGAGGGAGAAGGGTGAACCCCGGCTCAATCCCGCGCTCCCTTCCCCTCCTCATCGCGGGGGAGAGAGCGCAGGATCCCCTCCGACGGGGCCCACCGAGGACCGGGCTCGCCCCGCCGAACGTTCCGAGGGCTCCGGCCACGGGATGGCGCCGGGACCGCCCGCTCTCACCTGCCCGAGCCGGCCTCACCTGGGCCAGACAGGACCTTCTGCTCGGGACCCTCCCCTCCCCAACTCCGGCTGGTATTCCAGTGCAGGAGGGCTCCGGGAGCACGAAGGAGCAACAGCTGGAGCAGTGGCACCGCTCATCTTAACGAATTGCAATGAGAGAGCTATTGGAAATGACAGCCCGCCGTTTATGGGCCGAGACACAATGTGGGCCACTGCCGAGAGCATCTCTACAGCCGTCCACGGGGAACAGAGGGTGGCTGGTGGGGACGGAGTAGGGCGAAGGGGGTCGGGGCAGTTCAGATCCAGGCGCTGAGATTTGGGAAGTCAGTTTGGAGCGCAGGATGCAGCGCTCGAGATGCCCGGGATGGAGGAATAATGCAGCGGAGCAAGAGAAACTCTATGCCGGGTTTAGCGACCGGGAAGGGAAAGATTCAGCCTTACAAAGCAGCTACACTGAAAATATCCCCTCTCACAGGCAAGGGCGGGTGAAAATGTACGAGATCAAATATTCTGTTCCAGGTGACGCACGAAGGGAGCAACCCCCCTGCGAAAGGCGCCTCACATCCCACGCCGACAAAAAAACCCCAAATGTAAAGATCACAAGCAAGTAAACCTCAAGTCAGGGATCGCTGTCACCCGCCAGCAAGGGGACGAAAATCAGATCGGCTTTCATGAGCCCTGCCAGTGGTTCCGCTGTGCCCCTTGCCCGGGCAGGTGCCTTCAGGTGCTTCCGCTGCCCCCTCCCCTCTCCATGGAAGGATTGTCGCACTTTGCTGCAAAGCTCTGGGGACAGTAGCTGGGTTCAAGTGGAGGAAAGAGACTGTTGGATTCTTTATTAGTGTCGAGCCTACTCTAATTACGAGAAATCGCTGCTCTCGGGCTGAAACGACGCGTTGTCTTTTGCTTGTAAAGTATATTTCAACTAATCCTTCCCTGTCTATAAAATACAGAGGGGGTAGGGGTGCGGGTGGGTGGGTGTATAAATAAACCGCTGTCCATTTGTTTAATGCTATTTTAGCCAAATTGACTGGCCGGATTGGAATTCGACATAAAAGCTTTAGTTTGCAAAACATCCGCACAGGAACGTCTGGGAGACGGGGCTTGAGTTCCAGCGCGACTGGCACGTTAACTGCATTAAACCACCAGTCCCTTCACCCCCACCAAAACCTCTACATTTTGCTAGCTTTTGCTTTTCTCCCCAGTTCGCAGCACATCCACCCGCTCTCCTCCCCGCCTCCGGGCGCCCGCGCCTGTTTTTCTCCAAATGAAGTATTTTACGTGATCGATGGAAGGAGTCATTTGGCCCATAATTAGGTCAATAAAATCAATGTTTATTCCTCTGATGGCCTGAAAGCTAATAAATTCCTCTTTTATATTCGCTCCCTCCGAAGATTAGAAAAGAGCTGCCCCAGCGACCATTGCTCAGCTCCCCATCGCTGCACTAACCCAGCTTCTACTTCCGTCTCCCCCCAAAAGAGGTTTATCCTTCAACCCTCACCCCCAGCTTTACCCAAATTCTGTCCCTGCCCGCTTCCTTTTATTTTTCCAGACATTTCACAGCGAGTCCAGATTAAGTCTAACCCCCTCCTCCTCTCCTTTCACATGCTCGTGTCTCGCAGATAACTTCATTTCGCTTGATTCCCCTTGGAGCTCCGCATTAAAAAAAGAAACAAATAAAAAAACCAAACCCAAACACACACAAAAACCCCCAACCACACCATTCTTTTAGTGAACACCCAGGGAGGTTTGAAGGCGCCTTGGAGAAATCCTGTTAGAGCTGAGCAAAGGAAAGCTTTTAGGACAAGGGGGGAAAAAAAAGGAAGAAGGAAAAAAAAAAAGCGAGACTATTTTTATTTTGCACAGAGGGGGAAAACGCATCCCCGGTCCTAATCAGATCAATATAGAGACACACAAATCTTTGCAAAGGTTTAGCGGTTTACAGTGGGTTCCAGACCTTTGACATACATTGCGGATTAATTGGGCGCTGTCAAGAGGGGGTATGGGGGGGTTGGGGAGCGGAGGTGGGATTCCAGTTAATTAGTCGCGAAATGAATAAAAACTAAACATTATCGGAATTGTCTGCGGGTCCCGGTTTGTTAGTGGGGATTTGGGGATCAGCTTTTGTGCTCCGTAAATTGGATGTGAGTAGCGTGGTGCTGCCTTACACTGTCGTTTTGTGAACTGGCGACAGCTCGAGTCCATGGGAAAACTTAAAGGGAACCTGGGGCCGGTCACGGAGCCTCATTATCTCATGTCGGTGACCATCTTTCGGGGAGAGTGTTTAATCAACAGTGGCACACAATCCTTCCCTTGCAACCTGGACAAACGTACCACCTTCCTTGCCCTCCGCCTTGCGACCGGCCCATGAGAGAGAGAAAAAAAATCCACCCCAAAACAACAGACCGAGTGGGTGTAACCTTTCTAGGGGCTAGGAGGTGGCGGCGGAGTCCACAGGAGCTCCCCGAGTCGGGGCTGCCCGCTGCCCCTCGGAGCGCGGCGGGTCCCCAGCCCGACACGTGGGTATACACGCTCTGTCTCCACGTTCCCTCAGGCTCTGTCTTTCGCCAAAGGACAGAGAAGAAGCTGGCCCGTGGCCGGGGCGAAGTTTCCCGCGGAGCTGGACGGGGCGGTCTTCGCCGCCCACCCGCGGAGCTCCCCGCTTGCCCCGCCGAACACCTGGCTTTTCCTCCCTGGCATCTCCAGCCCTTCCTCCTCCTCCTCTCCGGCCTCTTTTCCTGGAGGAAGTCGTGGCTCGTCCCCCTCTGCCTACTCTGTGCCCCACCTGGGGGTGTCTGGTCTCCCCAGACGATGATGAGCAGATGGCGAAGCACCGCGGGTCCAGGCTAGATTGTCGCCCTGTCAGGGCTGCCCAGGTCCACCGGCCTGTCTGGAGCAGAGATGGGGAGCCCGCCACTCATGGGAACCCACCGTTGGGGATGGGGAATCCTTCCCCCGAGCCATTTTGCGTAGTCCTAGTTGGGGAGGGGACCCCGCTATCCGCGGAGAGGTCTTTCAGGGGGTCGGTGCCGTGCCCCGGTGACTCAGCGGGACAGGAGGCATCAGGAAGCGAGGCTTGGCATGGCAGAACCGTGGGGACGGGCACCCATCACTCCGCGTGGGGATGGGGGAACTCGAGGAACGGACAGAAGCATCTATACCACTGGTAAAATCCGCTGCTGCTACCCCCGGGCACTCCGAACCCCTGCAGGACTGAGTTGGATCCGGCCCCGGGGCCGCGAACCGCCCACCGGGGATGGGCCAGCCACCGGACTCCAGTGGCTACCGCCGTGTCCTCCAGCCCGGGACGGAGCCTGGCAGAGCGAGAGGTGGCAGCCTACCTGGAGAAGGGGCAGAGGGGACCCTTTTCGGGATAAAAATGGGTGAAAAGTGCCGAAAAGGGCAGATTTGCAACAAGAGCTGGTTCCGGTGCATGCCCGGGGGCTGCCCCGACACCCGTCCCAGCCCGGAGCATCCCCGCGGCCGGGCAGCCGGTAATTGGGTGGTGCTTAAAATCAAACCCGGCTAACGAGCCTGTTGTCCTCCTCACCCCACCCCCGCGTGTGAAACATTGTCATTAGGCGTCTAATATCCCCATCGCTTCCAGGGCAGAATGGGAAGAGGCTGCTCGAGAAAAAAAACAAACAAAAGAAAGTGTGTGAACTCCCGGCGCCCATGTGCACCGCACAAAGCAAAGCGGGTTAATATCAGTTAGCAGTTCTGCAGTGACCTGTAAAGTTGCCTCTCTGGAAAGATTCTTGATGTATTACTTAACATGGCTACACAGTTATCTGTCTCGGCATTAATGCGTCCATTAAATCACTGTTGAGTAGCATCAACCTACTCCCGAGTCTTTCTATCCCCTGGGAATATGGTTTCTAAACAGGATCAAACATGTGATGCTGACAAGTCATGAGATAAGTTATAATTAATTAGAGTTTGCTACATCCACAGAATGGGTACTTGGGGGAGCAGAGCTGGATAGGGCCATTAAGGACTTGGGCCGGGAGGGAGGATCTATAATATTGAGTTGGAAAACAAGAAGAAGTAATAATCAAAGGTGGCCGAAGAAAACTGCAAACCTTTAGCTTTCAGAGCTCAGTCAAGATTAAAGTCTTTCTTGATGGGAAACACGCCATCCTCTTCTTAATGAAAACCATGGGGAGACCAATGCTATGGATGGCTCCTCATACAGGGAGAGAAATGGCTCAGCCCAGGTTCCAGGACAAAAATCAATGTCAAGGAGCCAAGGAGAGGAAGGAGCTGGTGAAGGGACCCATATAGCCTGGCTGAGCTGGGAAACTGTATCCCGAGGTCACGTCCCCACCTGGCACACGCTTTAGGGTCGTTTTGCAGATGTTCCCCTGATTCACAAAGGCCTGTATAGTCCCCCTGCCTGCCTCAGAGAGCCCTGGAAGCTCCCCAAACCCTTCTCCTCTTGGCAGACAAATGGTCCCCCTTGCCCTCTACCAGGGCCAGACCCCAGACCGCTCCCTGCCCTCTCTCTGCTGTGAATGAGTTAAAAATCAGACTGCAAACAAGTGGATTTTGGTCTGAGCTGCAATAGCCCTTATTTGCTTTCCTTTAACAAACAGCCTGGAGGAGAGGAGAGGGGGGGTTACTTTCAGGTTGGCTGTAAAAGCTCTGTGCGGGAGGGAAAAGCAGAGGATGGAGGTTCACCTGCTGCATGGGGTGTCTTTTCATGCCTTCAGCGAGTCAAAGCAGTGGCTGGTTTATTTGCTTGTCCTCTGCAATAAATGGGAGCCCTTCAGGTGAGAAGATGCTGGGAGGGTGGAATGACAGGACAGATTTACACCTGTCCTTGCAGCTTACTCTGACAAGCCCTATAGCCTACAGAAATGACCAGTGGTGCCGCACAGTCTGGGCAAGGCAGAAGGTTCATGCAGCTTTTTTGTTGTGTTTTTCATTTCTCCCCCTTTGTTTCACCCCTGCACCTTCTTACTCCTTCCCCCTTTTTCTTATGGCGTGACATGAAAGCATAGTGAGATAGCCCTGGCTGATATGCTGCCCCCCCCAGTTATCCCCTGCCCCAGAAAGACAAATATCCCTGCTGACCTCATGGACCCCCTTCTCAGCACCTCCTTGGTGCACCTTTGCTCAGGGTGCCCAAGTTCCTTGGCCACCACACTGAAGCCTCCCACTTTAAAGCCATTTCACTGCTGGCCTCCTCCAAATCTCAACTATTCCTTTCCAGCCAAGAAGGCAGAGGGGAGATAACCCCCCTTCTTATGTGGGTCTCCCTCAACCATCTCACCTCGATGACAGAAGCTATCCAGATGCCTCTGGAATCTGGCTAGACCTAGTTGCCATCTTCCTCTTTGGAGACCACAAAGGCTGCATTCCCCATCTCCCACCCCAAGGGCCTTTTGCCACCTTCTAGTGGCTGCTGAAAGGCCTCCTCAGAGCCAGCTCTCAAGTGGGGCGTCTGCTGGAGCCAGGAGCACTCAGCCCTGCAGTCAGCACTCCTAGACCAAGGGATGGCTGCAGCCATCCAGGCTGAGGGCATGGAGGGTGTTGCTGAGGGTCCTGTCCCCACTGTAAAGAGGAGCAGAATGCATTTGGGTAGCCCCAGACCAAAAACATCTTGTGAGCAAGCAACAGCCCAACAACTCATCACCCAACCTTATGCAAACAGCACTTTGCAGGACCTTTGGATGCTCTCTGCAAGCACCAGGGACTTAAGCTGTATTCAAAGAATGAAATACAAAAGTCATACAACAGCACAACACACAACTGAAGTCTCCTGATGGACCCTACATGTCTGGAGTTAGATGCCCATGTTCCTACGACTGAACTCCTGGGTAGCAAAGTGCTCAGACGAGAGATGCAAGTGATGTAGGATGCCATGCATCGAAGAAACACCAGGTCCTAAGCTGCTCTAAGAACCTTCACCTGAAGTTTGATAGGTTCTGCTTGTGATCTCCAGCTGCGATCCCTCTCCTGCAACAGACTGCAGAGCCAGCTTCACCCTTTCTTACAAAAAAAACGCAGCAAAGGTTTCTTGTCTCCCTGTGCCTATTCTTAGGCTCATTCCAGCAGTGATTTCCCAATTACAGAAAGTCAAACAGTTTCAACAGAAAAGACTGGGAATGCCTCACAGGAGGACCCTTGCCTCCCTGAGGCTAGGAAAGTGTAGAGAACCTGACCCACATGAGGCAATGGGGGGGATTTGCAAACAGGTCCCTTTGCTCCTGGCGACAGCCCTAAGCCCTGGACTGGGGTTATAGCCTGAGGTGAACACTTGAGATTCCTCTAAAATCTTCGGGAACATGTAAGGGTTCGGTGCTTCTGAAAATCTCTTAAGGCTTCTTTGGATGCCTGGAGAGAGATTTCACAGCTTGCTTCCTCCTAATAGCCGAGTTCTGAGTCTCTGGCCAGAAAAAGATGTGGTGTAGCTCCAGAGTGCTTTCTCTAGGATCATTAATAGCAAACCCTCATCACTTCACCTATGAAACACACTACTATTGCACAGGAATAATTGGATAGGGTTTTCAACGACGAAACCCACCCCAGTAAGGAAGACAGATAAGGGTATCATGAAGAGGCACAGAGGACAGGGAGTGCGAAACCTTTCATAGCCTGGGAGCAGAGGAGCTGCCTCTCCCTGCTGCATTCCCCTTTGGAGGCTGAGGCTGACTCTGATTGTTCTGCCAATGGAGACGTTGTAGGAAGCAATGAAGCCAAGAATATCCTTTGGAAACTTAAACGGTTTGTGTTGATTTTTGCTTTTCCACTGCATTTTTTTTAATCCCATTTGTGCAGGCTGGTCGCAAGGAGCAAAGCCAAGGCACGAGCCAAAGCCTGGACTGACCAGCACTGGTAGAGTGGCAGTGGAGCAAGGTCATGTCTGTTCTGTGAATGCTTCAGCCCAGTAACCCCTGTACGACTGCTCCATAGTGTAAATGTCTCTCAGTGAAGAGGCAGAGATGCTCTTTGGGACTGGCAGTGGAGAGAAGAGGATGGACTACTATACTAGTTTGGACTGCTACTCTGGAGTTGGTGGGGTGGCATTTAAAGGGAGGCATCAACCCCAAGGCATGACCATGCAGGGTCAGACATCACAGCACCTCTTTCCATGGAGTTCTGGCCAGAACTGCAGAGAGAGGGTGTGTTCTACCTGTGGTCAGTGATCTCAGATCAACCACAAAGTCAAAGTCAAGATCGTCACTGCTTTCAGTGGCTTGGGCCCTGTCTTTGAGGGAAGACACTTCCCTTCCTATACACTGGGATCACCGGAGGTGCTGAAGTTTATGCTAAGGGGAGCTTGCAAAGGGATGACATCAGGCAAGACAACCTGCTTCTCACCTCCATTGACCAAAGCCTGGTTGTGGTTACCTCTTGGTGGAGACTCGACTTGTTTTGCATTGAGGACTTCCCAGTTGGGAATACATGCAAATTCTGCAGCCCTGTCAGGTCCTGAACACATTGGATTTCCTTCCTGCCACTGCTCCCCTCCTACAGAGCTTACACAACACAACCAAGGCTTCTTAGCAGTGCTGGGTTTGCTGCACCTGTCTGAGACACAGCGCATCTGCATATATGCAATGACCACATCTGGGAAGTCTGGATGTGTTTCACCTAGACTGAATTTCCAGGCATGGAAAAGGGTGCACTCAGACTTACTCAAGCCTTACTCTAAGCCTTTTCAAGTCCTGCCATGATGGGATCATTCATCCAGCCAAAGGAGTCCTGAAGATGGATCACACGGCTGGGAAACTTTTGGTTTGGGAGAAGTTAAGGACATTCCAGAGACACTTCCAAATGTGCAGTTTTTCTTGCATGACACAAAGGGTCACTCTTGTCAACAAATATCCTATTTTAATATTTCATTAAACTTTCATGGTGTACTTCGAGTCCCTGATAGAGGCATAGTCAACAAACCTAAAAATCAATTCATCAGTCCCTGAGCGAATACCCACTGAGAGCAGGAAAGGCTCCCATTAATTTCTCCAGACTTCAGGTCAAGCCCTAAATGTATAAAGATCAAAAGACCTGGAGATTAGCACTGAGCAAAGTCATCAGCAGTGGGATTTCCAAGGGCCACGCACAGCCCCTTGCAACTAGCTGAGCAAAAAATAATATCGACCCCAGATTTTTCAGTCCCCTTCTTTTGCAATGAGGCAGGTCTTGATTTTGTTGTTTTGGGTTTTTTTGAAAGAAAGGAAATGGTGAAAGGAGTTGTTTGGACTTTCCACCACAAGTGACAGGTTTCCTAGAGGCCTTGTACAACCCCCACCGCCACTGCTGGGCTCCCAGGAAGGTGAGCAACAGCCAGCTCTGCACCCAGAGCAGGTGTCTTTCGTACCCCACACATATTTCTCCTGCCTGAGTGTTAACAGTGAAATCAAACCCTTTCCTTTGACCCAGGAATTTTGATGGGAGAGGGACGGGTGCCTGGTTGCAAGGGGTGTGGCGCTTCTTTCCGCGGGAACATTTATCACTGCTGTGCTGAAAAAAGAGACCAATAACCCACAGCCCGTGCCTGTTATTAGCCCGTGAATTCAAAGGTGTCTCATTTTTAATGGGCCCTTAGCAATAACGCCGGCACCTCATCATTTATCATCTTGTGCTGACATCTCTCTTGATGCAGAAAGCTCCTGAACAGCACTTCTGAAAGAGGTATCGGCAGAATGAGCTGTGAGGGGTCTTGGAGCTTTTCCTACAGTTGAACAAAAGGAAGACCTGAGGCAGGTTTAATGCCTTTGCACAGTCAGTGGTGACAGCAGCAGACACACTCTGTTCTCCTCCTCCCTAGTCCAGGCGCAGCACAGGGGATGAAAAGCAGCCTCTGAGGGCCACATTTTCCTCCTCAGCAAGAGCTATGGGGCGCAGCAGTGTGGGTATGAGAGCCCCTCTTCCACCCCCTTCTCATATTCTGCAATCATGTTGGAGCCAGGATGGTGAGGAGATGCCCCTGCACAGGGCAGGACTGACCCAAATCATCACCACTCCTTTCCTCCGTCCCTCCCAAAGCAAAGCAGAAATGAAGGGGTGAATCACAGTTTTGACCTACAATTTGAATCCTGCTTTTTTCCCAGGGCTTTAAGGAAATCTCGTGTTAAATCCGTAACTGAGTCCTAAGGGAGACAGGCAAAACATCCTCTGACACAGCTGACCTCCTTTCTCTCTCTTTCTCTCTCTCTCTTTTTTTCCCCCTGAGAAGATGTTTTTCAAGGAAAGAAGCCAAAACTGCAGCTTAGGGAAATGAGCAGAGCTGGGCTGGTTGGGAGGGCTGAACTGACTTTGGCTGGGATGGTGCTGCCTCCTAATCTGTTCCTATGCAAATCCCACCACTAGCACCAGCACCACCACCACCGGTCTTGACTTGGCAAGGCTGCTCTTCCCTACTGGTTTGTGCAAATACAGTCTTGCCACAAATTCATTTGCAATGGCCTTCACTGAAAACAGCTGATTTTGATGCTTGCAACAGTAAATCTGCCATTTCTTCCCTTGGAGGGTTTGGCAATGCAATGTTGATTTTCTTCTCCGAACCTGGCCTGGCAAAGGTTTCCCTATCTCAGAGCCTCATGAAAGCGCAATGCTCTGTAATTACCGGGGCCGGAGCCTTTCATTCAAGTGCCTTCAAGGACTTTGAAGCATGAAGAATTTTGACTTGGGGGCCCCTGAGGCAAAAGCCCAAGGATTACTTTGCCCAATTTACTTATGAGTAAACTGAGGCACAGCAGAGAGGAACCTCTAATTTTCACGAGTCACTTCATTCAGGGTTCCTTATTTTCCACACTCCCAACTCACAAATGCCCTAAAGGCTTCAGTATTCAGGGCTGCTGAGCAGCCAAATATGCAGCGGAAGGATTTTGCAGTGCTCCACAAATTCAACGCTGTCATCTTCCAAACCACCCACTCAGGAAAGAAAAAAATCAGGGCAACCAAAGCTGGCGGTTTGTCCCACTCAGCTGATAATAGGGTGTGTTATTAATGAGCCCCAAATCTCAACCTTTCAGTGCTTTCATTGAAGAGATATCTAGAGGGGAAAACAGGGAAGCAGGGAGTCTCTTCCTCCTCTTCTGCCCGAGAGCTCAGCGTGTGGGCAAAGGGTGGGAAGACGGAGGTATTTGCAAACAGCTTCTCAGGAGGCTCAGAGCCTGCCCTTGCCTCCGTCGTGAGCAGCACGTAGGGCTACGAGCCCCAGAGCAGAAAGACACCTGGTTTCCAGCAGGTCCACAGCTGATTCCCACTGTAACGAAGGTATACTAAGACTTGGGCAGCAACCCTCCCCCTGCTTGTCCCCAGGGGTTCAGCACAAGGGATGGACTCTCTGTTGAGTGGTTTCTCTAGTGTCCACTCATGTGTGGCAGCTTTATCACCTACTATGGGTACTAAGTGGACCCAGTGCAGATCCTCAGGCCTCTGCCCATAAGTGGTTGCTCTAGGCACCCAGTGCTTCAGTGGGAATCACCCATGGTCTCTCCTCGATCCAACTGAAATCTCTTTTTACCAAAGCTTTAGGAAACAGTTCTCCTTTGGTTAATTTTGGCTGAAACCACCAATTTCATTCAAAAGGTTCTAGGGGAAGGGGACAGATGGGAAGGGCAAAGCCACTTAAATCTCCTTTTCTTAGCAGCTCTCAGAATAGAAATGAAAAGAAGAAAGAATTGTGCATTATCCACACAGAGCCAGAGAAGAAGCTACAGGAAAGAATCCATCAAAGAGGGCAAGGAGATTCAGATATTCAAGGAAGAGATTTCCAAGTTGACTTATGATTTTTTCCTCCAGGACCTCCTTGCAATAGGCACTGTGCAAACACTCAGTGAGAGACAATTTCCTGCACTAGATACATTAAAATCTAAGCTGCAGAGACAGCAAAAGTGTGGGAGGGAAAATGGGAGGGTTAAGGCGAATGGAAGTGACTCACCCTGGGTTACTTATCTGGTCAAGAATAGAGGCAGGGAGAAACAATCTGAGGCTCCAGAGCACCAGTCCAACAATCTGCCCTTCCGACAAGGTTGCTCATACCTCCTGCTTTGATCTGTTTGGGGAGCAGGGGCCACGTCCTATCACACTGAGCAGCCAAGGAGCAGCAAAGGGAGAAATGCCAAGAGAAAATGACCTGAGAATGCCAAATACTTGTGAGAAAAAAGTGTCTGCAGCCAAGACTCTGCTCACCCAGCATCGGCAGGGTCTGCTCCTTGGTATCAGTCACTGGTGCCAGTCAGAGCAGAGGGGAGCTGTGAGCTCAGCCAAGGCCATACTCTAGTCAGGAGGGCACCAGTGCATAGTGGTCGCAAGTCAGTGATCTGGATGGGTTGGGCAGGGAGAGAGAGAGTGATAAAAAAGAGAAAATAAGGCCAAAACAGTCACAAAAACTAACCTCCTTGAGTAAAAGAAAAGAGGGGGGAACCTGCTCCTGGTAAAGGTGAACTAACCCTTCCTTATCCCTGTGAACTGCTGAAAGAGTTAACGAAATAGTAGCAAAAGGACAACAGAGATTCTAATTTATGGAGAGGTTCAAAGGGCTTTTGATAAAGCCCTTCAGTAGAGTCTCTGAAGGAAATTTTATAATCATGGGGTTGGGAGATAAAGTGCTGTCACAGATTAAAAAGTTGTTGAGACAGAAAACAGAGGAGAAGGAAATAAACGGCAAATGACCAGCATGGAAATAATTTCAGAGAGGTGTCCCCAGGATGAATTTGGAAAGTGGGTAACTGTAGTATCACTTGATGACTAAGAGCAGTTGGACCTGGTAGAAGAATAAACAGAACCATACCAACAACATTGATCCTGTGCCCACTGCCTACAAGTCCTGATCTAGAACAACCCACCAGCCTATTTTGGGTACTTCAGGGGAAATCAAAAGGAAAACAAAAAGGTTATTAGTCCCATGAACTCCCTGTAAAATATGCCCAGAACCATTTCAATGCCGCTTCTCCGTCCCCATGCTCCCTCCCTCCGCGGGCCGACATTTCGAGAGCGCTGGCGGAGAATACCTGGCACTGGGAAAGCGGAGGAGCAGGATTTTTTTGGCTTTTGATTGCAATAAAGTTTTCAGCAGTTCCCTCCCCCTCACTTCTCCCTCCCTTCGCTGCCTGCTTCTCCTGAGCTCACGTGGTTTGTGACCCACTAGCTGAGAAACACTCCTAGCGGAAGGAACCATCGAACTCCGCTGGCAATGGGAAACCATTGAGCTCAAGCGAGCCAAGGTGCCAACGCTGGCGCATACTGGGGAGGGTCCAGGGTGGAACCCCAGTGAATAAAAGTGAACAGCGGGTAGGAATTGGCCTGAACTGGTGTTTCCTGAGTTTGAAAGGGTTGAGAGAGAAGATGTGTATTGTCTCCAGCTGCCTCTGCTGCTCCCACCGCTTCTAGGTAGACCCCCAAGTCCCTTGCTTGCTCTGCCAGGGTTTGGGCAAAGAGCCCTCCAGACCTTACCTTCAGGGAGTGAGAATAGGGATTTACTTGGCAGCAGCTCGGCCCTGAAGCAATTCTCCTGCATGCTGTGGGATGTTGAGCTTCTGCAGTTGCCACACAAGAGAACCTGAGGCATCTTTCACCAAACCAGGTGCGGAAACAATGATGCTGAAATGCCCTTTTCCTTTCTCCACTTCCCAAACACAGGAAAACAGGTCTCCCTGGCCTCCACCTTGGCAGCTTCACTCCAGGATGTGAGCTTGGAAAAGACCCTCTGCACCACATCCAGCCCCTTCTTACCCACACCGGGGGAAGAAAACACCCCAAAGAGCTGTATGGAGATGAAGCAGATTGTGCTGCACGTGTCTTTAATCGAGTCACGCGATCCCGGGACAATTTGGGAACAAATGAAAACGGATAAATTGTAGGGCTGGGAAGGGAAAAGCTGGATGCGGCTACTGTTTGGACAGGAGAGGCAGCACAGGTGGGTTCCTCCTCTCCCAGAGCCCCTGGGAAGGAACAAAGCAGCAGCTCCCACTTGAAAGTGCTGGATATTTTACAAGAACCGGACCCGGCGTCAGGAAACGGTTGCAGGAGTGTTGATTGCACAAGATGGCTGGTTGCCTACCTCAACTTTGTGAGTCTATTTTTTTTTCCTCCCTCCCCAGCGCGCCCAGAGCGCCAGCCCTTTTATGACAGAATGATTTTGGTGAGCCTAAATACAATGTGCCTTACAGCTGTAATTCTGGGACTCCTCAAGCATGAATCATATGATGCACAGAGCTGATAGTGGGGCAGAAGCATTTGCTTCGTTTCCAGACAGAGGGATGGAGTCAGGCTCCATCCGGCTGAACCAGTGCTACCACTGCTCCCGCACCTCTTCGCAAACATGACGGCAAAGCAGGGGCCAGGTACCTGTACGAGCCCTGTTTACTGCAAACCTCCTTCCAGAGCAGCGCCGTCCATGCCTGAGAAACTGAAGCGCTGCCATCAAGAGCTGCAGGCGTTCCAGTCCCTGCTCTCTTGCAACATCTCCTGACCTTCTGGAGGCAAAGCCACAAAATTCACTTGTTCCACTTCATTCTCAGACTTTCATTGGTTTTGACTCAGAATAAAAAGCCCCAAAACAAAACCATAAAGCAGCAGAAACAAAAATAATACCAAAGGGAAGGGAGTTGTGGGGAGGAAAGTCTCACTGTTCTTCCTTCCATCTCAGAGCTCTAGCTGTCAGGGACCCTGAGATACTTTGACCTGCAACTAGGAGCATTGGAAACGCTTGCCAGCAGGACTGTTCCAGTCACAGGGAGATGGGCAGTGGGGCTGTGCAGCAGAGATGGGCAAACTGAAGGACTGCACTCCATGGCTACATGAAGCCTCCCTTTGGCTCCTGCCAAGGGGACATGGTAGCAGCCTTTGGTTTTTAATCTATTTGGTTTTAAATTATTACCCATTATTTTGTTTCTTTCTAAGCCCCACAGATCTGAATCTATCAATGGAGCACTCAAACAGGCTGTCTGGGGGGTTGTCTGGGGGGTTGTGGAGTCTTCTCTGGAGATGTTTAAAACTTGTCTGGATATATTCCTGTGTGACTTGGTCTAGGTGATCCTGCTCTGGCAGGGGGATTGGACTAGATGATCTTTCAAGGTCCCTTCCAATCCCTAATGTCCCGTGATTCTGTGATTCTATAGTTCTGTGACCCAGACCTTCCAGTGAAGAAGCACTAAAGGAAACCATGGGATGGAGATTTGAGAGGCTGGGGAGGATCTGAGAACACACACAGGTGTCTTCTTCTTAGCTGTGCATCCCTCTGAGATCAAACACACACAAGCACCATTCTACTGCCTTTGGAGAAACTCTGCAACCTCAGGACTGGATTCACTTCCCTTCAGCAAGTGCTTATGATATGGTTTTTCCTCTCACTTTTGGTGGAAACCGGCATAATTTTCACCAACCTCCTGTTACCCAATGCACCTCTGACACTTCCCCTACATTTTATTTACAGAGCTTCACTTTAAAGGTCACTGGTGTGAAAAAATAGACAATTTTTATTATTTGTAGGTCATAGGATTTCACAGGTGTGAGTGTCCTTTTACAGCAGAGAAGCAAACAGTTAAGAGCAGCCTTTGATTACCCTTTAAAACTCCCAGTAAAGGTGTTAAAAGAGAAGAGTGTTTTTTACGTGCCATGTTGAGCTCTAACCTACTCCCTGTCTCATACACAGGCTCTTCCAGCAGAGCACAGTTGTTCCAAGTCTGTCTCCAATGTGTTGTTGGGTTTTTTTCTCCCTCTCTAAGTAGCACTTGTACACCCAGAAGAAGAAAGCAGATCAGTCCATCTGTGAGTGGCTTTGGAAAGTAGCAGCTCCCTGTTGTGGTTCTCCTGCCCCAAGGAGGTGTGTAATGCTGCCATTGCCTTCCTATGGGAGATGATAAGGAAGTCTGGTCTCCAATCACCCACAAAAACCCTGGGCTGGTGACAGAGAACTGTTAGTGTCCTGTGACTGAGAAGCACAACCCACAGCCCCAATGCTGCCCTTTCTCCTGACTTGCTGGGGACAGATCCCTGTGTACCTGTGTTGGAGCAGGAGATGGGTGGTGGGTCAAGCTGTGGGGTCTGTTGGCTTGTGGGTCCTGCAAAATGCCCAGCCTTGATTCCACACCACTGTAGGAGAATTAGAGGCCCTACAACTGGAATTAGAGGAGGCAAAAAGCTAAGCAAGGCAGTAGGAAGCACTTATCTCCTAAGCCTGGGCTTTGTCTCTCCTTTGCTGTGAGCAGGGTGAGGAAACAGAGCACTTAATTTTCCCTTCAGCTGTCTGTCCTGAGGCTGTGGGAGGAGGGTGTAAATGCCATAAAACCATCCCCTAATCCCCCTCCCATCAGAAAGAGGGTTGTCAGAGGTCCTGACTCCTCTAGTCCACGTGTGACACCTTGGAGACACAATTACAATTAGCTGAGATTCTTAAATGACTCCCAGAACAATCCCATCCCTGCAGCTCAAGCGTTCCCCGTGCTCCGTGTCCCGACACCCTGCTGGCTATACTTCTGCTTCAAAGCCACAAGGCAAACCCGGTTCAACTCCTGATCAGCTTAAAAATAAACAAAGGGCGACTCTCCTAAACCAGGAGAGCCCAAACAAATAATTATCACCTCCCCCTTGACGGGGGCTAGCGGGGCCACTGAGAGCCGGCTGCTCTTTCTGCTTCTGTGTGGTCTTCCTTATAGACAGGCAAACATAAAGGACCGAGTCACTGAAACTTAACGAGTTACTGCTCGTTAGCTGAACTGCATTAACTGCCTGCGTGAGGGCTCCTTGCAGATTGCTGGGGCAGCCCCGGTTTATTTCTGTCGGGAAGGGGAGAGGGCAGTGTTTGGGGTTTCTGGTTTCTAGGAGGTTTCAAAGGTAACTGTGAAACAAACCGCTTGTCACTAGGGTTTAACCACTAACTCCAGTGGGAAAAGAAGAAAGGGCTCGTGGAGGTGGAACTCACCGGGCCACAAGCGTGCCGGGAACACCCCCTGGGCTGGGTAAGGCAGCGCCGCCGATAAGCGGCAACCTCTGATGTTATACCTGCCCGTGATTTTGTCCCCGCGGTGCTTCGGCACAGCGCTGGTTGCAGCAGCCCCTCTCTGCTCTACACGAAGCAAAAGGGCACCCAGTGGGAAAAGGAATAATTATTCCAACAGTTATTCCATCCGCTGCAGAGGAAAGGGTCTGTGTTGTTTGAGTGTTTTTCTGCTCCGGAGGAAAAGTATCCTGTGGCTATTTTCAATCTCTTTGAGTGCTGCAGACTGTGTTCAAAGCAGTTTTGAAGGGCAACTAGTATTTTGAGGAAGGAGAAAGGCAGAAAAAGTTAGAGAAAGGCAGAAAAAGTTAGAAAAAGGATGGAGGAGGCTCCACGCTGGGTGACTCCCCAGTTTGACATGGGGTAAGTGCAGCCTCATGGACAGGTAGTGCTGAGCAGAGCTGGGAGGCTGTAGCTTGCTTGTGTGGCCCTGCCCTGTGTCAGCAGAGCTGCAGTCCCATAATTACACTTCTCCCTTTCTCTCTCTCTCTGGACATTTACGACGAGGCAAAGCTCGAGGCACAAACCTAAAGCAAATTGCATGGTGGCACTTGTGTGCTAATAGGGTGGCTTCGTGCTTGAGAGCGTGAGAAATAAGCTGGATGGGCTGGAAAAGGAGGACAGTGTCGGACAGATGACAAACGTTGTCTCTGTCTTGGGTATGAGTGTCCCTGCTGAGGAAGAGTTTCCACCCCACTGAGTGACAGCTACCCTGGTCCATGTCCCACAGGGCTTGAAGCCCCTCAACACACAGCTCACAGTGGTGGATGTAAGACAAAGGCTTTGGTATGGGACCACTAGCTAGAGCTAGGATGGACATACTTTCACAAACGTGTTTTCTCTCCCTCAGCTTGAGGAGAAGCAGATTATTTAGGAATATTTGAAATCATTGTGTACCAATTTTGTTTAGGACATAGCCCAACTCAGTTGGGATCACTCGTGTTCTGCAAAATAATATGGTTTTATTTTGGGGTGGAAATTTCATCTGAAATCCAAATGGGCTTTATGGCTCCTTCTGGTTGCCAGCTCTTTTATGTTTAAGAACTTCTGAGATTGACAAAGCGATGCTGTTTCAGAGAATGCTTGGTATTGGTCTGCCCAGATGTTCAAACACCCATATAAGAAACATTCTAAGAACTGCATCTTTCCCTCTGTCCTCACAAGAAGTATATCTGCTGTCACAGTATTGACAGCTAAACCCCTTTGGTGATCAGCACAAGGAACCATCCATTTTTCTTTGTATTTTTCAAAATCCTTCTCTGTGCTGTTTATCTAATGAACTAACCTCAAATGGCATCTCCTGCTGCTCATATAAATAGGAAAATATCATTTATATTTACAAATGATAATAAAGATACCATTTGTACTGCTGGGCTAATAGTTTGATTCTTATTGTGGGGGAAGATGGAGGGAAAGGGATGATTTCAGTAAATTGCTTCACTTTGGATAATGTTCATCCTCTGATCACTTCTGATTTATACCCACCACTGACATTCCCAGTGTCCTAGAAATTAAACCCCTTACTGGAATGAAACAAAGGAAAATCCCCTGACTGGGTGAGGAGAGAGCACAGGACTACAGCGTATTCGACAGGGCTCAACCAGTAAGAGTCAGTGAAGCCCCTTCTGCACATTTCCCCACCAAAGAGTGGGTTTTGGGCTGGCAGCCAGACAGGACTCCCTTCTCATACACCCAGGGCAGGGTGCTGGGTGCCCCAAGGAGGGGGAGCAGGCAGGTCTTGCTCTGCCCTCAGCCTGCTGCAGGCTCTAGGGGAAAAGGAGAAGGGAGAACAACCCAACCAAGGTGCCATTAAAGTTAATTATTTTTATTGCTGCTTTAACAGTGTCTTGTAAATCTTTTTATGACCCAACTCAGGAACACCAGTGAGGCCTAAACTGGAGCTGGAGCAGGATGAGTAAAGGCGTGAGGATAGGGGAAGAGCAGCTTCCACTCTGGTCTCCCCAGTGGGCTGGAAAGCTGTGAAATTTGGGGTCACTATGCCGAGAATCATAGAATCAGTAGGGATTGGAAGGGACCTTGAAAGATTATCCAGTCAAATCCTCCTGCCACAGCAGGATCACCTAGACCAACTAGACCTAGAAGAGACTCTTTGTGACACAGAAAGGGGAAGGAATAAACCCAGTAATATTCCACATCCCTCGCCCACCCAAGCAAGACTTGAACTTCCCATTTAACCCCACACAGAGTTCAGCTGGGCCCGTCAAAGTTTTTTCCTTGCAGAAGCATCACAGGAACCCGTGTGTTTCCCATGGCTTGTGGGGACACCCATAGCCACAGACATGGAGGAGGAATGGTGGTACCTGCTAAGGTCCCTGTAGAGCCCTTTGATCTCTGGTACTTGCAAGGAGAAAGCTGATCCTGTGTTGTGATATAAGTACCAGATGCTTCTTGGACGAATTATACTGGAGCACAAGGTTAATGCTCCAGCTTTTCTTTAAAGTGTCCTGCGGATTATTCCCTGATTAAAAGGATTGTTCCCTAAACGCCTGAGTGTCAGCCTGGCTGGGGTGGTTGTTGTTGATACATGGGGCAGAAGAAAGGACACAGGAGGAACAGGGTGTTGGAATTTATTTCCTGCCTCAATAACCTTTGATGACCCCTTGTGTCCCTATGAGCTCCCTGGGGTGGGGGAGTTGGCCTCCCTGCCGTAGCTGCTCACCCAGGGGTGAAAGTGGGTGGGGCACAGGGTGCTGGGAGAGGGCTTCAATATTTTTTAACAAGTCCAACACATGAGGCACCCACCTCTGCCTGTCAATGACCCCGTGAAACAGAGAATGGTAAAGGGGCTTAACTCCCACCTCGAACCCTAAACCATCCCCACACAGTGATGTGGGAAGTGCAGGGTAAGAGAGAAGGGACTATTCCACCTCCATGCACTCCTGCTGCCAAAGAGTTCTCTGCTTTTCATGTCAGTCCCTGCCACCTGAGTATCCTCTTGGCACCTCAGGTACCCCTCAGCCTCTTTCCCCTCAGTGTTGCCCACATCCACCCCCAAACGGAAAAGTTCTCGGGTTTATAAGGTCATAAATAAATGTTTTAGATGAGAACAGCACCAGATATGGAAGGGGGAACGAGCACCTTCCCAAAGCAAAAGCAGCAGCTGTAAGTGAGCTCAAACACAACATCCCCCGCACCATGAAGGGGCTGCGAGGGTCCCAATTGCACCTTTCCCCAGCAACCTCTTGGGCTAGGGAGTGGGGATCAGCAGCTGACTGGGGGTCCTCGAGCTGGGCACGGAAACCATGGGCTTTATCCACATGAAGTGTCGGGAGGCAAACTCAGGGTCTGTAACTGGGAAATTATAAAAAGAAGCAAATCCATCACAGCAAATACAATTGGGAATGTAATTGCGGGAGGGAAGAGGGCTGGAGGGACACAGAAAGAGGGACGGACGGAGGGAGAGAGGGAAGGAGGGAGGGAAGGAGGAAGGAAGAAGGACAGAAGGAGGGAGGAAGGAGGATTCAGGGAGAATGAAGTGGTTCTGCCCCTGCCCCGCAGCAACTGCGGTGTGGAAGAAGGGTTTGGGCAAGGGCTGAATTCGATGGGAACCCGGGGCGGCTCTGCGGGAGGTCGGAAACGCGGGCTGAGCCGTCCTCTTATCGCAAGGGATGGAGTTCGGGGTTTATTTTTGAGGTATTTTTTGAGGAAGGAAGCTTAGTTTATGACAAAAGGGGCTATTTTTGGTGCGAAGGAGTGATGCGTGTGATGGGGTGGAAGGTGCGGGCAGAGCTGGGGCTATGGGGACGGGGTGGTGCGGAATGGGGAGAAGGAGAGGGACATAGGAAAAAGAGGTAGGACAGGAGAAAGAGCCCCTGCACCCCGCTCAGCTCCTGCCGCCATCCCCAGGGGAGGGGCAAGAGGACAAAAGTACCACCTTGGCAGCCCCAAATTCATCGTTTCTACCCCAAAATCCCCTTGGCCGGGACTCTCTTCATTCCTCCTTCCCTAGGAATTTAAGCAAATCGTGGAATTTGCCCCAGTGTCCCCCAACCCCGCTGGTCTGCGAGGGGCTGCGGGCACCGGAGTGGGATTTCCTCTGTAATAAAATGAAATTTCGTCAGGAATTAAACTCTCCAGGAGCCGCTCTCCCCCTTTTTTCCATACATACTTTTTTTTTTTTTCGGGTCGGGAGACAGGAAAGGCTGAGGGACTGGGAAAAGGGAGAAGATTTTACCCGCTGTCACGTTAAAAAAAAACCAAACAAACTAAAAAGAGGCGAATTTTCTTTTGTTTGCAACATAATCTATAGCCCAGCTCTGGAAACTTAAGGAAATCACTTACATACTGCTGTGCACCTATTTCTAGCCTCCTCATTAACACAGAGACATGACATTTATTGTTCAGCTCTTTCTTAACAATGGATCTCCCATCAGAATTTCCTATTCCCTGCATTTCAGCCCATCATCGTCTCCACCGGCAGGGAAAAACGTGTCGGGATCATCAGGAATTTTAAGCGGCAGTGATTTTTTTTAATGATTTGAGGGTTTAAATAGAAAAAGAAAAGACAAGACAAACGAGCAAAGGTAGCGGGAACAGCCGAGTTAACTTAATGAGTCAAAAAACCAACCCTATAATCTGTAGTTAAAGGCTTTTTGCCCCCGCACTGAACCAGATGAACAGTGGTTGTTGCTTTTCGAACTGTACGAAAGTGCGGTAATGAAAAATCATCCTGACATCCTTTGACTTCCTTAAGGTATCTTTCGCCCGCAGACGCTCGGAAAGCCATTAAAGAGATGAGGGGAGGCTGTATTGAACTGTTCCAACGGGCGTTTTAATCCAAATTAGACGGAATCGCTTCGAATAATAATTAAGGAAAGCTCCCATTAAAAAACACCCTAAAAAATTAATAAAAATTAGTTTCCAGCATCAGCAAAGTTCAGCCCGAGCTCCCCCAGTCTTTCCCAGCTCCAGGAGCTGGAGAAAAGACACCCAGAATTTCGCGACCATGAAGGACGTAAATCTCCTTTAAACAGAAGCCGAGGCGGGGGGACCTCGGGCTTCCCCCGCTCCCGCCTCCCGCAGCCGGTCCCGCAGCTGGACCCCGCGGGATGCGAGTCCCCGCAGGTCGGTCCTCACCTTCCCGCAGGAGACAACCAAAGACACTGTAAGCTCCTTGTAGGATACAAATGTGACAGACCAACCCGACAGGAGCGGGGACTGCCTGGACCTGAGCGATTTCCCGGGATACCAGGAGCATCCCGCGGAGCCGCCGCACCAGCGCGCCCCGACCAGGGACCAGAGGGACTGGGATGGACCACAGCAACCTCCCCTCCTCGCCTCAAATCACAGGGGTTTAGGCAAGTTTTCGTCAAACCGCGCAGATTTCTGTGAAGCTGTCAGTGAAGTTCGGGATGGACCGAGCTGTGTGCAATTGGGGAGGTTTTATCTCTTTTGTCTCCCAGCCGCGATAAAACTCCCCGGGTGCAGCACTGGAACCACATCCTGCCGCAGAAGGAGACGCTCATTTAGGGTAAAATTTAGGGCTTGTGTATGGCAAGGACAGGCTCTCAAACTGTCTGTGTAAGATTTGGGGTGGGGATGGGGGAAGTGGCAGTCAAAGCACCTTCTGGAAAAACTGCAAGAAACAATAAAAATCCAAAAGGAATCAAAAAGGAAACTAAAACAAAGGAAAAAAGAGAAAAGAAAACTAGAAAAAAGATAACAGAAAAAGCCAAAATAAATAAAAAGAAACAAAACAAACGAAAAAGAAATCAAAATACTAAAACCACAAAACACAAAAGGAAAACGTCCAAGAACCCCCAAACACCAAAAGAACCAAACCCAAATCTCCAGTCCTTAGAAAAACCGTGACTGAGCTGCCCAGTTCTCCCATCACGTTCTGTAATTCAGGAGAAGCTTAAGAAAATAAAAGGCCAGATTAAAAAAATAAATAACCCTTTCTAATCTCCTCATTACTCCTGCCTGGGGAACGTGTAAAAGACATAAGCAAAAGATGTCCGTCGAGTGTGCGACACCTGCAACCTTTCCCCAGCACTGGGCACCTAATCCTGGAGATCCATTTTCTCCAAGGAAAGTCACAAGGTAGCCATGGCTGGCTGTAACCTAAGAACAAGGACGGCTGGGATATTATTTTTACATGAAGAGCTGCCCGAAAATGCAAACGTGCCCTCTGATGAGTTTTGCACCTTGGGTTTGGGCCGAGGTATGTGGAGTCACCTCCTGCTCCATGTCCTGCCCCCGCAATGCAGTGCATGGTGCTATCCCCAAGGCTTGAGCAGCTGGACACAGAGCCCAAGGTATAAAAAAGAAATTTAAGCTTCTGCTCTGAAACCAATCTCCTTTCTCCTGGATCACACTTTTGATCTAATTTGTTTCTCTATCCAAATGACTTGGCTGAGCCTTCCCCCTGAAAATTCAGTGTACAGTTGACATCAATCATGTCTCAGTCTAGGGAGGGATAAGGATAGAATATCAGAGAGGTGACCATGCATGCCACATGATTCAAATCATCTCAGCATTGATTAATTGGGTTCAATCTGAGTTTCAGAATCATAACAACTGTTGTTCCCCTTCACATAACATCAACAGGGCCTTTAAAGCAGAGTATCCATTTACTGCAAGGCATGTGATGCATTAAGACCATCATCTTCTATTAAACCTTAAAGCCTGGATGAATTTTAGACAAACTCAATTAGCTCAAGATGGTTCTGCAGTGATTAGACATTGTTACCCCTTCCCCTTCATCAGGGATCCTTCTACCTCCTATACTTTCTAATAGACAGGACAAAGTATTTTGACAGATGGAAGACGCCCGAGACTGTCCTGTCCCTGCTCTGACCGTGCGGGTGACCCACTGGGTCGAAGGCAAATCCCATCTAAAAACTGGATAGGAAATACCTCATAAAGGCATCACCTGTTTTCCTCTGCAAAGAAAAACTCTTTGGATACCTGAGAGCTGGCGTGGGAAGCTGCTATCAGGAGGAAGAAGAAACAGAGAGGAACCAGCGTGCTTCTGAGTTGGCCAGGAGAAGGTTGCAGCTTGAGTTCAGAAGAAAGGAAGAACCAGGCAGGATTCCAGGGCTCTATAAACAAAGTTTTCCCTGCCCTTACACCCCATAAGAAGTTGTACTTGGATTAGATATTTGCTCTTCAATTAAATACAGCTAAAACTGGGCAGAAACACCATCTGGATGGACAGAGGCTGAGGAGGGTTTGAGCTGGAGACTACTTCTGCAATTCAGGCTTCCATATGTTACGAAAGATGAGCCATATTTGTGTGTGTTTGATTCTTATCTACCAGCTGGGATCACTCATCTGGGTTGTAACTGAAATAATAATGATTAAAGAAAAGCAGAGCTGCCTTGTAACGGCGCAAGCATGGGCCTCCTCATCACATCTCTTCAGCCCCGGCTGAGGAATGACCTATCGCAAAGGCAGCCTTGAGCAATCAGAGGAACATCATTTCTAATTACTGCTTTGCAAGCTGAAACCCTATTAAGTACTTCTCTGTTGTGCCTACTACGGCTGGTTCTACACTTAAAACAAAAGCATCCTTTTCTCTTTTTATTATTGTTCCACTTGGTGGGAGCGATAGCATCGTGATTCAGCTCAGGGGTTGATTGCTGCTTTTATTTTGTTTATATATGTTTACTCCTTAAGACCAGCTTAGAGGCTCTGGCTGCAGAGGCTGGGGGAGCTGAGTGTGGCATCCACGTTCCCTGCAGTCGAAGAGCCTGCGAACTATGCTGAAATCAATCTGTGGTTCAAGGCGAAAGAGGGTGAATTCCAAAGTAGATAAATTCCACAGCCAAGCTTTCAGGAGAGTTTTAAGACATGTTCACTGTCAAGGTTTAATTGCATAAACTGCTCTGCTTATGGGTGTGAATGACTTTTCTCATGCTATAAACAAACATCCTAGAGCAACACACAGTGGAGCAGAGCACTGGGGGTGGCATCACCCTTCAGAGCACCCAACAGCCACACCCTGAGCCCATGACTGTGAGCTTCTGCTCTTGGCTGACTTTACCACTAGAAAACAGGGCAATGGGGAATAAAACAACCCCAAAGACATGATAACATTACATGCACAAATTGGTGACAATTTCCTGATGCAAATGGTCGAAGAGCCCACTAGGAGAGGAGTGCTGCTGGATCTTGTACTCACCAACAAGGCGGGTCTGGTTGAAGAAGTGAAGATTGAGGGCAGCCTTGGGTGCAGTGACCATGAGATGGTGGAGTTCAGAGTCTCATGTAGTAGGAACAGAATACCAAGCAGAATCACAACCCTGGACTTCAGGAAGGCCAACTTTGGCCTTTTCAAGCAATTGCTAGGAGAAATCCCATGGGACAGGGTCCTGGCAGGTAAGGGAGCTCAGGGTAGCTGGCTAACATTCAAAGACCACTTTCTTGAAGCAAAATACAAGAGCATTCCAACAGGAAAGAAGTCAAGGAAGGGAGCCAGAAGACCTGCGTGGTTAAACAGGGAGCTGCTGGGCAAACTGAAGAAGGCCTATAGGTCATGGAAGGAGGAGATGGCCACGTGGGGTGATTATAAGGCTCTGGTGAGAGAATGTAGGGATGCAACTAGAAAAGCCAAGGCCTCCTTGGAATTAAACCTTGCAAGAGAGGTCAAGGGCAACAAAAAGGGCTTTTTAAATACATCGCAGGTAAAACTAAAACTAGAGGCAAAGTAGGCCCCCTGCTGAATGAGGTGGGTGCCCTGGAGACAGAGGATGCAGAGAAAGCAGAGATACTCAACATCTTCTCTGCCTCTGTCTATACTTCTGGGAGCTGTCTTGATATCAAGCCCCAGACTTCTGAGACTNTATAAGGGCATAACGAGGTGGATAGATGATGGCAGAGCAGTGGATGTGGTCTGTCTTGACTTGAGTAAGGCATTTGACACAGTCTCTCACAGCGTCCTTGCAGCCAAACTGAAGCAGTGTGGTCTAGATCACCAGGTAGTAAGGTGGATCATGAACTGGCTGCAGGATAGAAAACAGAGAGTGGTGGTCAATGGGACAGAGTCTAGTTGGAGGCCTGTATCTAGTGGAGTGCCCCAGGGATCGGTGCTGGGACCGGTCCTGTTCAATCTATTCATTGATGACTTAGATGAGGGATTGGCATGCACTGTCAGCAAGTTTGCTGATGACACAAAGCTGGGTGGTGGCGCTGACATCCCAGCAGACTGTGCTGCCATTCAGCGAGATCTGGACAGGCTGGAGAACTGGGCAGAGAAAAATTTAATGAAGTATAACAAGAGCAAGTGTACAGTCTTGCATCTGGGCAAGAACCCCAGGTACCAGTATATGCTGGGGACTGACCTGTTGGAGAGCAGCTTAGGAGAAAGGGACCTGGGGGTCCTGGTGGACAGCAGGATGATGAGCCAGCAGTGTGCTTTTGTGGCCAAGAGGGCCAACAGCATCCTGGGGTTGGATCAGAATGGGGGTGGTTAGCAGATCAAGAGAGGTTCTTTTTCCCCTCTACTCTGCACTCGTGAGACCACATCTGGAGTATTGTGTTCAGTTCTGGGCCCCTCAGCTCAAGATGGATGCGGAACTGCTGGAGGGAGTCCAGCGTAGGGCAACAAGGGTGATGAAGGAGGTGGAGCACCTCCCTTATGAGGAGAGGCTGAGGGAGCTGGGTCTTTTTAGCTTGGAGAAGAGGAGACTGAGGGGTGACCTCATTCATGTCTATAAATATTTGAAGGATGGGTGTCAGGAGGATGGAACCAGGCTCTTCTCAGTGTCATGTAGTGATAGGACG
This sequence comes from Rhinopomastus cyanomelas, assembly GCA_013400115.1. NCBI lineage: Eukaryota > Metazoa > Chordata > Aves > Bucerotiformes > Rhinopomastidae > Rhinopomastus > Rhinopomastus cyanomelas. Next base: position 740,778 of record VXBP01007531.1, read on the forward strand.
AGGGGCAATGGTTGTAAGCTGGAACGTAGGAGGTTCCACATCAGTATGAGAAGGAACTTCTTCACAGTGTGACGTAGTGCTGGAAGGGACTGCCCAGGGTGGTTGTGGAGTCTCCTTCACTGGAGATGTTTAAAACCCACCTGGATATGTTCCTGTGTGAGTTGGTCTAGGTGATGCTGCTGCGTCAGGCGGATTGGACTAGATGATCTTTCGAGGTCCCTTCCAATCCGTAATGATTCTATGCACCACTGAAAAACCCGAGTGGTATTGGGAGAGGGCAGCAAACACTTTAGAGGGACATCCCAGGGGTGCTTGGCTTTGGGGCTGGTACTTTGGGGTACAGAGTGGTCTCTGTGTTCACACAAATAAATCAAGGAAGTTAATTAAGCAATTAAGTCAGGCATTGTGCTGGGTTTAGGCTGCCTGATGGGTTTGATTGTATAACAGCAGGAGTTGCCCGGACACTTATCAGCTCCATGTGCTTTTTACTTTTTAGCTGGTGGCTAAGGCACAACCAGCGCTTTGGTGTCTCTGGCTTTCACTCCACAAAACATGATTCCTCCTGGATTTTTCACAGGTCTCACAAATCACAAATACCCAAAGCCACACTCAAGAGCAGTGGTATAAAGAGATGAGTACACAGAGCTGGGCAACAACCCATCTTCAGGCCAGGAGACCTCCAGCCTTGCCAGAGCAGAAGCAGCCAGTGTCCATCACTGAATTTGTGGGAGACCTGTGGCTGCACCCCAAGGGGGAAACTCACCAGAGATCCTACTCTGTCATCAGTCAGCGGTGACCACTGGCACATGGAACAGTGAAATATGTTATAAAAAAGGAATTGTGGCTGAAAATGTGCAGCCCCCACCCACATGACATGCATACACCCCAAACTAGCAGACACTTCCGTCTTGTCTGTTTCAATAGAAAGACTTGAAGTAGCATCCCTGTACGTCCTCGGGGAGCTGAGAAATGAAATGTCATCACTTGAGAGGCGCTTGGACAGAAGAGAAAACCCAACCGGAGAGTCACATTTCAGCTGGATTCACATCTAGACTGGCAGGAGGGAGGAGGACGGGGACAAAGAAACAGCAAGAAGCTACTCAGTTGTTGATTCCCACTTGCCTTGTGCACTTGTAGGGCCATGGTGTTAAAGACTGAATTCAATCTCAGAAGGTGGGATTGCACCAACGCTGCCTGACCTGACAGCAACAGCCCCCTTCTATAGGATCCAATGCTTGGAGAATAGCCTGTTCTCCCAGAGGAGAGAATCTCCCTCAGCCCTTTGTGCTCCCAGGGATGGAGAGCTCAGGTGCTGAGTGAGTGGATAAATCCCAGCACTGAAAGAACAAAATACTCTTTTTTTCTTTTTTTCTCCCAAAACCTCTGTTCATAAAAGAAAGATTTCCCCAGCACCGACGCCACCTGATGGGGTTCTTCAACACCTCCCTGAAACACAAACTATCCATCTGTGTGGAGTGGATTCCTTGAGGGCTGTTTAACTTCTCTCACTTCTTTTTCCCCTCTTCCACATCAGCTGTACAGTCCCTTCCCCCAGATCTTACACAAAGTCTCAGATGGGAAACAGGAGATGGAGGTGTCCCGGGGAGCAACCCCTCTATCCCTTGCTCCTGACTACGACCCTTAAGTTTTCCCTGTCTGTTACCTCCAAGGGCTGCAAGTCCCCCCCCACACCAGCAGGGATGGGATAAATCCTCACAGTGGACTCCTCTACAGCAGCTGAAGGCGAGGAAAGGAGGGAAGGAATGCACTGAACCAGACCTGGGGTTGAACTTTTAAGTCTCCCTCTTGCCAAGCATGACTTTTCACTTTGAATTTGACTGATCCAGGAGCTATAAGCTAGGGAGCAAGAGCACAATGTAAGGATGGATCTGTCCCCCAGGACCTTCTGGCAAGTCCAGGAGGCTGGTGCTGCCCCAAGTTTCTTTGGAGCCTCAGTTTGTTGAGCCACATTCACCCAGTGAACTATTTGAGGAATGTGCAAGGATCAGTCCCCAGAAGAGCAGATTGAGATGGGGGGGGGGGGGGGGGCGGGGATTGTACAGCCACAAACTGTCTCCCCCAGCTTTTCAAAGCAGATTTCTTCTCCCTGCCTTGTAGCCAACTTCCCCTGGGTGACCCAAGAAGTTTCCCCAACAAAAATACAGATGTAACCTTATCTAAAGTGAGAGCAGCAAATGTACTAGGGATAAGGTGTAATTAATAACAGAAAAATAATGTTTCCCCTGTTATTAAATCAAGGCCTCCCCTGACCTCTCACCCCCCATAAGTGCCTTCAGTTTTACGACAGCAACAGATGAAGTTATTGTGTGTCTGTACGTGCTGGTACATCCCTGCTAGTGAGGGGCTCCCCTAACTATTGCTGGAGTTAGTTTAGGGATTTCCCCCTTCTCTGTTTTTAAGGTTAAAAAAAAGAGATGCCCTCAGTAGTTGCTAGGACATTTGGCTGGAGAATGAACTCAGCCAGGGTATGAAACTAATCTGGTTCCACGAAGATCCTGCCTCTCAGTATCTATTGCCCATGCGTGGGGCTTGTGTTTGGGCTCCCCAGTGCATTGCTAGGGATTCTTAAGGAATAACACCAGTGGTTTTCTCTATTGGCAGCATGCAAAGAGGGCACAAAGACCAGCCCAGTTCCCTAGAAGGGCTCAGCATGTTTTTGGTTGCAATGCAGTAGCTTCTCCACTGCTTACAAGGCAGCGTTTCTCCTTTAGCTGCTTTGCTTGTTTCAATATGCGCAGTGCTCAGCCCCCAGCCATTGCTGCTGACACACGTGTGCAGTTCCTCCCATTATAGGGAGAGATGAACTGGGGAAAATAAGTTTGGACCTGAAAGTGCATCAAGACTTTAAAGAAATTAATAGAGACGAGGTCAGCCTGCTATTCTCTATCATCCCCCATGTTTCTCCAGCTCATGATGGTTGGTAACGGTGTCTAACTTCAGAGGTCAGCAGGCTCGGCTCATGTAGGGGTTCCCCTCTGATTCATTATGGCTCTACCAGGAGTCAGCTCAGCACAACCTTTGGGTTAATGGAAGCCACACCAGCTCCTAATCCAGTAGCTTTGAATTCTCCTGTTTGTGTTGGACAGACGCTGTGCAAAGCCTGGTTTCCCAGGTTCAGGGAAGTTCTTTTCTGAACATCACTGGCAGCGATATGAAACCCAGGTCACTCATTTGCCTCTGCTCCTCCAGATTTCCCAGTCAGCAGCGACGGTGCTGCCTGGCCCTGCTAAAGCCTCACAACCCAGCCAAAGACCCACCCCTCCCCAGGAGATTGGCACAACCATGTCTCTGCCATCACATGAACCCATTTGGATGCAAGTCCCCTCCTTTCCTGCTTATTTTGTTGCCTCATTTCAAGGTAATTAGCTCAAGGTAACGAATTTCAAGGCTCATCCCAGAGCTCTGTGTCTCTCCTCTAAATCATCTTCTCCTCATGATTCCCTGCACTGCTAAAAGACAAAGAAATACTGGATTTCTTCAAAATTTTCAGCTCAACGGCTTCTGTTAAGGAGGCAGAAAACTCTGAGGTAATCCAAGACCTGAGCCAGCCCCTAGGTCTCTGTGCTGTTGTGAATTTTTCCTGACTTTAGGTTTAGCTTCTTGTTTCTGCTTTATACCAGCGAGTAAGAGGCAAGGGCTGCTCTGCCTGGTGCTGCCCAGCACTTCATTTTCTAGCGTTATGAGTGGTTACTGGGGAATAATAGGTCTAAACAGACATTTGCTGCAGTTTACTCTATCAGACAGAGCTGAGGTTTGGGATGGATGGAGGAAATCAGCTCCAGCAGCCAGAGGTCCCAAAGAAAGTAAATACAAGGACGAACAATAAAAGCATGATGTGAAGAGACGCTCATGAACCCTCAGCAGGAACACTCCTAGAAGCAATGAAACTCTGACTTAGATGTAACATAGGTTTAATTTCTCTTTCCAGAAAGGAGAAAATAGCTGCTGGTCCAGGTTCAGTCTTGGTTTGAGGGCTCAGAGCTAGCGGCTGCCAGGTGCAAAGGGTCTGAAGAAGCAGCAACTTCAGGATTTTAGCTGGGGAACTCCAGGGCCAAACACCAACCCTGAATTCATCTTACATTGCTATTTATCCTTCTGTACAGTATGTAAAAAAGCAGAGAAATGCAGCTGGAAGAAACAGAGCCACCTCTCCCCAAAATCAAGAGAATAAACAGGAATTTTGGTCCAAAGTAACATTCTTTCAAGAAACAGGTTTCGTTGTTGTTGTTGTTTGTGACCAGCTATGAAACTCTGCAAAACCAAAGGCAAATGAGAGTGCGAATGACTGTCTTGGGGTTTCTTCAGGACTTTGAGGGGTATGGAAGAAAGAAAATAAATTCTGAGGTGGCATCTGAGAACCTGCTGGGCTCTGGGCTCGGAAGAGCATAAACTCAGTACTTTTTTATGTTCATCAGCCATTTCAGGAAGCTGGGAAGGCTGCTCAGAAAACAGTTCCCTAGCCCAGCGTTGAAGCAGTTCCAATAACAGACAGAGTGGGCAGATGCTTAATCATCTCCAAATCATGTTTCACCATGCCAGACCTAAAGCTCTTGGCTCATGGTAGGACACAGTTAAGCTCCTGTTTAGCTCATGAGTTGCATCAGGACTTGAGCACTGTTGTCCCACCAACCAGGCAGAGATGGGCCCTTGATGCAGTGGGAATACAGGTAGTTTGGGATTGGGATTGACAGGCGACTTGGAAACCTGCTGCTGGAGAGGAGCTGTTACATTACAAACACCTCATGGGGCTTGGGGACTATTTTTTCTACTTCTTGACTGACTTCTGAGCCTTAAAAGTTGCACTTACACCAAATGCTTCATCCCAGAATCCCAGACTGGTGGGACCCCTGCAGATCATCCAGTCCAGCATTCTTGCCAGAGCCAGATCCCACCAGATCCCACAGGAACATATCCAGGAGGGTATGGGATGTCTCCAGAGCAGACACTCCATGACCTCTCTGGGCAGCCTGGGCCAGGGCTCTGCTGCCCTCACTGGGAAAAAGTTATTTCCTTATGTTTAGATTCCATGTTCCCACCTCTGACCCAACATCCCTCCACTTTGAGAGCCAATTGAGGGGACTCCTCTTTGGAGGGAACCATGGGATCCTCCGAGATCCCATCATGTTCTCAATGTGAGACGATGAGGGAGGTAGGAAGGGTTAAATGAGCCATGGGTTGCCTTACTGTGCCTAGGGTTTGGCCAAGCTGTGAGGGTTGAGATGGGTGCTGTTGAATTGTTCCCGATCAGGAATGTTTGTAGTGGTGGGCTTGCATCTCACCCAAAAGGTACCACAACAGCCCAGTGACACCAGATTAAGGCAATAACAGGGTGTTGAAAATTGATGGTCACCAGCATATTTCCCAGCACATCCTGCTGCAGAGAATCACAGAACCTCTTTGGTTGGAAGAGACCTTTAAGATCATCACGTCCAACCAGTAACTTAGGACCACCAGGTCACGACTAAACTGTGTCCCTAAGCACTATACCTGTCCTTCACCCACATCATGGCAAGGGGACATTGATCCCACATCCCCAGCCTTCGTACTCTGTGTTCCACTGTGACTCAGGTTCAACGCCAGCAATTTTCTACTTGGCTTTAAATAAATTAATTTGGGATTCTTGAAAAGTATTTTGGTCCACAGCAAAGTGAACAGCAGCAGCAGAGCTCCCACAGCTGGGGGGCTTCCCTTCTTCAACCCAGACAGGGGCTCAAACCAAGCTACTGCCAAGCCCTGCTTATTGCACACACATGGGGCAAAGGATGGTTTGCTTAAATCTCCATGAAAAGTGTTTAAACTAACAGGTTTTTCTCTTGTATTTGTCACCGGGGATGCCCTTGTGTCTTGGCTGATTCCCAGTGCTGAGCCCTGGTAATCCAGTTGTGTTTCTTAACCCAGAGACTGTCATACAAGAATTAAAGCAAGTGTTTGGGGAATTAAGAAGCAGAGGAAGTCTCTGTGCTGTGGTGGGGGAAAACATCTCAGCTGCCCAGCTCCCACTCAGCCCTGGTACATGAGACCAGCCTGGGGGACACTAGGCTTCCCTGATCATAGAATCATAAAGCTTGGAAGACATATACAAGATCAAATTCAACCACTGATTCTGCATTTAAGAAGGATATGGCTTTTTCTAACCTCGTATAGTTACTACTGAATTACTCCAGTGTGAGAAAGGCACTTGACCTCTGCACCAAACACCTCAACATCTGCACTGGCCAACTCCAGTGTTGCAGGAGCATGGGGCTCTATAGAGCTCTGAGCATCACTAAGCCAGAGCTGAGGAGGTAAACCATAGCTTTTCCTTCGATCTCTGACCAGACTAACTTAGTTCTGTATTTTCGAGAGGAAGAATCTGTGGATCTGTTTCAAAATTGAGAACAGTGCCAAGCACTTCAAAAAGGTGAAAAATATGTGCAAAACCCCTCTCATAAATAGCTCTGCTCAGCTTGGGGTGAGCCAAGCAGACAGAAGCGTGACAGTCGCGTAGCAAAATATTCTGGGAAACAATTAATGTGGGATCCAGATCAAGAAAAATACTAAGTCAGTCGAGCAGCAAGAGCAGATGGCATGCTGCTTTTCCCCACCAATGGCACTTGTCCATCACACTGTCACAGGGCCCTGAGTGCACCTGAGTGGGTGCCAGGGGCTGGCAGGGAATGGAGGTTGCTGGGGAAGCCAACTCTGCTAGAGCCATCGCCAGGACGGCGTCTGCCTCTGCCTCAGTGAGTTGGGTAAGAGGGTGTCAAAAATAGCCACCTGGCCGGGGCTGGATAGGGAGTTCAAGAGTTCAGTCAAGGCTTCTGCAAGGAGAGAGGAACACAAGTGAGGGGAAGGGCAGGGGAAAAATCCTTATACTGGCAAAATGTAATTCGGGGGGAGAATGCAGCTCAGCTTCCAGCTCAACAGAGCGTGCTTTGTCTCAGTAGGAAGGAAAGGACAATGGTTCTTACTGAGGTCCTCCAGGCAGCCCTTGCAGCAGCCCAAAGGGACTTTTGGGGTGCAGAAAGAGGCTCTTGCCCTGCAGTGCTGTCAGCATGAGGGGAAATCGCAGCATCACTGCTAGGAAGGGCAGATTGAACCACCATAATCACCTCCTTGGTGGCAAAGGCAGTGCCCACCTCTTGGTGTGGCTCAGGCTCTTCATCCATCTTCACAGAAGAGACTTAGATAACCTCTCCCCATTAGAAATGAAGTCACTCCATGAATCTGGAAACTCGTCCTGCTCAGGGTAGGAGGATTTTTCTGCCCAGGATGGTGCAGGAAGGGTACAGACAATGTGGGTCCACATATGCTGTTGCTTTGGTCCCCCAAGGAGGGACAAAGCCAGTGCTGATTTTGCAAGGACTGTGGGAAATACCAGGAGCCATGAGAGAGATTTAGATGAAATTAGGGTTTTGCCTCTGAAACAAGCTGAAATCAACCCATTTTGGCCTCTGCCCCTTCAGATGGTTTCTCCACGATGCAGCCACGGGCAGCAAGGACAGACGGAGCAAAGGCTCCTCTTGTGAGCGCCCCGGCTCCCATCAGGCTCCATGCCTTCCCCATGGTGCATGTGCTTCCAGCATCAACAAGATACTACGTGCAAGTGGGACAAGGTGTTTGCTGAATTATTTGCAGAGAGAGATATCCTTTTTTAATAACAATCATAAAACTAAATTAGAATTGACATCCCACTGCAACACCTATGTTGCAGAGCCTGCATGATTTGTGATTGAGGCATCACCACATACTACCTGGCTCTTGTAAATCACTGCTGGCATATAATCATAAAGGTTCAAAAAGTCCTTCAAGATCAAGTCCAACTGTCTGCCCTACAAATCCCAACTACTGAACCATCTCCCGAAACATCTTGTATGCCTTTTTGCTGAATCCCTCCCTAGGCAGCCTGTTCCAAGGCCTCCTCACTCTCTCTGGGAAGAAGATTTTCCTCAGATACAATCTAAACCTCCCCTGGCACAACCTGACTCCATTTCCTCTTGTCCTATCGCTAGTCCCTGGGGAGAAGAGGTCAGCCCCTGCCTCACCTCCTTTCAGGTGGTTGTAGAGAGCAGTGAAGTCTCCGCTCAGCCTCCTGTTCTCCAGTTGAACACCCTCAGCTCCCTCACACAATGAGAGCCCCTCCTGTTTAGTGCCCTGCTAAGACAATGGCTGTAACAAATCAGTGGGTGTCGTTCATAAACGCCATCTCCCAGAGGTAATACCAGTGTTAAGTTTTATTTAAGGTAACATCCTATGATCCTATGATCCTTCCCCAAGGGCTGAGGTCAAAGCCAACAAAAGGTAAAGACGGCAACATGTGGATTTTGCTGATTTATAGTAAAACTCATCTCCATGTCTAGCACCTACTTCTGTCATTCATGAAAAGAATAAGTCCTGAGAGTGGTTGGTAAAAGTCCTGCATTGACTTTTGCTACATGCCATCCCTTCATTCTACCCCATCACCACTTCTGATGTCACTCGCACAGTTGCAGAGCAGCACTGGGGAAGGTGAAATAAAGAACAAATTGCACATTTGTTGTTCTAAAGCTATTTTCACATCACCATCAAGAAAATCATCAAGGAATTAGAAAGAACAAAAAACCACTATAAACTCTCCAAGCTTCCTTTTCAGCATTTCTGCTGCAGGGCACATCTGCTCCCATCCCCCTGGAAGAGGTGAGGAGCAATTATTTGGATATCATTGTATGATTCACTGGAATAATTTTACAATTCAATATCTACTTAGCATGAGGACAAAAGCCCGACTGAGATGCTGAAGCAACAGAAAGGCACTTGCCCCACTGTGTTGACCATTCCATTCCAGAATCCCTGAAACGTTGAATGATTGAGGCTGGAAAAGACCTCTAAGCTCATCAAGTGCAGCCTGTGATCCAACACCATGACATCAGACAGACCAGGGCACTAAGGGCCACATCCAATCTCTTCTTAAACACCTACAGGGGTGGGGATTCCACCACTGCCCTGGCCAGTCCATTCTAGGGTCTGATCACCCTTTCTGTGACAAACAGAAAGGGCTTCCTAACATCCAACCTAACCCTCCCTTGGTGCAGCTTCAGGTCCTTGTCCTGGCACTAGTTGCCTGGGACAAGAGCCTGACACTCACCTCACTACAACCTCTCCTCAGATAGTTGTAGAGAGGGATAAGATCCCCCTTGAGTCTTCTCTTCCTGAGTCATTCCATCTTATCCCATCTTATCACATCCCTGCCAGGATGTTCCTACCTCCCATTGCCTGTAAAAGACTCCCCAAGTTCTCACCAGCCTCCCAGATTTATGACATGTTCCAGTTTTTCGACACTCTTGGATTTGCCAGGGGTGATGAAAGCCTGATAGGGCTGTATGTTGCTCTTTGTGCAGAGACAGCAGGCAAAAGATTTTGGGCCCCCCCCCAATAGACACACACACAATCCTCTTCCTTCCTACCCTCCAATGTGTCTTTTTCTGAACACCACGTCCAACCATGCCAAGAACCTTCCCACACTCCTCTCCAGCCTCTGCTTTACTGCAATTAATTCAGAGCCACAGTTCCAGGGACCACAACTTTCTGAGTCTCATTAAGACCACCAGGAACAGGAAACTGGGGGAAAAATGAAGGAACAAAATTAAAAAAAAAAGGAAAAATTACAGCAGTTCTTGTAACTGAATTTGTTGGAGTTGTAACTGCATCTGATGGAGTTGCAAACGTGGCCAGTGTATGTCCCTACGCTACTCAGATGCCTCTGCTTTGCCTTGAGCATCTGCCCTAACAAACTTTCCAGACAGTATTGGATTGATGGAAATGTCAATAGAAACCCAAACAGAAGGTGAACAGAAGTGATGCCTCAGCGGAGAGATAAACCCTGCAACAATAGCTGGAGTGCAACTGGCTTTCCTCGACTTAAGAGAGAGAAGGAAAATTGCCCTCTGCATTTTAAGGGGAAAAGAAGGATGAAAAGTGGGAGACTGAGATTTAATGACCAAATTCCTCCTCACAAAGTTTCCTTAAAGAGCTGCCAAAGACACTGGGTGATGGCACTGGGCACTGGCTCTGGACAGGCAGCTGTGGGCTCAGCCCGAGTGCACGTGGCTTTGCCCTATGCTGACAAAACATTTAATTATGACTAGCCCTGTGTCTTCCACATTTGGAACCGGGATTCTTGACACACATAATATACCCCATGCTGACACGACTATTTGGCAAAAGCCAAGCCTGTGATCTCCCATTAATTGCTACACAAATATACTTATTGTGGGCATGGGGTTTCTTTGGCTGAAGCCTCCATTTGCACATGTTCACAATAAAAACACTTCCCCCTCCCTCAAATAATGATTTCCACTTTTTTTTTTTTTTTGAGAGTTTTTTTCTTTTGGTTGCTTTTTGTTGAGATGCAGTTTTAATGGCTTGAGAACTGACTGTCGGCTTCCATTACCTCTTTGTTCTCCTCGTCTCTTCCTTTATATGTATTTTTACAAGCCTTTTAAAACTGAGTCTCCTCATTCTTAACTCTGCTGTCTCTTGACTTTTGTTTTTACTGTAGAGTATCAATAGAAACAGGAAGATTTTCTGAAGACGTGATCGTCGCTTGAACAGCAATCCCACTGATAAAAACCCCACTGGAAAGATCCCTTTGCTTCTTCCATCTACAGCCTTTTGCAGGGAGGCAGGAGGGCAGCGATACATTTCCCCTGAAACTGGTGGCTGGAGATGAGAGACATCCCTAGGCCAGTGTAATTCGCTTTGTGTTTTCCTCCACCAACCCCAGGTAAAGGCACTGAGCACCAGCCCTGGCATCCACCAAGATGCTCCCTAGAATGGTCCCAGCTCCCAGAATCTCACTCATAGGAACACAGAATTCTAGAATCATTAAGATTGGAAGAGACCTCCAAGATCACCCAGTCTAACCATCACACCAATCCCACTCTGCCCACTAAACCCTGCTCTCCAGGGCCACATCTACTAATTTTTGAACCCCACCAGGGACAGTGACTCTACCCCCTCTCTGGACAACCTCTGGCAGGGAAGAAATTTTTCCTGATGTCCAGTCTTAAACCTCTCCCGGCACAACCTGAGGCCGTTTCCTCTTGTTCTATCACTCATGACTTGAGAGAAGAGACCAACCCCCATTTTTCTACACCCTCCTTTCAAGTAGCTGTAAAGAGCAATACAGTCTCCATTCAATCTTCTTTTCCTCAGACTAAACCATCCCAGCATCACATATAGGAACATGCAGCACCACACGTGTCCAAGGTCAGAGGCAGGGTGCTCACCATAGAAAGATCTGGGACCTTCACTTCATTTCCCATTGAAGATCCACAGATGGAAACCAGGCTTTTCCTTTGTCTGTCTGACAGGCAAAGCAGCATCCAAACACCAAACCTCACCCTTCTCCAGCTCCTCCATGGCACAGGGTAGCTGGGCCCTGAGCTACTAACTGGTTCTGCTGCTCATTTGCTCAATGATCCTGACCATCCCATTAAGTCCCTATGAACCCCTCCAGAGGTAAAGCAACAGCTAAACGAAGCCCCATGAGGATGGGGAAAATCCTAACATGCAACAGCTCAGAGCTGAGATGCTCTTTAAGGCTCAGAGCCCCAGAGGAACCGCCAGAGGTGGAGGTCCCCACAGTATCCTTGCTTTCTCAAACCAGTGATGGCTGAAAACGTGTGGGGTTTTCTTCTTTTTTTCTCTCTCAGTACAAAGAAACTTCTTCTTGATAAAGATTGAGGACCCCGAAGCACAGGCAAATCGCTCTCCTCACATTTAGGGCAGGGGAATGCCCCTAGCCTCACTGGCATGTTGGCTCAGTGCTGCTGTGTGTGCAGAGAGCTGGACACAGCCCCCCTATCCCTGCAGACACCCTTGCTTGTCCAAGAGCCATCAGCTCTTTCAGACAATGACCAGTTTGCTCCTCATGATTCATCTCGCTCTGCCACAGGCACAAGGGCTGGGCTGGTGATACCAGAAGGATTCACTCACCTGCTGGTCTAGGCACCACTGTGAGAGCTTCCACAACCATCAGGGTGGGGTTTTTTTCCCCTTCCAATTGATGCCCAGCCCCTCATGATTGATGGAGAAACCCACCGTTACAAACCTCAGATTTTGCAGAGTCATCCTTGCAGCAGCCTCCAAGTGGAAATTGCACAGAAGGGCAGTTAGAGCGAGGAAAATAGTCAAAACAATGAGTTCAGCAAGGCAGAAGCATCTCCCTCCAACAACAGGATGTCTTCTGTAAACACGAGATTGCCACAGCTGTCAGACATCTAACATGCTGCATTTGACTGTTTCATGTTATCATTGATGAGACGGAGTGTTAAAGCCAAAGGGACCAGTTCAGCCTTTCCTCTCCCCCTTGTGCTGCCAAAAACCCACCAAGAAGTGTGAAGGGCTTTTTGAACTGCACTGGAAGTTCAGTTTCCAAAGGGCAAATATGTTTCTAAAAAAAGGTTGCAGGCACTTCCCCTCCCCTCCCCTCCACGCACACACACACACACACACACACACGGGGCTGTCTAGTCATCATTTTAACAGCTAATCTTTTTATTTGTCTTTTTTTGGACTTAAGTCCCAAGCACTCCGGACTGACACAGTGCATGAGAAGCAGCTCTCACCACGGGAGATACTTTTCACACATGGTGGTGGCACAGTTTGAGCTGCAACGACCACCACATGAGCACAGAGAGCAAGATGAAATATTTGTTGGTCCTCTGATTATTCAGTGTCTAATTGGGTCTGATCAGATGGGACTGGCCACGTCCAGCCACCCACACAGCTCCAGTGGCATCTGCTGCCTGGAACCTCACACCTCATCTGCAGCATATACAGCCCATCGGTCTGGTGCAACGATGGGATTTCAAGCGATAAATTATCTTTTCGAAGTGGCTTATCATGGAGGCACATTCATCTCCATGAGCTGGACCCAACCCAGCCCCACTGGCTGGAAGTTCAAGTGAGGGCAAGCACATTCACTCATTTTTTTTTCTGACCATACAATTTTGGGGTTGCAAAGCCAACCATTAAGCTGGCTGAAAGTCTAGTCCTGCGAAGCATTCTGAGTTGGCAAAGTTTTGCTCCTGATTTATGTGGTGCAACAGCTCAGGGCCTGGGATGCATCCATAACATTCGTTCCATCTGTCGTCAATGCAGATTCTGTTCTCCACCGCCCGTGTTGGCAGGGCTTGATCCCAGATCTGCTGCTCTCGGTGAGCGGGGCGGGAAACGAAAGGGGACGAGAGAAGAGGAAGTAAAACCCTTCCATTGGTGCCAATAGCTTCACAGGAGGCCTCAAGTTCTTCAGATGCCTCTAAGCATTGTTGCCAGAGCGATAATCTTTGGCAGCCCGTTTCGTAGAGGAAGGGAAGGAGCAGTCATGCTGAGTTCCAATACAATTTCAGGATCGATGTTCAGTGATGGTCTCATTTCAGGCCCACACATGCCTGTGCTAACCCAGACCAAAAGCCCAGAATACCACCTCGTCCTCAGTCTCCAGCCGTGTTCCTCCCAGGCAAACCTTCTCTGTGATCAATCCCCACAAAACACTGCCTCCTTTCAGAGCAGTTAACTTGCCTATTAGTGGGTTGTGTCTTCCAAGACTAGGAGCAACTAAGCCCAAGCAGCAAAGGGGGGGTTTATCTTGGGCACAGCAGAACTGGCCAGTCTGCCCCGGAAATCTCTGGCCCGCCTGGGGCTTGCTGAGGTTCCATCCGCCAAGCGAGTGCTGAGCACTGCGCTGGGATTCACATCAAGCATTCAGACGCTTCTTCTGCAGATAAAGAGCTGGAGCAGGAGCCAGGCTGCAAGCCAAGATGGTCTTCTCCCCACCCGAAATTTGGGAAGGCTGATCCCCCCCTATGCACAACTCGTACCCGAGGCTGTGCTTGGGGTGCGGTGATCCTTCTCTATTGAAACGTTGAGGATGCAATCCACCTCTGAATATTTACCTTCTGGTTCCTCGCCGTTCCAACGCCTCCGACATCTACAAAAAGCTGGAATTTCCTGCCAGCTCAGTGGTGCAATTTCAAATGCTTTTTGGTTTTTGACTGTGCTCTTTAATCTCCAGCCAGCTGGGCCCGTGCGTTAGCATGAAGGCTGAAAGCTTCAGAGCTTTGGGCAGTTAGTTTTCCAAAGATCTCACCTGTGGGTGGAATGGTTTGCTGCAGCTCTGTATTCAATTAAAAAGAAATGCACATGCAAAAACCATGTGTCTGAGCTGCCCTGTCCCTGTTGCAGCATGGAGGGAAGCTGCAGACCAGCTCTCCAATCCCATTTCCCTCCCAGAGATGGAGAAACGCAGATTTGGCTCCCTGTGCCAAGAAGGGCAAAGAGCAGTTTGGAGTAGAGAGCTGCAGGGGCTAGCAGATGTGGCACAATGCCAGCGAGGTCCTCCCCAGCCTCTCCATTGGGGAGAGGTGGAACCTGCATTAAGTTGTCCCACACAGGCACTGGGAGGACACCTACAGAGAACAGGGAGGACATGCTCTTCTCAACGTTTGCCCCATCAGACAAACAGGTGTTATTCCCTTATTCCCCATGAGACCTGTGAAAAACGATCCATCGTAGACTCACTCTAACGTGTTGTTTGCAGTCCATGGTATTATGGGGTGTTTGCAGAGATGAGCTCGTCCATGGCAGAATGAGCAAGCCTAAGCTTGGGCAAGGTGTCCATAGCTCCAGCTCTTCAGCTGATGCAAGGGGACATAGTTGCTGAGAAGTGAACGAATTAATACCAGTTCATGTCAACCAAGGACCTACTCAAGGGGCACAGAACCAAGATGTGGCACCTGCTGGAGCCACCACTGAAGCATTTGAGGACTAATCTTCTGATGAGAAGCCATAGAAGGTGTGTGGCAGAGAAGAGAGGGAGGGATGAAGAAGTTCTGTTATTGTGCTTGCTCCACCATTTCAGAAAAACATCTGTTTATACAACAAGGTCTGACCAGAGCTGCAGCAAAATGGATGAGAGCTGAATATGTCAAACGCAAAACCATCACCGAAAAGAAATGCAATTATTTGGTTTTTGCTTAGAGAAGCAACAAAGTCTCTGACATGTTTGCTATTTGCTCTGTCATTAGAGCTGAAAGATGTCTCAATAATGTAGAAGTTACATTTTGAACATCCACTCTCCTCCAAGCAGTTTGCATATTTTCCACTACGTTAGCTGATCAAGCCATTAGTTACAGTTACTTAAAAATAAATGAGCTCTGTATTTTCCTTCCTCCACACTCCCTGTTGCGGCAGTCAACAGCAGGGGAGGGGAGGGGAGGACAGGCAAGAGAAGTATTTTGTTTGCAACGAAAGAACCTGACACTAACAGTAAAAGCTAAGGTTTGGCTGCAGAATGTGAGGACATCCAAGAAGAAAAAGCAGAAGGACCTCTTCATCAAGCAAAGAACCGATAAGGTCTGAAACTGCAGAAAAACAGGCAAAATGAGAACCACATTTGTAGAAGAAACTGCCATCAGGAGACTGATGGCATCTGAGTCAACCCGGCGAGAGCAGAGGCAGGGTGGAATTTCGCGGGCCGTGCTGATGTGCATTTACTTGCCGAAATGAGTTTGAACTCTTCTTTCTGCTCTTCCTTGTAATCCTCCCTCCTCCCCGTAAAAAAATACCATCAGGTCAGTCAATTGTCATGAAAAGTTTTCTGTTTTTACCCACTATGGAAAAGCAGCTAATAGTGATTCTTCTATCCCCTCTTTTCCCAAAATTTAACCGTAAAAATCCCCAAAGCAAAACCAATGTTTTACGTTTCGGCTATTGAAACGCAGAATCTGAAAGCAATTTCATTATGTTAATTAGGCTTAAAATAATAATAAACCAAAATAATCCTGCAGAAGATGAAGATATTTTCTTCCACGTAGAAAATGAAGGCAGAACATTTTCCCAACTATCTGTGAACTAGAGAAAAATAAAGCCCAACCCAACCCACTAATGAACTTTCAGGGTAGAAAAATCCCAGAGTGTGCCAGGAAAAAAATAAAAGGACTTTGCACTAACAGGTCATTGAGCAATTCTAACTCTGTCGAGGCTTGGCTGTGGGATCCCAATTTATCCAATACGTTGACCACTGTGTCGTTAGAACAGTCTTCACAGCCAGCACAGAGTGAGGTTCCAGCTGATGTCCCACAGAGGTCCACTCAACCCTGTTGTGCTGCCCTCACTGGAGCTTTACCAGAGAAAGAAATCTCCCCATCCCTGCTGCAATAACCTTATTGTTGGCCTCTCAAATTCCTCTCACATAATGATCTACAGGTTTTGGAGTAAACCACATTCTCACTACATACTGCAGGCTAAGTCACCTTTCTCTGAGTGATGTTCTCACCTCATACTGTAGTACCAGTGACTGCAAAGCACCATCAGTTCTCCTGTTCTGCCACAGCAGCTGGGCTTTCAAAGATCATGGGCAACAGTGAATCACAACTTCCTCCATCAACCAGTCACTTCCCCGTGGGACTTAAAAACCACTTGTGTGAAAAATTAGGATGAATAAAACATCTAACAATAGTTACTAAGCCCTTCTGCCCTCAACTCTGCAGACCAGTGGTGGTCCAAATGATGGCTTAAAAGTCACTGCATTATGGGTTTCTCCCTGACGTTGGAGCGTGTGCTTCTCCACATGTTTTTCAGCTGCGGGGGCTTTTCAGCTGGTTTGCCAGTGAAAGAAGCTGGGACTTCCAGTATGAGTGTGGAGGAGCAGATGTGAATAGTGCTCTGCTGCAGAGCATTTTAAAGGTATTTGATGGTGCGCCTACAGATATTCTGGAAAGGCCCTTCATTGTAGGGGGAGCTCTTGCCCTTTTTTGAGAATACTCCCCCGCTAAGGTCTGTTCTGCTCCAGTGCTGTCTGCCTCTGCCATTTGCTTCCAGAGCTGATAACAGGTTTGAGCTGGTCCTCTAACCCAGGGAGATGGGATAGACTCACACCATTGACACACGGCACTCTCTTCTTTCAGCTACAACATAACACAGTCCCACTTGGTGATGGAGCTTTCAGGATGCTCAGGAAACACTGTCCAAGCCTTGGAAAGAGCAGGTGCTCCAAAGTGCTGTGCTGATTCCAGACCAGTTGCCCCAATTCCAAAGGGGCAATTTTGGGGGTCAGCCTGGCTTTGGCAGGGCACACCAACCCCACGCATGCGTCCTTCTTCTAAACCGCACCCTTGGTGCTGGGGTGTGAGAATGCTCGATCCCCTCCAGCTACAGGGGAATTCCCAAGCGGATGGTTAAACTGGATTTCCAGCTTCTCTGTAGTAGCAGAATGGAGGTAACTCATCGGGTTGGAGGTACGGAACCAGCTTGCGTTGCCCAGTGCTTTGTGCTCTGAGCAAGTCACAGGTCTACCGGTCACCGGAGTTTCATTAGCTACCAATGAAGTCACCTCCTGGCATCCACAGAGCACCTCAGACCTTCATGTAAGATGGATAATTATACAGAAATATTACAGAAATAATAAAACACATTATGGAAATGCAGCGCATTTCGGCTGCAGGAATTCACGGGAGCCTTCTAGGAACTGGAGACTGAACTTCATTAAAATCCCTGGGGAAAGAGCTATCTAATTGTCTCAGACCTTCTGAAGGTGCTGGGCACCAGACTGTCAACTCCTTGTGCTTCTGGAGTCCAATGGCTCCTACAAGGCAGAAGCAGCAGGCTGCAAGCTGAATGCTATGGGCTTAAACCAAACGCCTCTAAGTCAATAAAGATCAACTAAATAAAGTCACTTGTATTTGCCATCCCTCACAGGCTGCTGCAGTGGTTGGAGGAAGAAAAAGGAACAGCCAGTATGTGAACAGAGAGAATGAGACATCAAGGGGAGACAGCAGCAGTGGGCACAGCCCAGCCCTTGCTGACGGGTGTGAAATGAAGGTCA
The DNA here is from genome assembly GCA_013400115.1 of Rhinopomastus cyanomelas. Classification (NCBI taxonomy): domain Eukaryota; kingdom Metazoa; phylum Chordata; class Aves; order Bucerotiformes; family Rhinopomastidae; genus Rhinopomastus; species Rhinopomastus cyanomelas. The sequence goes on from VXBP01007531.1 coordinate 758,644, forward strand.
GGGCTTTGGGAATGTTTTCTGGACCAGCAGTGCCAGCTGGGGAAAGAAGATCTAGGACCTCCTGTGCCAGCCCTGGAAATCCTCTCCTCACATGCAGATCTCCAGCAGCTGTTACTTCCACTAGTGGGAGGAAGGGTAAGAGAAAGAAATAAATGATCGAAAGGGACTCCAAACAAACCCACAGCATCAACAAGTCTCTCAGCTTCAGCTCAGATCTTTCTGCTGGAGCACAGTAACCCATTTACGAAGAACTTTCCTCCCTGGGCCGGTTGCACGCTCATTCCTTTACTAACTTCACATAGGAAGACTTCAAGACAGAGAATCAGAAAACCTGTCCTGCAATCTATTATGTCTCTCATCTTGACATGGACCAAACTCTTCTTTCCCCAGGCTGAGAGAGCTAGGGTTGTTCAACCTGAAGAGGAGAAGGCTCTGGGGGGAAACTTATAGTCACCTTCCAGTACCTGAAAGGGGCTGTCAGAAGGCTGGGGAAGACTCTTCACAAGAGCAGGGAATGATAGGATGAGGAGTCATGATCTGAAGCTGGAAAAGGGCAGATTTATGTTAGATATGCAGAAAATGTTCTTGAATCTGAGGGTGGTGGTTTCCTGGAATGGGCTGCCCAGAGAGGTGTGGAGGCTCCATCCTTGGAGCCATTCAATGTCAGGCAAGATGAGACTCTGGGCAATCTGGTCTGGTGAGTGGTGGCCCTGATTATTGTAGGGGGTTGGACTAGATGATCTTTGGAGGCCTCTTCCAACCCTATGATTCTATAATTCTATGATTCTTTCTCCTTTCAGTCCTAAAGCCCTAGCAGGGAGTTAGATTTATCCCTTTGAGCCCACTGGGCTGATGGGGAGAAGAGAGGGAGAAGCACTGCTGAGTACTTCATCCTTCGCTTTGGCGCAGCTCCATTCCCATGTTCTGTTCCTACACCTCAAGACAACAATTCCCAGTACGGGTTCAGGAGCACCCATCACCAGAAATGGCCATGTTCTTCCAGCTGTCCTCTACTTTGTTTGTGGGGACATCTGGAAAGATGATGGAAATATGTTCTCTTGGGCCTCCAGGGCTTTTTGCCTCTATTCTCAGCACTAAATCCTGGCTCAGCAGGCTTTTCTCACAATATTTTCCATGTTCAGTGTGGAGAAGGGTAGACATATTTAGCACAGAGAGAAATGATGTCTACAGAAATGCTCAAGACTGCATGGTGGAAGGTTGGGGGCTTCCTGCCTCCCTCCTAGACCGATTTGACCAGCCCCATCAATGGAAACACCAAACCAAACCTTGCAGCCCACACTGGGTTAAGATATTTCATCTTCTAAGACCAATGTGACCCGCAAAGCATCGGGGATTTCCATGTTTCAGGAGGATTAAACACCCAAAAGCTGCTCTGAACCTCAGGGCTACCAGTTCACTTTAATTTAGTCCTACTCAGAACTTGGGAGCAGGGATGTAGCTTTACAATCCACCAGCAGACCTCAGCCCAAGATCTTAAACTGGAGTCAATGTGCTGTATTGATTTCTATCAGCAGAGCTTTACAGATTTACTGGAGTTGAGGATCTGGCCACTGATGACTTCAATAGTTTTTTGGAATGGGTCCAACAGGAAATCCTAAATCAAGAACACTCCGTGCTTTGAGAAGATTCCTCTCTCTCACATCCAAACCCAACCAAATGTCCTGCAACTTTTCCCATTTTAAGAAGAAAAGACTTTCATATTTTCCTCTCCTCCCAAACAAATAACCAAGTATTCAGGAGCCCAAAATACTTTCCCCCTCTGCTTTACTCAGCAAGCTGACACCATGGCCGACACATCTAAAAGAGTTTTAGATGTGTCAGCCACAAAGTCATCACTATGGGCCACCACTGGGATGGCCCAACAGGGCAATGTTCCAGCTGCAAACATGAGGCAACACCTTTGGAGAAGGAATTCACCCCAGGAAAGTGGCCACGATTCAATTCAGAGCATCCCTGCTGCTCTTCCAGTGACAGCTGCTGGTGAAGGCCAGACCCTCAGCAGGAGTAAAGGTTTGTGTGGCTTTGACTGGTCTGCACTGGTTTACACCAACCAACCAGCCTGTTTTGTGTCTGGGCTTTGCTCTGTTCTCTTTGGTTATCATTCTCCATCTAAAAACAGCTGCTTTATAGAAGGCAGAGAGAGAGAGAGCGGGAGAGAGAGAGAGAGATGGAGAGAGGAGGAATCACAACCAAATTGTGCCTGATCTAGAAATGGTTTCCTGGAACTTCTCTCTTTTTTTCTTTCTTTTTCTGAAAGGAGATAAAGTTGTTCATTGTTTGTCTTGGCTGCCTATAAACTCCTGCTGCTGAGTGCAGCCTTTGATCACAGGGCCATTGGGAGGCTGACCCTTGACAGCCAACCCTCTCTCCCTGTTCCTTCACCCTCACCAGCCCAGACCTGACTTCCTTTTTCATAAAAAGCCATCAAAAAATATCTAATTACATACGTTCATCCAACAGCCCTTGCAGCAGCTTAGGGATCCTGATGGAACTAACGTACAGACAACTTCAGCATCAGGTTAGTCCCTTCCTCAAGGGTGACCACTGATGTCCTGCCACGAGAGGCAACAACTCCATCCAAGCCACACATGCATCAGAGTCTGTCTGACACACTCTTAAAGGACATCTCATAGCCCCATCAAATGCTGCCAGAACACTTTTTATTTTGCATCCTCTAAACCCACTGAAAAGGTTTTTGGATGCGTGTGTAGGCTTTGGGGGCACTGTGATCTTGTCCAAGCTCCCGGCTCCAGCTGTTTTTGCCACCCATCCAGGACATTTTTACAGCATGTGTTGCCCAACCGCAGAGGCTCCAGGCACAAAGCACATTCTCCTCTGACACCTAGCAGGGAGCTTTTCTGCGTAAGTCACTCTTTGCAATGTGACTCACTGCTCCCACACTTCGTGGAAGCAGCAGGCTGAGTTTACTCTAACATACCCCGGCAAGGACAACCGCATTCCCAAAGTGCTGCAGTTCCAAAGCTTGTGTAAATGATCCGAAGCACGAGCATCACTGGGGTGGTGCTTCCCAGCAGCTCCCCACACAAGATGACAGCTCCAGCCCTGAGTCCCTTCCCAGCACAAACCACATGAAAACCAGGGTAGTTGACCCATGAGACACAGGGCAAGGACCACTGGGTTTATGAAGAAAGAGACATCTCTTTTATTTCTCTTTATCTACCAGCATGGATAAGTGAACTTGAAAAGCTGGGGTGTAGAATTGCTACTAGCTGGGGATTTACCAGCCACCTCCTTCATCAGGGCACTCAGACAATTCCACGTGTATCAGATGATATCCAGAGGGCTCATATAATAACCTCAACACTTCCTACTCATGACATGAGAATCAAGCTTTCATGTTCATAGAATGGTCTGGGCTGGAAGGGACTTTAAAGATCAACTAGTTCCATGCCATGGGCAGGACCACCTCTCACCAGACTAGGTTGTCCAGAGCCTCATCCAGCCTGGCCTTGAACTCTTCCAGGATCAAGCAGCCACAACCTCCCTGGGCAACCTGTTCCAGAGTCTTACCATCCTCACAGTCAGGAATTTCCTCCCCTTTTCTAGCTTAAAGCCATTTACCTTCATCCTATCGTTATGAACTTTTGTAAAACACCCTTCCCCACCTTCCTCATAGGCCCCCTTCAAGAATTGGAAGGCTGTTGTAAGGTTTCCCCAGAGCCTCCTCTTCTCCAGGCTGAACAGCCTCTTTTCTAGGCTGGACTTGCAAAATGTTCTTTGCTCAAACATCACATTTGACCTGCTAACATCTCTAGACCAAAATCAGCATCACTCATGTGTGCAGGAGCACAACTACATCGGCTTAATAAAAGTTCCACTGGTGCAGAAAAGCACAACAGCCGAGCTCAGACCAATCAGAAACGGGACACGTCCACCTTGTGCCCAGTTTTATCTGATACATTAGCTATGAAAATTATCAGACAATCCAAACATCCAAACTCACATCTTGCAGCTTCCTCTGGCCACACAGTTTAAAGTTAACTTGCAGTTAGTTGTGGTCTGAACAGATGCAACAGTCAAAAACCAGCTAATTTTTCCCAAGTCACAAAGAACAGCACCAGTGCAGAAGAGGGAAATATGTTGCTGGTCTCTAGTTTCTCAGAAAGCTTGTGGCAAGGCCAGCAGGTGAATCTGTGCTTCCATAAGCCAGTGCAGCTCTAGCCACGACATTTTGTGTATCCTGGGATGTATTAAAAAGAGTGTGTCCAGCTGATCAAAGGAGGTTCTCTGCCTCCTCTACTTTGCTCTACTGAAACCTCACCTAGAGTATCGTGTCCCGTTCTGGGCTCCCCTGTTCAAGAAGGATGGAGATCTACTGAAGAGAGTCCAACAGAGGACCACAAGGACGATGAAGGGACTGGAACACTTGCCTTAGGAGGAAAGGCTAAGAGACCTGGGACTTTTTAGTCTGGAGAGGAGAAGACTGAGAAGGGATCTCATTAATGTCTATAAATCCATGAGGGCTGGGTGTCAAGAAGGCAGGGACAACCTCTTTTCACCTGTGCCCTGGGATAGGATGAGGGACAATGGATTCAAGCTTCAGCACAGGATGTTCCACCTCAACATGAAGAAGAACTTCTTTACTGTGAGGTTTACAGAGCCCTGGAACAGGCTTCCTGAGAGGCTGTGGAGTCTCTTCCTCTGGAGACTTTCCAGAGCTATCTGGATGCATTTCTGAGTGATCTGCCCTAGTTTTGGTCCTGGTCTGGCAGGGGGGTTGGACTTGATCTTTGAAGGTCCCTTCTAACCCCTCATATTCTGTGATTCTGCAATTTCCCCTTCCACTGCCCTCAGCTCTGCTCCTTCCTGAGCATTCTGGCTACAGAAACACATCGGCTGGGACTCGTATGTTCACAGACCCAGCGATTACCACTGTGTATTTTCCCCTCATACATCAAAATTCTTCCCATTCCTTCCAAGAAAACTAAACCGCAGTATTTTTTTCTCTCTCTCTTACCCAAATGTCACCATTTCAGAGGATCCAACACTAGCTACAGGACACGGGTACCGATGAGTCATTTGGGTGCCATAGCCCCATCGCTCCATTTTGGAAATCAAAATTTGGGCTTGTAATTCTGAGTATCTTGACACTCTTTAAAGTGCAGTCCACAATTCCCATCACAAGAGAGAGACACACCCCAAAATGCAAGAAAATAAAGACACGTGAAGGGTCTGGCTATGGGGACACTGTGTCTAGGGTTCGCATAAACACATGTTTTTCTTGTTAAGACTCTTACCAGCACATGTAACAACGTAGGGAAAAATCCCCTAAACAACACTCCACAGAGTTATTCCAGGATGACTTTGCCACGACAAACTGCCCTTGTGCCACTCTGCTCACTTGCAATGTCATTAGCAAAATCCCCCTGGATGCCCACGAGGTCAGATGTGCAACAAACTGAGCTCAGACCCTCCAGTTCCCTGAGGAACCGTACCCAGAGGCAGAGGGGACAGCTCTGGGGGGAAGCTTGGGCTGCTGAGCAAACTGAAGAGATGGAGAGCTGGACCTGCAAAGGAGGGTGATGCGAAGGTCACCGAGAAACCTCACAGCCTCCAAGACTGAACATCAGCTCCTGAAATAGTGACACAAGGCACAGGAGTTAATACACCCAGCTGGAAACTGTCTAAAAAAAGGAACTCTGAAATAAATATTCCTTGAAACTTCCAGAAACCCACACACAAAGGTCTGTGTGTAGGAATTGCTCATGCCCTAGGAGACCAGGACTTCATACTCCCCTCAGCTTTCTCGGAAACTAGTTTTGTTCCATCTGTGACAATAATTGCTCACAAGGGCTCTCTTAGTCAGGTATTTGGCACCAATCATGTCCTTGTAACCAAAAAGAAAGTAACTACATTCAAAGCTGATGGAAACATTTTGCCACTCTACTACCACTATCAACATTGGGATAGGGACAGAGGGACTCCGATGTTCGCATGACACCACTACTTTGAGTTTAGCAGTTCCTCTGCCATCATTCTGTTGTAGGAAACCCAACAGCCAAAGGGATGCTTAATTCATGCAAATTTGCAGCAATTTGCTTAATTTGCAGAAAATGTGCAAATCAGAGAAATGCCTTTTGAAGCTCTGGACCTGGAGCCCATCTTGACTACCCAACATGTGGCTTTACGCATCTTTCTGCTACAAGGTTCTAATGTTATCTTTACAAGGCCTCCTTCTTTCCTCATGTCTAGCTGCGGAGCAATGGTGCTGGTTTGGTTGTATGACGTACTTTGGCTCCCTCCAGGACAGCCTGGCTAGAGAAGGCCCCTCAAAAGCTTTTCTGGGAGCTCCTTTCTGAAAGGCAACCAACAACAGAGACCTGACCAATGCTACAAACTGTAGGACAAACACCTCTGGGTTTCTGGACAAGAGCTCCCATTTCCAGCTAGTCCCACACATGGATGAGGGAGCTATTTCCAGGCAGCTGAGCTCTGAGGAACCTCCCTGCTCTCTGCCAGGAGACGGGTGAGCCTGGTGCTGCTTGTGGCTCTACCACATTGCTGCCGGATGTCCCAAAGGAAATCACTGGGCTCTGCTCCGGTTTCCTCATCTGAAAAACGGAGGCGCTGACCTCAAACTCCTGGAGGAAACCATGCCATGAGCACATCGAGCAGCAGATAGTACCAAATCAGCACTTTACGATGCTGCATGGTTGTGACACAAAACAGCAGGATGTCAATGCAATTTCCAAATGATGGCAAATACATTGACAGAAGCCTTTTAGAGTGTAACTGAGAAGAAAAAGGATGGAAAGACCAACCAGTTTCACAGGAGGGGATCGCTGCGAATGCTCCCCTCCTCCATGCCCTCCCTCTTGAGTCAAATGAAACTGGGAGCATACTACAAGAGGGACCTGTTGTTTCACATCTGAAAGGAAAAATCAGGCAGCTCTCCCATAGCACTCACGGAGCAGAGGTTACGGGCGAGTGGCACAGCAGAAAGAGGAGATGCGAGATAAGCTTCTCAGATTCACATCTCCCCACTTCCTCCGCTTCGTCAGAACTGGGTCATACTGTAAACTTATGCAAATGTGTTTACTTTTCATTTTATTTTGGTCTCAGCTATGCAGTTGCCAGCCTATATCAACATGTCAGTCTGCTAGTGCAAACAATCACTCCTTTGTGGAAGGATTTCAGTAAAAACAGACAAAATGTTATGACATGCGAAAAAACTTCCTAAACACGACAACAAAAGCAAAGCCACTAGAAGAGGGTATGTTTTCCCTACCAATTACACAGTCTAAAACAAAAGAAATTGCTTGGTACTGGTTTTCTCCCCAAGGACAGCACAGTACTGCATTGCACTGCGTATGGAGCATCACGCTAGCAGCACTAGTGCAAGGAAGGAGAAGAGGAACCCATCAGCACTGCCCGTGTGCACTCCAAGCCACCCAACACCATGAGCATCTCCATCTCTTCTCAGTAAAATACCCAGAGGTGCCAGAAAGCAGTAGGAACAGATCCTTGCAGTGATTAGCTGTGGGCACCAGGCCAGGAGCAAGATTCTCCCTGTTGCAGCCCTGTCAGACTCTCACAGCGAAGGATATGAGGAATGGGAGGGATGAAAGTGGTTTGGCGGAGGGAAGGCAACTGCAGGAGCAGGAGACAGGGTTGGACGGACACATCAACATTATGTTTGTCCTGGCAACAACTCTAGGCCATTCTGCTTCCCCACAGATGTAGCAACATCTGGCCCTGCTCTACTGTAGTCCTCTCCTGTGCTGAACCAGACTGCACTGCATGGCACTGCTCACACTCTCACTGGTGAGGAAGGCAATGGCATCACAGCTTTGAGAAGAAAGGTGGTCACAGGGACAGAAACAAATCTCCAACCCTATCTCCAGCACCCTACAGGCAGATACAGGGCTTACACCACGGCCATGGCAATGCTCAGCCTGCTCTGCTGGAGAGCCTCTGGGCCATGGTGCAGCTGAGATACCCTCAGCAATAGTTATCACCCCAGAGCTACCTGTTTTTGGCCCTTCCTCCCTGTTAAAAAAATCTGGACTCTCTTTTGACACTTTTTACTCAGAGACCAAGTCTGAGGTCAAGTGGGACATGAATCCCTTCTTTCTGATTTTTCCTATGTAGAAGCACCAGTTTGGTTTATCATGGATATCTGTTGGTATTTTCTTGCAGGAAAAGAGAAGCCGTGGGCAGGCATTCCCTGCTGAAGTACTGACACTGGAGAGGTCCTGAGCACTCAGGACTGCATAGTGTAACAAGGAGCAGTAGCACCAGGTTGTGGCTACAGCCGTCAGCTCACCTTGGCAAGCCCAAGCCTCTTTTATTTTTGTTTCAGAACTAATTTACTGCTCCCACAAAGGAGGTTTTATGCCTTCATTGAGAGGTTAAGTGCACCGTGCTCCTGTAAGACAAAATAATAAGTGATAATTTAGGAGAAACAGCCACTTTGCTGCAAATTCTGAGGTGATTGGTGCAAACTCCAACATGCCCAGAGTTGCCAGCCACCAAGAGCTGCTACCAGAGCCACCAAGGAACCACCCAGGCACTTGGCACCAGCTCTGCTCTTGACGCAATGTTCGGCTGTGACTAAGGCGAGGGAATGCACAGCCATACATGCCTTCAGCTAGGAAACACTGATTGAGGCCTCTCCATTACCCTAGGAGCTCTCAAAATCTTCCAACAAATAATTAAAACCATTCTGAGTGTGGAAGCACCCCATGGAAATGGGAAACACGCTAAGGGCAGCTCCTAGCTTACCTTCACTGCAGAGTTGCCCCAAGCCACTGGCACAGCCACGTTGCTGCTCAGTTGCACCCAGTGAGTCATGGCTGAGTCCTCCACAGTGCCACCCTGCTGGATCTCAGCAGCCTTGCCCCACTGCAGCCCTGCCCAGCCTCCCCCTGGCACTGCAAGGCTGGTGCTCTGTTCCTCCAGAGCCTACAGAGGGCATAGTGGGAAGGCAGTGGAGGGTTCCCAAATCATTCCTGTCTCAGCTGGTGAGTGGGCTGGGTGGGCAATTTGGGTGAGGTGCCCTGTTGGCACTGCTATGGCACTGCCCTGGGGTGAGGAGGAGCAACTCAGTGCGGAGTCTGCAGGGAAAGAGACCCAACCATGAAAAGAAAGGGGGTTTATTGCTCCCTGCCAGACAGCCCCACGTCTTCATTGAAGGGATTTCAGCTAATGTAATGAGAGTAGTGAGGGCACGGAGGCCACCTCACACACAGGCTGCAATCTTGTTATTGGCAGCGATCTGAAGCTGACGGGGGTCAAGAATCACTAATTACTCACTAAATGAAATGTCACTTTTGGGATTTGGGTCCTCCTGCTCTGCACACACAGCACGTGAGAGCGGAGATAGGTCTCTCAGAGTCACCGTATCACCCAGCCAGCTGAGAGCCCTAGGCAATGCCCAGCTGCTCCTAGAGAAACAACATCAGCACAAATGACCCAGCACCTTCATTGTCTTGTGCACATCCAAGTGCTCAGAGCGCCTGCAGTGACCAGCCCTACCAGGTGGGGTGACCAACGCTACCAGAGGGTTGCCCAGAATACAAGAATCCCACTTTTTCTTATTGCTGAAGCACCTGGAAAACTCTGTGGACGTAACACACAGATGCTTGTGCATTCAGGTCCAAGAGCTGGCTGAAATCTCAAGCAGTCCAAAGTCTCAGGGTTTGTCTGTGCAGAGCTCTTGCAGCCACTTTTAAGATCTGGCCCATCTTCAAAACTGGAGCTGCTACTGGTGGTTGTGTTCCCAGCCTATCAGAGGGAGAGAGCCTTGGCTTTTGCCCAGGCTTCCTGAGAACCTTTTATCACAAGAATCTAAATTAGAAAACTAGGACAAGACTTCAAAGTTATTGATAAAAGGAAGCCAGTGACCTAATGTCATTTGAGCTTTGGGGCTATGCACTTCCACGGGAAGGGTAGCTCTTTTGTGTACTGGATGTTCTCAGAAGAACAGGAGCACTTCTCAAAATATTTTCATCCCTTCAGCATAAGTCAGTCAAGTTTTGCAGAGCTTCACATGGGGATGGAGTTACCAACCACTGAAGTCAATGGAACTGCCATCCTGGGGCAATGGGATGACTAATAATTTGAACCTTTGCTTCCTCCCTGAGAGGACAAATGTGGTACCTTGACCTTTAGTCATCAAATCTAGCCCTCTGTATGAGGGCACAGGCAGAGCAAACTGCACAACAGGTTGGTTTTCCTCGTGGAATGATACCAATTCCAGGCACTAACACCTCTGCTTGGTGAGCGAAAGAAACCGCTTTAATACAGCAACACCTAACCTGCTCCAAAGCTTTGGTGAAGTTGTAGCTGTGGCCACAGAGCTGCCTGAGCACTAGTCTGGCCTCTATGAACAGAGAAGAGAGCAAACTGGTTGTGGCACAGTGGGATGGGAGCACTGCAAACCTGCAGGTCACTCTAAAGCAGGTACCACTTGGTCTACTCTGCAGCTGTGACCTACAGAATGCACACTAGTAGCTGGCATCGACTTGCCTTCAGCTCTTTCAGGAGACAGATCCCTACACACATTTATATCCTAGCTCTCACACTGAAGGTTTCAGGATGCGTTGCTCCAAAGTATCTTGGATTGACAGATAAATAATGTGCCTTTTCTCTCTTTACAGGTCCTTTCACAAACCATCCAGCTCTAGCTGACCACTCCAATAGTCACTGTACACACAAATGGAGACGTCCAAGCTGCCCACTGCTGTACCACTCTCATCCCTTTGGAAATAAGAGCAGTCCCCTGGACTGAATCCCCTGGACTTCTCTGTCTGAGTTACAAATCAAAACTCTTGCTTCACCCGAATTAAGCCATGAGCAATTAAAGTTAAAGGATCATAAGGGCATGATGCTAAATACAGAGCAGAAACATCCTCCCAGAATGAGTTTGCAAAGTATGTTAAAAGCTGAGAGCACGACAACAGGTAACGTAAAATGTTGGGGGTGATGGGAGGATGCAGCAGCTTCCTAGTGGATTCTGACAGAAATTGTGTTGAGAATCCTGCTCCTTTCCTTAAACTTGAAGATCATTTAATATTGAAGGGGAAGGCTTCAACCTGGCTGAGAACCAGCAGGAATTCAGTGACCTGGAGGGAATTACAAGAATGCTGCTTGCTGATCAGATTAAAAGAAGAAGTGGGGGGCTCCCAAGGATCTTCTTATTCAACCTTTGCTGCCTACAATACCCTGCTTTGTTTCTGTTTTCTGCTCTTTAGGATGATTCGGGTTACTGCATTGGGAGCCTTGGGAGACTCATCTCTATCCCTGTTTCACCAGGAGAGCAGGAACACCTGGCACGAGTGAGATTGAGGATTGAGGGGGGGTACTCACATGCCAGCCCTAATAGCACAGCTCCTGTCACCCTTAACATGATCAAAACTCTGGCATGCCCTTTCCCAAAAAAATATTTAAAATCATTCCTTCATCCCCTTCTTAATGCCCAGGTTGCAAATCTTGCTTTGAGGAAGGAAAGTGTCTCCAATTTTTTTTGCAAGGTTGCAAGGTTTTTGGATCTAGTGACCTGTGCTGGCTTCAAGGTGTATTTTAGCAAGAGCAGGGGTGTGCAGCTCCCTCCTCATTTGGGTACTTCTCCCCTCTTTCTTTAGCACCACAGCATCACGTGCTACCACTACATCACTGCTACCTCTCCAAGGAGAACATGGTCCTTCTTGAGAACTACCTCCACAAAGACTTCACCAAAACAGCTAGAAAGGCAAACGCAAGAGCAGTCAGTGATGGTGCTGCTGAATCAAACTGGATGGGAGGATAGAAGAGGTAGAAGAGCAGCACCTCACGCAAGAGTCAGACAGAAAGAGGAGACAGGCTGCCCACACAGTTGTTCATCTGTGGGAAGAGGCCAGAACGGGAGAGGTTGGTGTGACGGGTAGTTCCACACATCTCACAGTTTGAACACCTCCCTCTGGTGCTCCCAGACCTCCAAACTGCAGATTTTTTCCCTCGTAACAGTCCTTTCTAAGACTAAGAGCCATTTAACACATTTGATCGGACCCAATACAGATGTTCAACAGTTCAACCTTAACATCTTCCACCAGCAGCTTCACTTGGCATCCACAGTTTAATGTCTCTTGCTCATCTCACCAATGAAATAACCAGTTAAAAAGGTAACTATGTGATTCTGCTGATTTTCTTGCTTGAATACCTCAGTTCAGGGAAACTCAGCAAGTTCTACCTTATGTTACAATCATCCATGCTGCTTCTAAACGTCTCTCCAAGGCAGGAGCCAAATCTGTCCCTCAGCTCCCACCACGCTCCCTCACTTCAGCAAGATGATCCTGACTGAAGGAACCATCTGCTAAAGGTCCTGTGGATTTGGGCTCTGCAGTTCTCTCTCACCTTCTACCCAACGCACTTAGGTAGCAACTTTAGGCGGAGGAGCCTTTGTTCTCCTAAATTTCTGCTCTGTTTCCATGGCAACAAGCATAACGCACAGGATTGTGAATGAACTCTATTGTGTTCCAGTCATCGCTGCCTTCCCCAAATTACTTCTATGTGCTAACGTTAGCATGGAGAGGCCATCTGCAACGGCTTCCACCAAACTTGAGACAAAGATTAACTGTAGAAATTTGCCTGCCTTCCCCAACTCCTGGAAAATGAAATAACTTAATGACTTGGAACAATCCCCTGAAGGAGGGCAGGTAATTCGAGGGTTCATCACTGGGATGAGGACGCTCTGGTTTACCAGTCACCCCCTCGCCTCTGCCTCTTTCCAATCAATAAACAGAACATTTCCCTTGGTTTTGTTTTGATTCCCAGGTCTGCACCATTCTGGTTTCCACTGTTAGTCTAATGAGTAGAATCAGCCTTGCTCCATCCCTCTCTGCTTCTAAGGAGCAGGGTAGAAATGGGGTGAAAATGCATGGACATGGGAATGTGGCTGAGGATGAGTGGCAGGGCTCAGGGTGTTTGGCATGCCACTGCCTCGGTGCCTTCCTAGGGAGAAGAGCGGCATGGCGGGTGAGCAGCACAGAAGGGCTTCATCATTACCTACCGTGAAACCCAAGAAAGGGGGAAAAACAAAATCAAAGGAGAGCAGGAGGTGAAAAGAAGGCAAAAGGGTGCCTTCAGGGCTCCTTTCATGCAGCTCGCTTCACGATCCACCAGTCAAGGTTCCTAAGCAGGAACAGAGACGCCATTCACGACAAATCTGGATGTTATCCCAGGGCACCGGGGACACCACTAAAGGGAAAGTTTTGACAGGTGAAATGACCTTAATATAATTAGCCCTGCAAGCTCCTCCTTCTCCTGCCTCCTTCACCTTGCCATGGCAATGGGAGGCCTTTAATGAGACCCTTCCCCCCCCCTGTAATGCAATATGGCCCCTTCCCCAAGCCTCAAATGGGCCATACATGATCCCCTTGGTCTTTGCTCCCCCAACCCGGCTAGATGGGCATCTAAAGATATTGCCATTGATTCCTGACTGGGTGGGGTTTTTTGTTACAGAAAAAGCTGAAAGGAACCCCTGGTAATAGAATGATTTGGCCTGCGAGTCCCCCCCCCCCCCCTTGATGAGCAATCAAACACAAATGTCAATAACAATTAGATTGGCCCAGGGCTCCAGTCACTTAGGACTTTAGGTTTCCATCTACGGTGCTCAAAATGAAACCCTCAGCACTGTGATCTCCAAATCAAGTTTGGCATCAGGAATGAAAAGACATCACCAATAATAATATTAAAAGGCTGATGGCAGAAGAAGAGCAGAAGACAGACAATAGGGTTGTGTGTGTGTGCATGGGCACATGCACGCAGCGGAGGAGGGAAATAATAAAAAAGGAAGAGCTGATGTAAAAATCCATCAAGCTATGAAGAAAAAGAATGATCTAAACTGGCCCAGATTCTCCTCCGAGACAAGCTGAGCTCCTCTGGGCTTTGAAATTTCCACCTCCTGCTGTTCAACAGATCAAGCACGGGAAGCAAAGGAAGGCAAGAAAGCCCTTAAGTGCAGGCTGTATTTTTTCCTGTTCTTAAATTGTAAATATACAGTGGAGGCAAGAAATGCCCAATCTAATTAAGAGCAGTTGAGAAGTGTGGAGACAGGTTCCTCCCACTGGGAATGCTGCAGGTTGAAGAGGTTAAGAAGAGGAATGTTGTACCTAATGAGGGAAGTTGAATGCTGTGAGCACGCTTCCCACTGCTGAGGCTGGCTGAGGCTTGAAGTTGAGGGAGATGAGGCTCCATGGTGAAAGCAAGTGTGTGCCTGACTTTGGTGGTGACAGAAGTGAGGGTAAGGTGTTTAAAGGTTTGTGACCCAGGGCAGTAGCTCAAATCATGGTCCCGAAGGGGTCCCTGTGTTGAAGCTGTTATCCTAAATCAAAAACCATCTTGCCTCCCTTCTCCCTGTAAGAGCAGGGCTGCTGAGAGGTGGCTGTACCAAACTGGCCACTGCTGGCCCCTTGCTGCCTTCATAGAGGGACATCAAGATGGGAAATAAAAGAGCCAACACCCACGCACATGGTGCTAACCTCACTAGCAGGGGCACTGCTCCTCAAGAGAGATTACACCAGCAGTAACTCTTTTCTTGGCTAACTGCACACAGGGACTGATGGCCAGGAGTGACCCACAGCCTGGCTAAGTGGCCCAGACAAGTGGATGCTCCATCTTCCACCCTAAACACCCTTTTCCTTTCACCACACACACTGGCAAAGAGGGGACCAGCTGATCCCTCCATATGAATGGCTGGGGCACCAGGATGGCAGCTCCCCCCACAGCATCCATCTGTCCTCTCTGCAGGCACAGCCCATGGGTCTGGGCTGCAGCAGGTGAGGGAAGGAGACAGGGAGGTCTTGTGGGGTGAATGGAAAAGAAATCAGACTGTGTCGGGGAGACAAGCAACAGGCAGGGAGCAAAACCCTGAGGACTGGAGATAGTAACCCAAGGGATTTGTGAGGATGAAAGGCTTCTCCACAGAGACGCCCGTGGGTTCTCACGCAAAGCGGGTAAGCCAGTTCCTACAAGGCAGTTCTTAGTGATGCATATTCAGTCCTGCTCCTCAGTGATCTCTGACAACACATTCAGTGCCTTGTGGAGCACAAAGTGAGCCCACGCCTGCTGCCGGTGAGACATTCCACCTGCTACCGGCACCAGGAAGGCAAAGGTCTTCCACTCCCTCAGCTGGGCTTTAGCCATAAAGAGATGCTAAACAGGAAGGCTGCAAGGTGCAGTTCTTAGGCAGCATCATCCCCTGATAAAACACTCATTAAATGTGTTCCAGATGAAAGGAACCTCTCCCCTTCTGGGTGGAAAACCTCGTGCAGGCTGTAGCTCAGTGTTCATTGGGACTTTCACAGAGAGAAGGATGAATTAAATAGGGTGACTGGGAAAGGGCTGGGTTTGCTCTGCTTAGATGCCCAGGTCTGCTGCTGTGCTCTGTGCTGATGAAGTCACCTGGAGCTGAGAAGCTAGAGGGCAAAAAGTTGAGCCCCTGTAGTGAAATCATTAAACTGTTTGCTTTGCTCTAGCTGAATAAGCTTCACTATTAATTAGAATAGTATTGATAATAATTTTATAATGATAAAATTTATTTGCAGGAGGCAAGAGCAGAGAGATGGTTGGGTTCTGTTCATTTGTTTCAGTCACCTAGACACCAGGTTAACAAAAATAGAAAAACTCTTCCTCCTCCCTCTCTGTTTTTAGAGAAATTTCAGCTTCTTAGAGATACCAGATCCCAGCTCTGGTTTCACACCCCTTCCTTGAGCTGATGGGCAGCCTCATTCCCAAAGCACCTGCAGAACAAGAGAGCTGAGGGCCCTGCAGCTACTGTGGCCCAGAGGAAAGCAGCTTCCCTGCAGCCTCAGGAAGGAATTGAACACTCAGACAAAACCCATGAACTTGCCTTGTGCCCAGCAAGCCACTCAGCAGCAGCTCTGAGGAGATGGGATCATCTGCCCCCACAATCCCGGACTCTTCCACCATCCCGTTTTCCTATCCCAGTGCCAGGCAAATGCTGGCCACGTGGAGCCGGCTGTGGCCAGCCTGTGTCCCAATCCCTACGCGGGCCCCTGAGCAGAAGGCAGATGGCCTGCAGACTGCTTAACAACATGTCTCCTTCCCTGGTTCCTTGGCTGTGGCCGGGTGTCCCTGCTCACGTGGCAGCAGAGGGGAGGGAGAGCACAGAATCCTTGCCTGAGCAGACTTGGGGACCACAGCAGCTGGGAACAGGACCACTGACACAAGTGTGGATGCTGCTACCTCCACAGCATCACTGCCTGGCCCTGGGTTGCCCAGTACCTAACAGCTCCTTGGTCCACCACAGTGAGACAGCAGAACAGCTCAGCTCCACAAGTCGAGGTAGAGGGTGATGCTTCTCCCTGCATCCCATCCCCAGAATAATGGCTGTGGCCCAAGGAAGTGAGCGACGAGTTCTTGGGAAGTGGTTGCAAAAAGAAAGTCTCCGTTCTTGCTGCAAAAAACTTTTTTCATCTTTGAGGGGAAAACACATACCACATGATTTCCAAAAAGGAGCCGGGCTGGTTTACAAATACAGCACATTAATAGCTTTGTAAACATTTATTCAGTGTGACAGCTGCCTGCAACATGTGGCATTCATTAGAAGACTCAGCAATGTAGCATATTAAGAGCTAAGTTAAATCTGAATTAGCTGGGTTTGTTGAGACTAAACACCCGTGGGGGAAGTCCTCGGATCTAATACATTATGACTCACTTGACACGGGAGACCCACAGGCCCAATTCCCAATACACTGGGGGGCCCTTATTCATAACTCCATCTCCACACAAGAGCTGCAAACTCTCAAGATACCATAGATCAGAGGGTGTTGATGTTGGGACACTGCGACAGAATGGGGCGTGTGAGTCCCTGGCTCCCAGCTCCCCCCACCTTCCTAGGGAGGTAGTGAAAGGAGAAGGCATGAGCTCACTTCTCCTTCTCAGACAGGCAAAAAGAGCAGAGACAGGAAGGGGGAAGATTTTACATTCCCTTGGGCTTAGGCATCTTGCTCAACACTCCCACGTGGTCACCTCCCCATGCATGAGTGACACAGCTCCTGCCATGCAGGTATGGATGTTGCCAAGAGCTTGCAGGGGATGGTGCAGCTGCTCGGGGTGCTCTGTGTCACCAGTGCCACAAGGCACAGGCCAGCAGCACTGAGCAGGATGCTGCTGACTCAGCATAAACCTGCTGCCCCAGGTGGCTGCTCTGCAACCAGCCAATGGCTCTGCCTTTCAGCTCCAAGGACTGAGACACCCTTTAGCTGTCTGCTGCCTTGGCAGGGTCTCAGGACAGTGTGTTTAAGAGCTGCAGTGTGAGCTCAAGTTGATGGGGAAAACCCACCTTCCCAGTTCCTCCTGGAACTTGCCCTGTGGCTCTCATCACCACTGACCTCCTGCCATTCACCTGCTTTGTGAAAGGGGCTGCAAGAAGGCTGCAGAGGGACTGTTTACAAAGGTCTGCAGTGGTAGGACGAGGGGCAATGGTTTCACCTTAGAGAAGGGCAGATTGAAATGGGCTGTTAGGAAGAAGTTCTTTAGCAGGACGGGGTTGAACACTGGCACAGGCTGCCCAGGTAGGGAGTTGAGGCTCCGTCCCTGGAGATATTCAAGGGGAGATATTCAAGGGGAGGCTGGACAAGGCTCTAGGCAACCTGATGTAGTTGAGGATGAGTCTATGATTCTATGTCCCTGCCCATTGCAGGGGGGTTGGACTGGATGCCCTTTGGAAGTCCCTTCCCACCCAGGCTGTTCTGTGATTCTATGATTGTCTGCAAAAGTGGTCAGAAACACCAGCTTTGCTGCCCTTGCAAAGTTCTCTCCAGGACTTTTACTGCTGGCAAACTACCATGAAACATGCCAAACACCACCAGAACATGGTGTGGTCCACCACATCTGCAACAGGCTGAGACCAGGCAGCTCACAGCAGCCACACTGGCCAACCATCATCCTTCAGACTGTTTCTACCTTCCAGACCCATCTCTTGTGTCATTTGCATTATGTCAGATTTGGACAGCTTGCTGACAGCCAGAGGACTTAGAGCAGAGCAGAACTGCCTGAATTCCAGGAAGAGAAGAAGCAAGTTGCCCATCTCAGATCAAAGCAAGAACTAGTTGGGATTGTGTAGCTGGGTAAAGAAGATGGACCAGGACAGCCCAAAATGTTATGAGCTACCAGACCCTGGCTAATTCAAATAGACCAAAACCTGTTTGAGTGAAACGTATGTGCAAACCTACAGACTACTGTACACATGGACAGATGTTTAGGACAAATGCAGGACAAACCACCTTGGTTTGCATTACAGCTGTTGCAAGATGGTGCTTTAAGTGATTTAGGACACCGTAGCCCTCATGAGGGGTTGGCAGAACCAACCATGAGGTCACCTATCACCTCTTCTAGTAAGCAGGTCTGAATTGTGGACCTGAGCTGGGAAGTGAAGCCATGGCAGCAGCAGCCACTTCTGTCACCCCCACCCAATCCTAGTGGGCACGTGTGGCCCAGGGAAGGAGCAGTCTCTGAACTGCTGAGGGGTTCCAGTTCAAAACTAGCACCTGGACAATGTAGCTCAAAAACAAAGCCAGGGACTGATTACAACTGGCTGGTGCCACAGGATCCCACCCCAATTACTTGGTGAAAGGCCACAACAAACAAGCAACGTGTGATGGGCTTTAGCAGTGCCATGAAGGCGCAGACATACTGGTGTTGAGCAATGCAGCTGTGGAGCACCCAGAGCAAGTCTGGTTTCACTTGAGGGCACTCAAGCAAACTCTTCTCACCCTGGGCTCCTTCCACTGGTGTCTAAAACTTAGTTTGATCAGAAGCAGCACCTCCAGAGGTGCCAAGTCCCCGCAACCCCATTGATTCAAGCCTGTGTTATTAGAGGTGGATAAACCACTTCAATAGTGGTAACGTTATCATCTGTGGCACTTCCAGCTTCAAAGCTGTGTTACAGCTAATGGTAATGGCCAAAAGCAAATGAAATAAACCTCTATGTGGATCAGCCTTCTTCATTAGCCTGGATCAGACACTACCTCTCCTCATCCAAGTCTCCCTTCCCTTCATCCTTTCACGCACAATTTTATCCACTGTAGAGCTGCCAAATGGAGAATTAAGCCACTAATGTGTGACAGAGACAGCTATTTCCACAGTTTAAGCCTCTTTGTTCTTATTAATGTTGCATCAAGGTATGTTCTCCGTCAGCCTGCAGCAACGGGTTTCGAAACAGGTCGCCAATGATAGCAAAAAGCAGAGGACGAGGAAACAAGAGAGATATTTATTACCAAATAAACTGTTCCATGGTGGTTCTGTTATAATCTTAACCAGAAATAACAGAAAGGGCTGTCAGACATCGACTGTTTGTACGGCAAACATTTCCGAGATATCTCCATTGCAAATTTCCAATTGGCATGAAAAGCCCAAACCCACAGACTTTGGGGGAGATGAATAACTAATGAAAACAGTTAGTTGTTGCGTCTGCCCCTCCACCCTCGATCCTTCTCCTTCAATAAGAACTGACTGTCTAATTTCCACTCCAGCGTTTCAAATGGGCCTCAGCTCTTTCATCCTTTCTATTCTAAATAACGCTCAGCGTAATGGAAGGCAGAATGAAGTCAAGAGGAAGCTTTTCAACTTCCCCAAAAAGAAATATTTGGCCATGTTTCTGTGTGATTTTTTTCCCCCCAGTAAAATAAATTTTCGTAGGGGGAAAAAAATAACCCAACTCAACAACCCACCCTCAACTGCTGTTATAGTAGCTATTAGTAGAACTAACAAACAGCAGCGATAATTCTCTTCCCATGGTGATTTCAAAGCTGTCTGCATCTTGCACACAAATCAAGTCTTCTCTAAAGTAAAATAAAACAGAATTGCCAACTCAAGGCTTGAACACAAACCTCTGGATATCTGAGATTTACCGAAAGACCTCGCCTCCAGGAAACAAGCAATTACAGCAGAATCTCAGCTCTCATTAGAAGGAAAAAATAAATCAAAAGAAGCGTTTCCTTGCTGTTGCAAGGAAAATCTCCGAAGTTTGACCCAACGACGTCCCAAAGATAGAAAATCCAGAAGCCATAAATGCACTTCTTATGCTTTAAATCCTGTCAGCTTTTGATGGCTATCATGCCTTTCATACCAGCAGAAACGACCACTGAATCATCATAGGATCATAGGATGTTAGAATCCTAACAGGATTCATCATCTTCCTTTACATCATCTTCCTCCTCCTCCCCTTACCCTTTGCCAGGACTTCTGCAGAAACTGAGGTCTCCAGTGCAGCTCCCTTTGGAAGATGCATTTGGAAATTCAGTATTTCCCCCATATTTTTCTGAAGGAAAGAAAATAAATTTAAGAGTATCGCAGAATCACAGAAACGCTTAGGTTGGAAAAGACCTATAAGATCACCAAGTCCAACCTTTAACACTTATGTTTAATACCCCTAAAATGTATCTCTAAGCAGTATCAGGAGGACAAAGCTGATTTCGATGTAGAATCATAGAATCATAGAGCTTGTTTGGAGGTTCTAGCTGGGGAGCGCAGCTACCGTATACCCTTGACCGATGAACGGTACGTCTCTATTGGGGAAGGTCGTCCTCTTCGACTGAGCACGCAGCTTCGAGAGGGACTCACATGGAGCGGTGAGGGAGGAAGGGGACAGCCAGCCAGAATCAACCCTGGCGATCAATGGGGTGACAGATGTCGCAGCCAGATCGCCCTCACATAGGGGTCAAATCTTTCAGGTTGAAGAACAAGATCTGGTTCAAGAGCTCAGACAAGGTGCCAAAGAACAAAACTCCCAGTGGTAAGTTAGGAGCCTAATAATGCCTTCCCAGCCATGATCTGAAATCAAGATCTACAGAACCAATAGGACAGTGACTACGTGGGATCATTACCTTCCTTCACAAACACTGAAGTGCTCTGGTGACTAACACAAGAATGGGGTGAGGCAGCAGCAAGCTGGAGGTGCCTACTTCTATGGCAGTAAACCAGCTCATTCACAGTGAGAATAATTGTGAGGCTCATCTCTGTGAGTCTTCTCATCCTAATGAAGCCATCGGAAATAACTGAATTAGGTCCCTAAAGCAGCCGTTTCCCTTGACCATAAAAGCCAGACTAAAATATAGATCTCTACATCTCTGAGCAGATGTAGAACAAATTGAAGGTGTAATCCCTGTGCTCTGATACATGGATAGGATGCCCAAAGTTTGTGATGATGATGCATCCCACAGTCCCTTGAGATGTGAATATGTCCCTCTCTAAGTCTGGAGACCGAGCCCTGTCCTGTTTGTCCTGTTGCCGAATCTGGGTGAAATTCAAGACCTCAAAGTGACTACAAGTTTCATACACACTGACAAGTAGAGAAAGGAGAAAGCAGGGTAGAAGCACTCACATTTCCCCCAACTTTACAACATTCAGTACCCAGAGCTAAAGCAGTGCCACCAGAAACTCCGTGGGTAGAAAGCAGCGGGTGGAAAGCAGCAGGCAGAAAGCAAAGAAAAATGTACAGTGTACATGTAGATGCAAAGACAAATTACTGCTTGCCATCATAGCGGGTCACTGCAGATGCTGAGGCTTTGAATGAAGCAGAAACACCACAAAGTTTCCAGCAAGAAGCACAGAATCATTCAGGTTGGGAAGGACCCTTGAGATCATCAAGTCCAACAATTAACCCTACTCTACCCAAGTTCACCACTAAACCATATTTCTAAGTACCACATCTTTAAACACCTTCAGGGATGGTGACTCAACCCCCTATCACTAAAGACCCGTGAGAAGAGACCAGCCCCCACCTCTCTACATGGTGAGACCCACTCTGCTGAACCTCACTGAGGGCAACAGCTGCTCTAGTTTCAATCTCTCAGTGGTAGGGAGCGTGTTGATGCTTTAGAGCTCTGCCAGTATGACCAGAACCCCATTCCAGTTTGTCATCTTTCACCAGGACCACTCTTGAGTGTTCCTGCAGTGCAAGTGGTGGCGTGCCAGCACTGAGAGGACTTGGGACGAGTTCACACGCGTGTGCGCCGCCTCACGCATTCAATCCATCCATGCACTGGGAGGGGAGTGAGTTCCGGGCGCAGAGCTATTCTCATAGTTCCTACATGTGGGAGGGAATATTCTCCACTTAAATATCCCCATATGCCCACACAGACACCTCCCTTCCCATTGAGGAAGCTACTTCAATACAGCCTGACGCAATACCCTCACCAGTCGAGTCCGCTGCAGTGCTGGGCAGTCAGCCTGGCTCACAGAAACCCAGTAACCTCAAAGATTACCCAGTTTCCCAAACTTCTCAACCTGCCTCTATCTGCTGGTAGAACTGGGTATGACCAACAACCAGCATCACTCAAAGGCTGTTCTTCCTGTAGGACCAGAGCTGTCCATCACCAGTGCAGCTCAAGCTCCTCTGCTCCATGTGGGAAGAGGTTCAGTGTTTGCAATTTTGATGGTCTCTAATATTTTAATGTCAATCTAAAGATAGGAGCCAGAAGAATGGGACAACTGCCGAAGACTCAAAACCTAGAGAGTCAGGAGGTCTGGTTCCAATCTTCAATTTAACACCAGGGTGTAACTTCAGGCAAGGCTGGGTTTCTTTTTCATTCTTTGATTATTTTCACTGTAAGCTCTTTGGGGCAGGAACTGTGTCCCATTGTGTTGTTAGAGGGTGTAGAACAATGGGCCCCTGACCTCAGCTGGGGAATCGAGAGATTACGAGAATTATTTAGAGGAAATCTGCGGTTAAACAAGGAATTGGAATCAGACCTCAAGTCCCCGTCAAGTGCCAGTACCAGATGACTATCCTTTTTTCCCCCCTTCATTAAAAAAAGTCACAATCCACATTTATTGTTGTCCAACATTGGCCATTTTTCACACGTCTGCTTGCCTGCCTGACATCTAAGAGTCTCCGCCTTGTGCCGCTCTGCTGCCATGCTGGGGCAGAGCCACTTGCCCCGCCAACAGCCCGCAGTGCCACCGCTGCTCCCTCTGCTTCTGAGAAACAGGGGATCTGGGGAAGGAAGCGCGAGAAGGAAATCAAAAGGAAATGCAGGGTACTCGCCGAGCTCGTGCTCCCCGCGCATGGGATTCTTCAGCCATACATCGGAAATTAATTCCAGCCAGGGTGAGCTCTGTGTGGTCTCACTAGCCATCCAAGTCAAACTCTACTTCATCCTGGCTGCCAAACAGGGTTGTGGAGGAGAAAAAGGTTCAAGGCAACATGGAAAAGGAACAAAGAAGCCAAAAAGCAGGAGCTGCTGGTTATATTTTCCTCCAAGGTTGTTGGTTTTTCTCCCCGCCCCACTCTCCTTTGTCTTTTTTGATTTTAAACAAACCACCTGGATTTTTAAGATCTGCAGAATCCCATTAAAGGGCTTTTACTCCTTCATGAATTGGAGGCGTTTGATGAAAAGGAGTAAGGGGAAAGAAGTGTGTCTCCCTGTGGGAGAGGGAGAGGAGGGGGAAGAGGGCGAGATAATGGGGCACGGGAGCCCTTAATTTCTCCTGTCTCCCCTGCCGGTAATAGGACTGGATGTAAACACTGCTCTGGTGAATGTTGGAGAGTGATTACAGGATAGCTGGGGAGGGAGGAAGCATTTTGAAACCACAAGTAGGAAAGCAGCTCTTTGATGGAGGGTTAGCGATTTGTTTTTTTCTCGGTGCCCCTCTTTCCCTCTGTCCTCCATTTTCTGTAAACACAGCAGCAGAAATAAGACCTGGGCTACCGTGGAGAACAGTCAAAGGCAAAGTGGGATCAGAAGCCTCTCTTGCTCAGTAGGATACAAAAGAAGAGGCTAATGACATCATAATGGACCTGTGGAGGCAGCTGTCCTGGGTGGAGAGAAGACACAAACTGCTGTGATGGAGACACCTCACAGAGCAGGATGAACATGTAGAAAATGAAGACTGGGTGTTTTCAGCAGGCATCACCCAGACACCCAAGTGCTGATGGCTGAGCAAAGAGCAGCTCCAGGCTGTCAACCTACATGGAAAGGTCAGAGCAGATCTGAGGACTACCCAAACTAATAGCCACCGAAGGGGAACATTACTCTTAACACCCAGATGGGGTCTAGAGCCTCATATCCAACTTCAGGCCTGGGCAAGGCAACCACTTTGCTCAGCTATGGTTTCCCTTATGAGGAAACAGAAAGGAAATGACTTTTCTGGAAAGAGCTCGTACCTGGAGGCTGGGAATAGTGGGGCATTACCAGTGAGGCTCAGCATGATCATTGCTATCGTAGAATTAATCACTCCTGGGGAAATCCCTCAGCATAAACAGGTTAATCAGCTGTCCTCATACACGAGGTTTGTGTGTTCTCAAATACTGGAGGTGCTCTTGCCATTCCCATTCATACTCACAAGGGAGGGAAGAGAGAACACAAAACAGTCTTTTCAAGAGTTTTGGGCAAAATTCCCCACCTTACCCTGTTAGTTCTGCAAAGGCTGCTCACTGCTGCTCTCAGAACTGGCAGGAGCTCAGTGGGAATCTTAAATTCAATGTTTGCTTTCTAGGACACATCTGTCCTGAGCCAAGTCCACTCTTGGCAAAGAGCAGTGATTTTACAAGATAGGGAATGGATTCAGCCTCCAGGTTGTTACTGAGAACTCCAGAGTTTTTAAGGGGAGTTAACCCCACCCTGTTATACAAAATCCCAAAAATACTGGCTAGTTAACTGTCCTAGCCTCCACCCCAAAAGTTCTTCAAAGATCTTAGTTGGTGATTCAGCTCTAATCCATTTTTAAATGAACGGACTCTTTAGTTAGAAGGTATCAGGATGGTCTTTTAATTAAAATCTCCTGTTTAATCCATCTACCCTGACACCTAATACTCTTTGCCCCAGGCTCAGAGCGTTTCCTCGCAGGACAAGCACCACCGCGAAAGGCTCCACTTAAACAACTGCACACGAGGAAGAGCTCACATCCTATACTGAGCACACAGGGTTTACAAGCTGGAATAAATCCACCCGACAGCTCTGCTGCTTGTACAGGACAGTGTCTATAAAAAGGACATTCTATAGCTATTGTTTATCCATGTAAGTTTGCCTAACCAACACACACACACAAACAGGGCCATCCTAAAACCATTCATAAGCAGACTCTTGAGCGCTCGTTTGTTATTTCTCCTTCGATGCAAGAACTTGTGTGTTAGTGATAGGAATGGACCTAACAGTGAGAACTGGAGCAGAACGTCCTTCAGGTGAGGTGAAGCAGCCTAGGTCACCCTGACACCCACCCACTGCCCATCCTTCATGCTGTTTTCCCTTTGTAGTGATTCTTTTCAAGCTCCCTGGTTCATGCATCTACAGCAGTTGAGATTCTCGTCTGTCAGGAGACACTTTAGCAGGGCAGCCCAACCTTTCTGCTGTGACTGATACAGCTACCGAGTCCTGTGGTGCCTCTGGAGATCTGCTGTCCCCTGAATTAACTAGCTAGCTCTGAAAAAATTAAAAATTCTCAAACATCTTCTGAGACACTGGTTCTGGTTTTAGCTCTACAAAGATCCCTCATCTGTTGTGGGCTCAGCAACAACTCAAGACCATGCAATGAAGCAGCACAGTTTTGACACTGATGGTTGTTCCCAACCTTCTGCCATTTCTTTCCTACCCTTTACCTTTCTCCTTCTCTTCCTACACCAGGAATTTCTATTTCTTTGAATGTGCTAGAGATAAAAGGGATGGGTAGGTAGGAAGTAGTTTTTTATTTTGATTTTTCGATCTGGTATCTGAATAAACCTCTGGTCGGTGGGGAAGGTCAACAGGAAATCTTACAGCCACTTTCTCTGCTTTACAGCACAAAATGACCATTTCCCACTGATTTACAGGACTGAGCTCCCTCTGTTAGATATAACAGAGTGGATGAGCTCACAGATCATCCACCCTGTCCCCTGAATAGGGCAACTCCTATCCCGGAACCATAAACCCCACATGCACATCCTCCTTTCAAGCTGGGCAGGCAGAGCAAAGGTACTGCGGGGCAGGGAAGCAACACTCTATCAGGCAATTAATAATAAGATGAGAATCACTGGCAGAGGGGAATGAGGCATCATAAAGCAGACTGCAACGGGTGATGCCCAGCAGCACAAAAACTACTATAGCATCAAAATGTAAGGATTGGGGAGCTGCTGATACTGTGCTCCTTTAAAGCCCTAATGTTCTGTGGTCCTGGTAATTCAGTCCCAACACCAGAGCCCTGCACCAGAGAGAGATGCTTTATCTCCAGTCAAGGCTTCTCAAGCCTTTGGAACAGGCTGCCCAGAAAGGTTGTGATTTCTCTTTCTCTGAAGGCTCTCAAAACCCACCTGTATGCAGCCCTGTATGACCTGTCCTAGGATCCTGCTCAGGAATCAGGGGTTGAACTCCATCGTCTCTAGAGGTCCCTTCCAACCTTTAACTTTCTGTGATTCTATGATTCTCCACAGCAGCAGCTGCACAGGCTCTGCACAGGAGCCACCAGGAAGTTTGCTGTCCTTGCTGCCATAGGTACCACAGTGGTTGCACTCCATCATCCCACTCTGCTCTGTGCTCTCCTCTGTCCAAACTGGCACATGGGCTAATGGTACTTTTGTTAATGAACAATCGTCATTTAGCCATAAAACAATAAATGGTGCTGTGAGCTCATTAGACATTAACAACACCCTGAAGTTCAGGCATGTTATCTCCCTCGGAATATTACCGGGAGAGCTTATCATTTGAGGAGAGTTGAGCCGTGAGGTCCCAAGAGGGTTCAAATGTCATCCAGGGAAGAGGAGGGTGGGAGGCAGAGTAACTGGAGATGATCAATCTCAAGAAGACCATAACTGAAAACCTAAGATATGAAAGCACATTAGTTCCCACAAAGGGTTGAGGATTAAACCCTAGCCCAGTTAGAGCCAGGAACGTACAGGCAACAGAGGTGCTATAAAGGCATGATGTTATTACTTCCAAGGGATGCCATTAAAACTCTGTTTACAAACCTAATGTGCCAGGGAATGGGTCAAGGAAAGAATTATTAGCAACAAAGCTATTTGATCTCTTTTATGATCCAATGAGTCATATCACTTCATACATTAGAACGTGAATAATGAAAACCTCAAGCCTTGCTGATTTATATGTGTGTCCAGAATGCTGTGTTCTTTAACCTCAGATGCCCTCTTAAGTGTGATTCACCCTAAATCAAATGGAAGATCCCGTGCTATCACCCACACTCTTTCCTCCCACTCACTAATTGAAATGGTGATTGACATCCTGGTAGAATAAAATACCAGTGCCCAGTGATGGATGGCCAGGGCAGAGGATGGGGTCAAGATATGGGACTTGCAGACAGAACTCTATCCTCCTCCCCATATGGGATGGTCCCAGTTTCACCTAACACTCCCTCTGGAATGCTAGAAACAGAGCCACTGAATAATTTAGGCTGGAAGGGACCTCTGAAGGTCAACTGCCCATCTGGTCATACTTTAGTGGGGCAGATTTGAGTGGATATATCAGATTCTTTCTTTTCACAACACACTCTCCTTGCTACAGCTTCACCAAAGGCATGTGTTCATCATCCAATGTGCTCCAGAAAGTACCTTGCAAACCTGCAGAGTTCAAACATGAGCAGCACTGAGATGTTTGTCAGAGGCTTGCTCGTCTCAGCAAAATCCTAACATGGGCTTCCAGTGGAAACCTGCTGCATTACAGTCAACTCATTCTCCCAGCTTCTTAGCACGCCCAGCTTTTAGGTTCCCACATCCCGGTAGGTTTCAGGCATACTGCTCAGCAACCAGAGTGCGCCGGGTGTCCTAGGTAAGTCCAGAGCAGTCACCACTGAGAACTTCAAAGCCCCAACTCATCTCCAGAACTCTGTAACAGCCCAGAATCTTAGAATCATAGAATAAACAAGATTGGAAAAGACCTTCAAGATCATCAAGCCCAATTGTCCATTCTACAACCTTCAGTCACTGAACCATCTCCTGAAACACTCTATCTGCCTGTTTGTTGAACCACTCCAGGGACAGTGCCTCCATCCCCTCCTTAGGCAGCCTGTTCCAAGGCCTCCTCACTCTTTCTGGGAAGAAGTTTTTTCTAAGACCCAATCTGACCCTCCCCTGGCACAACCTGACCCCATTTCCTCTGGTCCTACCACCAGCCACTAGGGAGAAGAGGCCAACCACCATCTCACTCTAAACCTCCCTTCAGGTAGCTGTAGAGAGCAGTGAGGTTTCCTCTCACAGCCTCATCTTCTCTAAGATGAACAGCCCCAGCTCCCTTAGCCTCTCCTCATCAGACCTGTTCTCCAGACAGAAGACCTATTCTCCTTCTCTGCCCCCTCTCCAGCATGTCTGTGTCCTTCCTGTACTGTGGTGCTCAAACTGCCCCCGGTACTCACACAACTTCCCTTCCAATCCCTAATGTTCTGTGATTCTATGATCTTCCATGATGAACTGCCTGGTCTCAAAGTAACTTTGGAGGTAGATATGGAGCTGGGGGAAGCATCTGGAGTTCAGAACACAACTTCATTTCAGCAACAATAAAAGTAATCATCAGAAAACCAAGGGAAAATAATCTCCATTGTAGCTTTTTGTCTGTTTGTTCATTTTAAATGTTCCATACCCGGTCCAAACCTCAAGCAAAATATCTCCTAGAGTGACCAGTAAGTACTGCCCAGTACCACAGGCTCTCCAAACTTTCAGCTGCTCCTGCTGGTGCCGAGAGTTCCGAATCAGCACTTTGCACACCCCATTGACTAGTGCCCAACTAGCCTGTCAGGGCAATTTTCCCAGGAAATAAACTATTTTGTGAACCTCATGTGTTTGGAATAAGCAAGTCCAAGAGTTTCATTTTTTCCCAGTCATTCTCCTGGCCATGCAAACAGCTACAGAGGAGATGCTTCCAAGTGTTGTGAAACCACTCAGGTCAAACTTCCATGCTTCCTGTACTCAGAACTGGTGAGGCCTCACCTCCAGTACTGGGGAGGCGTTTGTGACACTCCTTTGTGCTTCTTGCTGTGCATCCACCCAGCTTTTCATTTTCTATGACCCAACAGCAATGGTGTCTGAGATATAATTTTCTGGTTTGACAGACTCCACAGAAATGTCTCCACGGTAAGAATCTCTCAGCTTTCCTAAAGGAATTGTTGCCTTTGCATTAAAGGAGAAGCTCCTGCTGAAGCCTGTTTGCCTGGGAAGAAACTTCTCAGTGCTCTTGTCTTGGGGAGCTGTGGCCCCAGGAAGGGGTTGCTTCCCTCATTTTGGGAGTCATCTCTTTGATTGCCACTGCAATGGCTTTCCATTGCAGTGCAGAGCTTTTGCGGCTGGGAGATGGGGATTGCTGAAGTTCACTCAGAAAAATCTGATGAGGAGAGTCTGAGAGAGCTGGGGTGAAGAAGAGGAGACTCAGGGGGGACCTTCTCCCTCTCTACAACTCCCTGAAGGGAGGTTGTAGTGAGATGGAGATTGGGCTCTTCTCATAGGCTGTGAGCACCAGGACGAGAGAGCAGGGTCTGAAGCTTTCAGGGAAGGGTTAGGTTGGATGTTACGAAGCCCTTCCTTGTGGAAAGGGTGATGAGACACTGGAATGGACTGCCCAGGGCACCGGGAGGTGCTGAAGGACAGACTGGCTGTAGCCCTCAGTGTCCTGGTGTGGCCAGTGTGGTGATGTTAGGTCAGGGGCTGGATGATCTTAGAAGGCTTTTCCAGTCTCAATAATCGTGATTCTTCACAAGCACCTGCCTCACCAAGTGGGAGCAGAGTTAGCAGGAAGGTGGCTACGGAAAATATGTGGAAGATGTAAGAAGCTATTGAAAATGTAACTCAGGAGTGGTTCAGGAGTACATAAAGGAGTAAGCTGGTTTCTTTGAATAATCATATATTCTACCAATATCATTATTGAAGAGGATATACCTGAAATGCTAGGTCTTGCAAGACTTCTTGTTCTCCACTCACCCTCCAAGATATTCAGTGCAATTCAAGCAAATACCACTGAAACAATCTGAGGGAAGCCAAGGGCCTTACATTCCCCAGCACATACATATTTCCATCCTTCCTCACTTTTTAACAGCTTCACAAATATCTGGAGACACGTCCAACCTTGGAGGTTTTGAAGGGTTTCCAAGACATACGCTCTAATGTTCTTGGATCTCTGGGCTTTGACCAACTGCTTTTGCTGCCCAGCAGAGAAGTCTACAGACCCTTCCTGATTTTTCACTCTGTCCCACACATTGTGTCTGTTCCGTTCGTTTGCCCCAGTGCTTGCAGCTTGTTGGTCGTTATGAAGCAGTTTCTGAACCACTGGGAAGGCTTCCTTTTTGCAGACTTGACTTCTCTGCATGACAGACCAACAAAACACCCCCAAAGGGACCCACAGGCTTTGCCAACATCCAGACTACGGTCATGTTTTTCTTGTGATGGGTGAACACAATGAATTCTGACAGTGGAAACACTCTGCATCACAGTACAATGTTTTAGTGTCATTTTGTTTTCCTGCAGCTGAAGCCAGGAAGAAAGAGAAACTAGGCAGAGGGAGAAAGGCCATGTTTAAACTTCAGCAGTTAGAATCATAGAATCGTTACGGATTGGAAGGGACCTCGAAAGATCATACAATGGAATCATAGAACAATAGAATCATTAGGGATTGAAAGGGACCCTGAAAGATCATCTAGTCCAATCCCCCTGCCACAGCAGGATCACTTCACTGGAGAAGTTATGGAATCAGAATCACTCAAGGTTAGAAGGGACCACCTGATCAGCCAGTTCCAACTCCACCACCAGGCTGGGATACCCCACCCTAGACCAGCCTGGCCAGAGCCCCATCCAGCCCGGCCTTAAACACCTCCAGGGATGAGGTCCCAACCAACTCCCTGGGCAACCCATTCCAGGCTCTCACCACTCTCACACTGAAGAACTTCCTCCTCACATCCACTCTAAATCTACCCATCTCCAGATTTGCTCCATTCCCCCTAGTCCTGTCACTACCTGACATCCTAAATAGTCTCTCCCCAGACTTTTTGTAGGCCCCCTTCAGATACTGGAAGGCCACAATAAGGTCACAGTATCACAGTATTACCAAGGTTGGAAGAGACCTCATAGATCATCAAGTCCAACCTGTTACCACAGAGCTCAAGGCTAGACCATGGCACCAAGTGCCACGTCCAATCACCTCAGAGCCTCCTCTTCTGCAGACTGAACAGCCCCAACTCTCTCAGTTTGGCCTTATAGGAGAGGTGCTCCAGTCCTCTGATCATCCTTGTGGCCCTCCTCTGCACTTGCTCCAGCACGTCCACATCCTTCTTGTAATAGGGCTCCAGAACTGGACGCAGTACTCCAGGTGGGGGTCTCACCAGAGCGGAGTAGAGGGAGGGAATCACCTCTCTCAACCTGCTGTTGATTAAGAAAACTGAGCAACCACTAACCTGAGGTACCTCTCTGGTCATGCCAGTGCTTTTAGCTTCCTTTTTTCAAACCTACATACAGTCCTTGAAACTTTATCTTTTGATATGAAATTTTCACAAATAGAATGGAAAAAGATGGATTAGAAGGATCAGAGCTGTAGCAGCCACCACGTCTGAAAAAACACAGAATCACAGAATTATTGAGGCTGGAAAAGCCTTCTAAGGTCATCCACCCCAGCCCAGGAATTAACATCACCACACTGGCCTCATCAGGGCACTAAGGGCCACAGCCACTTTGTCCTTCAACACCTCCAGAGACGGAGACTCCACCAGTGCCCTGAGCAGTCCATTCCAGTGTCTCATCACCCTTTCCACAAGGAAGGGCTTCGTAACATCCAACCTAACCCTTCCCTGAAAGCTTCAGACCCTGCTCTCTCGTCCTGGTTCTCACTGCCTGTGAGAAGAGCCCAATCTCCATCTCACTACAACCTCCCTTCAGGGAGTTGTAGAGAGGGAGAAGGTCCCCCCTGAGTCTCCTCTTCTTCTTCAGACTAAACACCCCCAGCTCTCTCAGACTGTCCTCATCAGATTTTTCCTCCTATCCCTTCCCCAGCCTCCTCTGGACCCTCTTGTTGCACCTCTGGACCTGCTCCAGCCCCTCAATCTCTATCTTGAAGTGAGGGGCCCAGAACTGCTCCCAGTACTCAAGGGGAGGCCTCCCCAGTGCCTAGTACAGGAGGAGAATGACATCCCTAGTCCTGCTGGCCACCTATTGCTGATACAAGCCAGGATGCCATTGGCCTTTCATGCTGCCTGGGCACACTGCTGGCTCCTGTTCAGCTGGTTGCCAAACAGTACTCAAGAAGATGCTAACACAGTGGGATCAAATCATCTGAGCCTACCAGCAGATCAGTAACAATTCTTCACATTAGACCCAGTTCTTTAACAACTTGATCTAGTAAAAGATGTCCCTGCTCACTGCAGGAGGATTGGACCAGATGACCTTTAAAGGTCTCTTCCAACCCAACATATTCTATGATTCTGTGATTCTTCAGGATTGAAACAAATCTGATCTTTCCACTCTTTGATCAGGATCCAAAGCATACATCTGCGTGGGATCTTCCTTGCAATGCTCCACCAAACGCTGAAGTCAATATATTCCAATTAGGATGGCAGATAAATTAATATGCCTCTTATACACTAAGCCTGGGCTGATTTGCATAAACATATTCTCTACTCATGAAAGCATTGACCAAACCAATCCAGTGCAGCCCATGACTTTCACAGCTGCAGTTGCTGCAGTAAGAATTGTATCTTAAGTAGAAGTTTAGGAAACACTGAATATGGGATCTCAAAGACTTTGTAATGAAAATACAGGTAACTCCTGGCCAGGAATCCTGGACTACCATTTAGACCAGATTTAGCTATAGAGAACAGCCCATTTAATTCTGCTGCTTACAGAGAAAAGTATTCCCTAGTATCTTGAGTATGAAGTCTGTTAGTCCTTGTCTTTCCTCATGTCTGAAAAACAAATGCCTACTCTCTTTACGATAGCCTCTGCAGGCTGGAGAGCTCTCACATTCGGTTTGAACCAAAAGCCATGTCGTTGCAGCTAGGAGTATTGGACATCAGCCTGCTATCTCCATTCTGTTTGGCAGGACCACACGTAAACGGGATTTAAATATTTATTTTCCCTTCTTCACCCTTTAAAGTCAAACATAACAGCCACATGTAGTAGTTCACAAGTGTGTTGTAAGATCTGAGCAAATCTATTGAAAACTGGGGTTTAAGATTCAACCCGCAAACAGCCCCATCGATCACGGCGAGTCACAAATTATGGCGTTTCAGCAGGGGAGCTACTGCCAGCAGAAGGATTAGCAACATCACTTGTAACAACCCACGTCATTTTCAAATAACATTTAGAAATTTGCAGTGCCTGCGACTACCACGATGAAATGGATAACAGAGTCGGATACACCGGATATGGATCACTTCTGATTTTCCACTTATATCCAGTAACCCATCATAAACTATCCAGAGGCCTTTGGTCTTTGTTTCTCTCACACCAGAGTATTTAAACAAAAAAAGATGATCCATCATTGAAGTTCCAGTACTGGAAAACCAACAAGAGATAAGAAGCTGGCCACAAATTCCCAGACCTCAGATGTCCTGTTTCCAATTCTGGCTATGATGGGGAGAATTAAGAGAAATGCCAACGAAGTGACACAAAAGTGAAAAATTAAACCAGACCTCCACAACATGAGTCTCTGACTTCTTCTGATTTAGAGAGTCCACCCTGGCATATCCAGTTTCCCAAACCTCATTATTCGCTATTCCCACGGGTCCAGCCTGGTCGCATATCTAAGGACCAAGACCTCAAAGCAAGAGCACAGCTGCTTTAAAAGGGCTGAAGCAATAATTACCTTAAAAAGCAGAGACCTAAAGACAACTATTGATTGTGATGACTCCTTTTTTCATGGAAATGTCAGAATGTTTATTACATCTCTGCATTATTTACCACAACAAAAAGTTTGAGTGACTAATACCCTGGACAAAGCATCTCAGCAATATTAAATAATATTTTTAAGTCGCACTGCAGGACATGGCAAGTTTGGCATGTTATTCCAAATGGGAATAATCTCTCCATTTTTTCTCTCAAACTAAAGGTTTTCTGAGCAAGCAGAGATTCCTCATTGGAATCCTCTGCGCTACATAACGCTACAAGGAGGATTTGACACCAGTTCCTACATTTCCTTTGCAGCATGAGCCATTTAAGCACTTACAAGGCTATAGTTTCTTTTTTTTCCCCTCTTTCAATTCCACATCAAATCTGAACGCAGAAAAGCCTTGGAAGTTGGCAATTCATATGCCCTACTCTTCCCTCTCTAGCTTTAAGTTACACTAAAACATAAAGATTAGTTATACTCAGCTTATAACCAACAGAGTAGTTTGGGTCAGTTTGAATCCAACCCACTGACCATAAGCCATAACCTCACCAAAAGACCTGGCAAAATGAAGGCTTCTCTCTTTCTTTCCACATTAAAGTAATGACATAAAATAATTGGATGCTGGAATGTGTCTTGGCATGAACAACAAACACCGGCAGCGTTATTAGCTGTTTCCCTGGAAGAAAGCTCTGTAGCCCTACATGTATTTACTAATGTGCACCACAAATGACCTCACATCTTCCAGGCCAGGCCAGGGCAAAAGCTCCTTTAAACATCTTTATAACTCACTTTGCTTCATTACTAGCAGAGAAGGACAGAAAAACATTCCCATCACCTGGGAAACTTGTGTGAAGTGGGGTGATAAATTGCAAATGGGGATTTGGCATGGCAATGCCTCCCCAGGCACCTGCCATGGCACATGGTGGGGTTTCTTGGGTGATAGCATTTACCAGGTCACACTGTTTTGGGGACAGGGAACTGCTTGGGACCCATGCAAATGTCACAGAATCACAGAATTATTGAATTATTCTGAGATCTGGATGATCTCAGAAAAGCCTTCTGAGATCATCCAGCCCAGCCCATCACCACATCAGCCAGACCAGGGGGCTAAGGGCCGCAGCCAGGCTGTTCTTCAACACCAGGGATGGAGACTTCACCATTGTCCTGGGCAGTCCATTTCAGGGTCTGATCACCCTTTCCATGAGGAAGGGCTTCCTAACATCCAACCTAACCCTCCCCTGGCAGCCTCAGGCCCTGCCCTCTCCTTCTGGGAAGAGCCCAACACCCACCTGACTACAGCCTTCCTTCAGGGAGTTGTAGAGAGGTTTAAGATCTCCTCTAAGTCTCCTCTCCTCCAGCTCCCTCAGTCTCTCCTCACCAAACTTTACTTCCGGTCCCTTCACTAGTCTCATTGCTCTTCTAGAGAACTGTTTTGGCAGAACTGGAGGGTTCATGATTGCTTCTTTATCTTGGAACTGGCAGCTTTTGCTGGGAAAAAGGACTGATATCCCTGCTCTTGGGGGAAGGTGTTCAGCAGCAATCAACAAATGAACATCAGTGTTCCAGCAATGACTTGCCACTGTCTGACTGCCAATGGCCATAGCTTGGTGATGGTTCAGCAGATCTTTGCCACATTGCAGAAAGGGTCGTACATATGAGGTTAGCTGGAGTTACTGGGAATGCTGGGAAGCAGAGGGGTATTAGAACTGCTGCTCCTGTAGGAATTACCACCAGCTCCACTCCCTCATGTAATGGAGCAGCACACTGACACTCATGGGGATCTACACCGTCAGGCTCGGGAGCAAAACCTAGTTCATTCTGCAGCAGGAAAATCCCAAACAGGGAACTTGCTTCACTCAGCCACACACCCAGCATCTGACCAGGGAGAACGACTGTAAATAAGATCACAGGAGAGAAGAAAGCAGAAACATAAAAGGAGAGAATGATATTAAATTTGCATATGGTTCAAACAAGAGAGTAAAGTCCCTGACCCAAAGGGAAGCAGAAGAGCCAGGTCACGGTAGACAGAAAACAGAGCAAGGCACAGACTGAGGCACAGATGAAAGAAAGGGGTGCAAAGCAGAGTCGGCATCTCTTTGAGGAGCTGGGGTCAACTGAACTCTGTGTTCATCTAAATCCATCACTCTGACCCAGGAGGGCAGATGCCAGCCAGCACTGAGCTCCTGCCAGAGCAATCCTGGCTGCTCAGGAGACACCAGAGATGGCTCCTACAGCAGCCATCGGAAATCATTGGAAACGGTCATGTGCTCTGCTATGGCGAATCCAAACAGGAGTTATGGCTCAGGGGCCACTTGAATAACAGATGAGAGGCTGTACTGCTTCTCCAACCATTCATCAGAAAAGTTTCCATCCCTTGGGTCTCACATTCTGGCTGACCTGGGATTATTTCCCAGTCCAGACTGGGCACTAGTGCCACTGACACAGCTCGTCTACAGGAGTGAGAGCAATTTTTGCTGGCCATTACAAGAACAGACAGCTCTCAGCAATCTGGAGAGGGCTCCAAGCTTGCAGCATTCCATACCATTAGATCTCAAAAAGACGATGCAAAAGCAATCAAATACTCCTGTTTAGGCAACAGGGTGACAAGATTCTGCCTCTGTTTCTCCAAGCTCACCCCCAGAGGCCAAAGTCCAAGTCCCTAAAAGGAAACAACATGCCTTATCCTGTACGTGACATCGTGGTGTTGTTAAAGCACGTGCTGGGCAATGGATGGCAATGCTGGGATCGTGGAATTATGAGTCACTTAACAAAACAATTCCCTGGAAGATGAACCCTAATGAGAACTTCTGCCATTTACAGACGTGCCCGTGAAACCTTGAAAGCAAAACACTGCACAGCCTGAATGTTGAAGGCTTCTCCCAGGGAAGCAGTGCTGCTGGGCGGAGTGTCGTACCATAGACTTACAACCCAGTGACTCCATCATTTGAGAGCTCCGCTCCCCAGGATGTCCATCCACATAAGAGCAATGACAAGCCTCACAGCCTCTAGAGGGAGGTTTGGAACTCTTCTCTTTGAAGACTCCTTATAAATGAAGCTTCAATGTTCCATTTGCTCCCCAATTCTCAGTCAGCAGCATATGCAACGTTAAAAAAATATCATTCAACACTTGCATAAATAAAAATATAAATGGCATCCTGTGTTCTCTCCCACAGCCCACTCCTCCTCCCTCCTCTTTCCTCATTGTTTGTTCAACAGGAAGTTGGCTTCGCTGCGAGGTACACCAAGCCATCTGTCACCAACATGGAAACAGTCACCCCCGCGCGCACAGACACACACACAGAGGCTGGAACGACATGTTACGGAGCCTATTTAAGGTTGGAATCAGAGTCTTTGCTTTTGGAGAGCGATCCAAGCCCCAAATCTGCAGCTGCTTAAAGCAAATGACAGCTTTTCCCTTTTTACAAAGGGAATGGCACTTTGCTGTAGTGGTAGTTCATCTGGGATATGCCAGAGCGGGGAGGACAGCACCCTGGGAGAAGCAGAATCATTGCAGGAAGATCTGACATGGATGGGAGCAGCTGAAGAAATCACAGAATCACAGAATTATTGAGGCTGGAAAAGACCTCTGAGATCATCAAGTCCAGCCCATAACCTAACATCACCAAAAATGAGGGCTGCTGGCACTGGGAAATAGTGTTCCTATAGATATGTGAAGGTACAGTGGAACAGGAGTGACAAAGGAACATTTTAATAAGCATTTCCATTGGAAATAAAGGATAAGAATAAATTATTAGAGATGTTTACACTTCAATGAGTAACTTTCCCAAAATCTTCCTCCTGAAAGTGGACCAGTTCTTCAGTTTTGCTCTAGGTTTCAGGACAGGGAAGACAGATCTGCCCTATATTTGAAAAGAATGGTCTGAGGTCACAACTTGATTCTCTAGGCTTTCCCCGACAGAGAGGAGAAGGGACAAATTAAGATTTAGAATTGGAATCACTAATTAGGTTGGTTTGGCAGAAATTCCAGCAGCCTAGAACATCTCAGGCTGAAATCCTGTATCTAGAAAGGGACCAGTACATCACTCTGCAGGTTTCCAACCCGTGGCCCTGCTGAGGTCAGGAGACAGAGTTGCCAACCAGCAACGGTTGCAGAAGCATTTATTGTTCTCCCTTTACAGTTAAAAAAAGTCCCCTTACTTGTTCATTGGTGGGAGAGAAGAGCCAGATGGTTGGACCTGAGCAACACATGTGACATTGGAGGTGGAGATCTAGAGGTGAAAGGTTCCATAAACCGATTAAACTGGAAACAAATGCTAATAAAAATTGCAACATTCAGAGATCAAACGCCTTAAATCATCGCATTAATTTAATAATGCAGGATAAAAGAAACTAAAAGAGGTTCTGCAGTGTGTTTAAGCCGAGCCAGTATTTTCCAGGCACGTCCCTAATTTATTTCACAGCACAGGTCTACAAAAGCAGTTATAAATTATCAGCACACAGTGATGGAAGGTTGTTTTTCTAAGAACACCCCTAAAAAGTCATTCTCTCTTTCAAGATTGCCATCAACAAGATCCTTGTATGCTGGAAATTGCGCTGTAAAGTGTTCAAGTAGAATATTTCCATTTAGTGTCTGTGGATTTCTACTGCCCTCAAACCTAGACATCACCACAGTGACCCTTTATTCAAAGAGGCTGGTAAGGAGGGAGTCAAGAAACACCAGAGGTACAACATCTTCTTCCAGGCTGGGTTGTCACCTCTCCTACCCTCAAAACAGTAAGAAAGGAATGAGTTGGATCTTTATCTCTCATTCAACCTCAAAAAACCTTCTGGAGGTTCTACCAAGCCATGAAAGGATCAAACTACTTCAGAGCTCCTTTAGCCCAAGCTGCCCAGTTTTGGGGGCTTTCAGAAATGCCCACACTCTATTCATACCCTCAGTGCCCAACCCTCACAAACAAAATCAAGGCAAAGCTTTAAACACCAGTGTTAAATAGAATTAGCTGAAATGAAGTTTAGCAAACAAAAATACAACCCAAAACACAACAGCATGTGGAGACTGGGGCTAATCAGAACCAGCTCCCCTCCACTTGCAGCTCCCACTCAGTTTTCAACCACTGGAAATGAAAACCTTTCCGTTTTTAAGAAGCTACAATATTCTGACAACAATTTGACTAAAATCAAAGAGTTTGCTTTTGTTGATTATTTCCCCTGAGAAATACTAGACTGCTCTCAACTGGTTTATGGGACACTGCTGCACTTATGGAGAGAGAAAGAGAGAGAGAGAGAGAGAGAGAGAGCGAAAGAGAGCGAAAGAGAGCGAAAGAGAGCGAAAGAGAGAGAAGGAGAAAGAAGGAGAAAGAAGGAGAGAGAAGGAGATAAAGAGAGAGAGAGAAAAAAAGAGAGAGAAAGAGAGAAAAAGAGAGAAAGAGAGAGAGAAAGAAGCTCAAGTGAAGTTAGATTCTAATGGCACCTCTGGGAGGAGGCCAAGATGTAGGGTTGAACACTACTTGATCCAAGCTCCATGCACTCATGTTTCTACATGTGGATTTACATCTTGACCCCAACAAGAGCCTAACTTTTTAGAATCCTGGAAATGCTCCTGCAAAGGCCGATGTACCCAACATCGAGAAGGCAGACAGAACACATCCATCTACTCTGCAGAAACATTCATGCTTGGGCAGCACACAATGAATCACACAGCCAGTTTCTCTTCTCTAATGTTTCCCAAGGAGCACAGCAAGCTCAGCCTAGGCATGGCCTCACAGCAACACAAGTCAACATGAAATAAGGTCAGAATCCAACCAGTTCTTAGGTCTGCCCTCAGAATGTCTTTGTAGATCCAACTCATGTCCTATTCATCACCCAAACCTAGATCTGAGTGTTTTCTCTTCTCTTATTCAGTAACAGCTCAAGTCAATGTTGGCTTCACTCCGACTGGAGAGAAGAGGGCTTTGCAGACCTGTCCCCTGCTCAGTCCTGCTAGCTGTCCAGCTGTGCAGATAATCTCTTCTGCTGGCCTGTGTTAGCAGATGAAGACTTCCAACATAGTGTTTGCCAAATCAGTGAATTATTTTCTTGTTCATGTATCCTCCCAGGCCCTTCCACATGCCCCAGGAGGATGGCAGAAGTTATGGGACCCTCATTTGTCATTTTTGTCACTTGTT
Source organism: Rhinopomastus cyanomelas (assembly GCA_013400115.1). Lineage (NCBI taxonomy): Eukaryota > Metazoa > Chordata > Aves > Bucerotiformes > Rhinopomastidae > Rhinopomastus > Rhinopomastus cyanomelas. The sequence continues at coordinate 798,536 of VXBP01007531.1, forward strand.
TTTTTTCCTTCAATGGCTCCCCTGCCTCTATCTAATCAGGGGGACGTTTCCTGTCTTTGTTCTCAACCATTCATCCTGCAGGAGTGATTATTATCATCAAACAGCATTAAAATAGAAAGCTTGGAGCCAGCACCCAATTAGCAGGGAGCTGAATTAGGGAGTCCTGGAAGGAGTAACGGAAGAGACTACGGACAGTGCAAGCGGCAGTAGCGGGCACTGTTTTACGTGCCATTCCACCACAGCACTGTCTTACCTTCAAAAGTAAACATGGGTTTATTTTTCAGACTCAGCCTGCTTGGGTCAAACTTGGATCCAGGAACTGTCACGTACACTTGGTAGGTCTCCAGCAGGCCCAGAGAATGATGCAAGTGCCAGTCTGTCCACCAATTCAAATCTCATGTGGGCTGGAAGATCATTGCTCCAGACCTCACAAGGTGGGAAATTGTTCAAATTTCCTCCGTGCATCAAATCTCTCTGCCAGGAAGCCATGGCAGCTCTCTCCTGAAGGAACAGAGAGATAATGCAGGGGTTCTCAGGGTGTTCAGAGTATTTTAAGACTTGGACTCATATTAGAAACAGACCTATTTGTGGCTGTTCTCTGATAGAGTTTCCCAAACATGTCCCATCTATTCTCCATCCCAAGGGACTAGAGAACAAGTGTTACGAGGAGAGGGCTGTGGCACTTTGGGAAATGGTCTAGTTGTCACAGAGGTGTTGGGCTGAAGATTGGACTTAATGATCTTAGAGTCCTTTCCAACTCTACTGATTCTGTGATCCTTGTCAGCATTGGAAGAAGTTTCTACTCATACTTCGTTCACAAATACAGGTGAAGGACTAGCGACAAACTAGAAGACTCTTCCATGCTGTAGGGAGCTGTAGGTGATATGACCAAATATAAGGTCGATTTCTCCTTCAAAAGTCTCTCTTTCAGGTATGTGGTTTTTTTTTGTTCCTAAGAGAATAAACCCAGCATTTACGATTTTGCTTTTGACTTTTTGCAGCAAGACCCCTCAGCTAACCAACTCCCCTCACTTTGTCCTTAATTTTCCACTGGAGATTAGATTCGGTAAGCAGAAGTAATACCCTTATCAACATTGTCTGCACTGTTCTTCACCTGCTTTGTGCGCTCTAAGAGAAAGGAATTTCTTAAAAGCATCGCTGGGGTATCCCAGAAAGTAGCTGGAAGTAGTTAGGTGGAAAGAGCAGAAGCAGCAGCTGGACAGTAACAGCCCTGAGCTGGGATCTGATGTTCTGCATAGCTTTGGGTAGAGTGTGAATTTCCTCCTCAGACATCCCATCTGCAAAACTAAAATTGCTTTTGATAGAAGCATTTTGAAGGGATGCTGCTGAGAACATGATGTGCTGCCTACAATTGAGTTGGCTGAGCTGATTTGCCTCTGATCATAAAGTTACAATCACTGCAGAGAACCCAGGACCTGCAGATCACAACAGACACTTTGAAATAACCCCAGCAGAGAGCAAAGCCGATGAAAAGCTTCTTCCAACATCCTATACGACAAATCCAGTGCAATCTGCACAACCAGCTCTTGGATCTGCATTCCAGATACCAGTTTAGCTGGCTAATTCCAAGTATCAGACTCCAAGAACTTTGCTGCTGGCTTGAAACAAACTGAGTCAGGTTTAAAAATACAAACACATTTGTAACTTGAAAGTTTGCTCTTGTGACTGTCTTCAGCCTGTTTGTTTTCCTTCTCTAATACCCTTTTTTTTTTACTTGGAAGATAAGCAACACTGGGGTGCTTCAAAAGTCCTGCAAAACTGAATGTTTGGCTTCTTGCTCATCTTTGTACCCCCTGGCGCCAAACCCCGTGCTGGTGTAAATCATGGACTTGATGGGAACTTTGCTCATTCATATCCAACGGGAATCCGGTCTCCAGATAACCATCTTGTTGTGTTTAATATGGTATAAACACAGGGGATGATGCGTTCCCTGTCTTTCAAAAGTTTGTTTAACTTTTCATGTCTCATCTTCAGTCAGAATAGCAAACAGAGGGAGGGAAGGGTGGAGAAAAGAGTGAGGTACCAGCAGTGAGATCATGCAGGACAGAGGCTGGTAAACTGGAGGGTGAGAAGTCTTTCAAACACAAGTCTATCTCTGCAAAATCAATGGGAGGAGACAAAAAGACATGCTAAATTTAACCCTAATTCTATTTTAAACCCACATGCAGCATCTCCCCTAACTGTCTTGTACAAACACAATTGTGTTATATTTACAGTTCAAAACAAAACACAAACCCTCCAGCTGAAGGCTCAAAGTCCCACCCTTCCTTGGCATTTGTGCGTTGGAAGAGCCATAAATGGGGAGCAGTCCTGAGCCCAGTGCTGTGCTGGACCCCCTGTCTCAACAGTGCTGGCTGCCTGCCATGACCACCAACATCCAGCCTTCAAGACTAAACTGCTCCCAGTTCCTGCACTGACCTTGTTCTCTGCATGGACCCCATTATGCTCCTGGGACACCTACCCTGCTGCAGGTGTCTCCGACATAAACTGCTTTGACCCAAACAAACTGCTTTGGTGGTGCCAAAAAAGCCACCTGTGGGCAAGGTGGTCCAAGGAGAGAACAAACTGAGAGCAAAGCACCAGCCTCTGACAAACCTACCAGATAGGACCCTTCTTAAAGCCACTCCACAGAATTTCCAGTCCTTCTGCAAACAGCACTGGATGTTCCTACTGGAAAACCATCAACCACCCACTCCCAACAAAATTCTTAGCTGTCCACTGACACATCTGCTTGCCAGAGCCACCCAACCCCATGTGTGTCACCACTTTCTGAGTCACAGGGGAGGCCCGTACAGTTTCTCTGCACAGAATTACAGGGTACAATAGGGTGAGAACATGCAACACCCACCAGGCCATAGATGCAGAACTAGAGCTATCACAGCACACTGCATATCCAGTGGCTGGGCACAGGGTCCTGAGGCAAGAGCTTGCCAAGGTGACCAACACGATGTTTTGGCAGTTGTGCAACACGTGAGGTTGCCCGTGGCTGGATCCGAACAAACCTTGACCAACGTGACGCAACAGCCTTGGCATAAAGCTGTCTGTGTAAACGCCGGACCCACAGCCCACAAGAACGAGCTCCAAACCCCAGCAGAGATCACTGGGATGGAGTACCAGGAAGCCCACAAAGCCCCATTTCTCCACAGCGCTGTTCCCAGTCCCCCAGTTCCAATTAACTCCCTAATCAGGTTGGGTTTATAGGGAACTTTCGTATTCTGACTCCTGCACAGGACAGAGAAGTTCCTCTCTCTGGATCACTGGCACAGAGACAATGAGCTCCTTGTCCTCACTCCTGCTCCGTTGGGGCTTGATCCATGTTGAGTTTTCTTTTTTTTTTTTTTTTTATAACTTAAAGACGACCTTAATTTTGCAAACCCTACTCATTACGAGCAGCATTCTGGCTCCTCAGTTGCTCCAACAAATAAAAACAAAAAAAGGCTGTGCTTTCTTTCTCAGGGGTTCAACACTGCTGAATCCCAGTCCTCTCACTCGTCTACAGTGGCTGGGACCCAAGAGCACAACAGTTGTGTTCTTTCCTCTTCAGTTCACCTCTGCACTTTCTACTTGAGCGAGGTATGTTGCAGCTGATCCGAGCTCTGCTCCAGCTGTTTCCAGGCGAAAGAAGTGGCTAATGGGATCAGGGACCCGACCTTGGCACTCTAGGCATGTAAGTGTTTCATTCTGCCACCCAATTTATAACTTACCAGACACTCCTGGGGTGGTACCACTCTGCAGCAGCATCGCAGCCACCAATGCGAAGGTGAGATGCTGCGGTTTCAAAAGGCAGCAGCTTTCCAGTGAAAAGCAAGAATCTGATTATAAAGAAAACAAATGTCTTTTTTTTCCCCCCGTCATTATCCTCAGTCTGAAAGGAGTCTCTGACACAAACTAATTAGGCTCCAACCAATGCAACCCCAGCTGTTGGCGGCAGGGACACAACCCAGGATGGATGATGGCAAAGCAAGCAGGGAGATGCCACTAGAGCAAAGGATCCCATGCACACAGCTGAAGGAAAGGAAGGAGGGCATTGAGTGTTCCCAGAACACACAGGAGTAGAATAAAAGCTGCTTCCTGTCAGCAGAACAATCATAGGAAGGGGCTTCTCATAACTAAACCACCTCAGAAATATCTTCTTGGAAGGGTCTTGCAGCATCAGCTGGTGGAAGATGCTCTAAACTCTAGCTAGAAGCAGCAGCAAGAAGAACCCAGCTCAGACTGGGGAGTACAGACAGGCAGATGGACAGACAGCTAGAATGGTGGGTGTTTACATGTGCACCCTCTACAGCAGCAAGGGCTCCCAAATTGCTGCTCTCTCCTTGACTTTCGGCTCCGGCTCAATAATGCTCCATTGTTTTGTATCAGGTTCGCTCTCGCAGCCCTGCTGCGGCTCAGAAACAAAGGGGGCTTCATGCAGCACAAAAGGGGACTGTTCGACCTAATGAGGACCAGTTGAGAGCTATGGAGACAGCACCCTCTCGCCATGGGATCAACGGCTGTGACAAGCCCTGTCCCGGGGCTAATGAAGAGCAGTTGAGAGGTGCGAGAGGGAGACAGATGAACAGCAGCGGCTCTTGGCAAAAAGGAGGCTGATGGTGCTGCCGCCCTGTGAGAGACAGCCCGGGAGAAGGGAACACGTTTAGGTTCATCTGTCACCATGATGACTCCTGACCTGCCAACCTCCCCCGCCCTGCTCTCTGACCCCTGAGAGTGACCTCTCTGAGAGGTGCTGGTGCTCAGCCAGAAGCCCCCTATTGACTACCTGTCAGAGGGCACCTGCGTAAGGAATCCCCAGAAATTAAAGTCACAAAATGAGTCACGAGGGACTGTTTGAGCTGGGAAGGCAGCATTAGGCCCTGCCTGGTAAGCCAATCTCCCTAATTATCTGCCACAAGAATTTCTCTTTCTAGTTTCTTTTCTTTCTCCTTTCCCCCTGCCCCACCACCCTCTTCCTTAGTCCTCTCTGACTCATTATCTTAATTTCACATTAACTGACAGGATTAAAAGCTTCTTGGGAAGGGAAAAGGGGGAGGCAGAGGCTGAAGAAAGAGATGCATTTCCGTGGCGGGTCCTTGCTGGCACTCAGGTAAGAGGACCAGCAACACCATGAGCCCCAGAGCGGCCACGCTGGGTCATGTTTGCATGTTCAGCCCCTGTTGCTGCAATCCCATCTAGTATAAAAGAAAACAAATCCCCGGTGGAGCAGTGTAAACCAAGCCCTGTCCCAGGGAGGATGTATGGCTGGTCTTCATTTCCCCACCCTCCTCCCCTGCGGTGTAATTTCATACAGCTGCACTGGAGCGTCTCTGCTCTTTGCTGGTGTTTCTCGTCTCAGGAACACTAAGAAGGGCTGGCATGGCATTCGAGGCACGGCCCGGCTCCAGGAGCTGCTCCTATCCTATCTGAGCGGGGCTGGGCAGGACTTTATTGCACCAGGGCACTGCACTGGAAGTGGCGCCATCTCCTCCATGCTGAGGATGGAGCCCTGACATTGAATTTGACTGTCTGGGCCGTTACTGGGAGCACTGAGTGGGTGACTGGGAAGAGGCTTGGGCCTTACTGGGACCACTGGGAAGGGCACTGGGAGGAGATTTTGGAGGTGCTGGGAGCACTGGGACTGTGACATTGAACATTTGAGATCCACAACATTTTAGGAGTTTTGGGGGTTTTTTTTAGATAAGGCACAAAAATGTCACAATTCACCAGCTCTGGATCCTTTTTGCTCAGAATTGCTCGGGTTGGAAAAGACTTCGAGGACCTAACCCTACTAACCTACTGTTAAACCATGTCCCAAATCCAAATGATTTTTAAACATATTCAGGGATGGTGACCCAACCATCTCCCTGGGCAGCTTGTTCCAGTGCTTAGCAACACTTACTGTGAAGAAGTTCTTCCTGACATCCAACCTAAGCCTCCCTGGTACAATTTTAGGCCATTTCTCCTCATCCTGTCACCTGTCATCAGCGAGAACAGGCCAACTCCACTCTCACTGCAACCTCCTTTCAGATATAGCCTGATCTGTGCAGAAAGGGACTGGCTGATCCTCCCTCATTCCAGTGGGATGTGCCTGGGATCACATGGCTATTCCCAAAGGAGAAGCCAAAATCCGGACTTGGCCTCATCTATTGCCGACACTCAGGGAAGGCAATCAGTGGGACATGACCGAGTGTCTGTCACAAACTGCATCCCCAGTGCAATAAGGGTTAAACTGGGGGAGTTTCCTCCCTGCAGAATTCTTGATGCAGCACTCCCAGTCTCGATTAATGCTACTTCTGAAGTTCATCACGCACCTCATTAACCAAGATCCTGTTGAGACCAACAACAACTCTGCTACTTTTGTAAACAGCTCAATTCTTTAGATTTCAAAAGGTGGTTTCTTCTTTTAGACAGACCCGTGAAGTTAATGGTTCTCACCCACTTCACTCCTGGAATTTGGCTTCAAAAATCTCCAGCAAACCCATCTAGAATCTGACCACCATCAGATCCAAAATCCCTTTGGGAGAGGAGGATTGCAACTCCCAACAGCCCAGAAGGTAGGACATCCCATTGCACCCAACATTAAAAAGCTCTTACTCTGGGAAAATGATTAGTTACTACACTCTGAAGCATCTTAATTACAACCACAGTGAACAAATGAAAAAAAGACTAAAAATAGTCTGAGAAAAGCCCTGGCTTGAGCAGTAACTTGTTCCCAGCTCCAGCAGCCACCCTGAGCCGTGAGGCCAGGTGGGTCTAAGGGCCTGTCCCCTGAGGATCACGTTCGAGGGTTTAAAGCAGAGCCAGCTAGGAGGGAACTTTCACATGGGTCTAGGTTTCCCAATGAAAAAGTCTTGCCCTGTACTACTCCTAACCCCTCTGAAAGCCAGGGCTGCTTCTCAGTTTTATTCACAAATCTGGCTGTAACCCACGACTCTGTTAAAAGGCCAAAGATTTAATAGTATCTAACTCCCCAGCTAGTCCCGTTGGATTCCACAGGATTACTTCTGTGGCCAAGAACTAGCATTAAGTGTGAATAAAGACATCAAACTATGGCCCTAAGTGTCGATGATTCATCGACAGAATTCCTAGAAGAGGGGGAATCCGCACAACGGCCTCATAGCTGTGAAGTGACCTAACCGATTCGCGGTGTAATGCGGCATTACGCCGACAGCAAAAGCTGCATCCACCGGGAGAGAGGGGGGAAATTCGCTGCCTTGTAGGGAAGCCACCAAAAGAGGGAATATCCCTTGTTGTCTTCTTTCTGTACAAAATATTTTGGGGCTATGAAACAGCCCCAGCCAAGGTGAGACCTGCTGCTCATCCCTGCCCCAGTTAGCTCGGCCCAGCAGAGCTGGTTTAAACAGGAGAAAATGCTCCTTCCCTGCCCCAAACCATTGCTACCCAGTCAAAGAACTGCTGGACCAAAGCACAGTTCACAGAGCTGATGCTACCTTTGTGCTCCATATCAGAGATCTCCAGTCACACCAGTCACCCCTTAACGAACCCAAGAGGGCTTGGTCTCTGTTTTACTGGGTGAAAACATTTTCTCATGGTCAAATGACAAGGTAGTTTGATGAGTTTGAGGACAGAAAAACCCCCAATCATAGAATCATCATGGTTGGAAAGGACCTCCAGGGTCATCAAGTCCAACCTTTTCTCCTAGTGTTCAACCGCTAGACTATATCCCCAAGCGCTGTTCCTTAAACACCTCCAGGGATGGTGACATCACCACCTCCCTGGGTAATCCATTCCAGTGTCTAATCACCCTCTCAGTAAAGAATTTCCTTCTAACATCCAATCTAAACCTCCCCTTTAAGGCAGTTGTAGAGGGCAATAAGGTCCCCTCTCAGTCTTCTCTTCTCCAGATTAAACAACCCCAGCTCCCTCAGCCTCTCCTCATAGGGCATGTCCTCCAGCCCCTTCACCAACTTGGTAGCCCTCTTTAGACTCGTTCCAGCACCTCAATGTTCTTCCTGTACTGTGGTGACCAAAACTGGACACAGTACTCGAGGTGCAGTCTCACAAGTGCCGAGTATAGGGGCACAATCACCTTCCTGCTCCTACTGGTCACGCCGTTTCTGATACAGGCCAGGATGCCATTGGCCTTCTTGGCCACCTGGGCACACTGCTGGCTCATGTTCAGCAGGCTGTCAATCAACACCCCCAGGTCCTTCTCCACCAGGCAGCTCTCCAGCCACTCTTCTCCAAGCCTGTAGCGTTCCTGGGGGTTGTTGTGACCAAAGTGCATGACCCGGCACTTGGCCAATGGTGCTGAAAAGGCATTTTTCACATATTTTGTCCCTGTCATATTGCAGGAAGCTGATAAAACTGGTTTCAGATGTAGCTTTGATTCAGAATGCAACCATATATCTTTGGGTTGAGTAAGGCTGATCCTGCAGTGCAAGCGCCAAGGGAAGGCAGCGTGTCCTGCTCAATGGCCCACGGTCGTGAGAAGAAATTGTGACCAGAGCCATGAAGGGAAGCAGTATAGTTCCCTTCCCCACTGGCACCTACAAGGGAGATCAAGCGTCTGCAGAGAACTGCCTGTGCTTTCACAGGTCTGTGGTTTCACTAGTGGTACCTCATGTTGGCTTACAAGCAAGATGCATGCAGTGAATTTAGGAGCAGAGACAGAGAATTCGTCCTCAAAATAGGAAAATCATCCTCTGGGCTTTAGTCTGGAATCACTCATGGACCTGGAAACCAAACAGTCAGCAATGAGAGCTCACCTCACCTTCATGTGAGGACCCTTCACCTCTTCTTCACAGATTTACCTCCTTTATCCCCTCTTAAGGACACAGGGGAAGGATCTTTCTTATCCTCTGAGGGGAACTTAATGCATTTAAAATGGTATCATTGAAATTAAACCCCTTGAAGCAGAGAGTTAGGATGAAGCATTACCCACGGGACACCCCCAAAGCTGGGGGAGCCAAGCTCTTCAAAGCCTTGTAAGTACTTTTGTTTCAAGCAATTGTCTGTGAATTAAACCCAAACAAACACGATTTGCAGTCAAAGGCAACTGTCCTGAGGAGCACATCAGGGTTTTCAACACGGGCTGCTCTCAGGGACGCAAGCAATGTCCGCTATCTGTCACAGCTTCCTCTGTGACAGCACTCACTGAAGATTCCCACTTGGAAAAAAACTGGCCAAGAGTTTGAAGTTTTCTACAAAGTAAAATGTCCCAGCATTTTCCATTAGGAAGAAAAACCACATCTCTTCTACTCTGGTGAATGTAAAGCCCTCCCACAGATGAGAACAGCTCTGCTACAGTTTGGTGCTGAGCAAAGGCTAAAGGCAACCAGCTCCTCCTCCTCCATGTTCCCTCCCTGTAAGTCACCGTGGCAGGAAGTCCTACCCTACCTGCAGCCACTCTACAAAGCTGTGGTCTCCCCTTTGGAAGGGGAGTCCAGGCATCATCTGCTCCCTTTAAGGGTCTGCTACACCTCGTGTGGGGTCACCAACCCCCTGGCTCACTGCAACACCACGAAGTTTATTTAGCATAACAGGGCAGCCAAGCTGCAGTGAAATGCTGGTGCTGAAATGACAAGATCTCAGGCCATTGAAACAAGAGCCTTTTGATGTTATCCAAACAAAACATGAAAGCCAGGGGAAGTCATGCCAGCTTCATCTGCTGCAAACTGTAGTTGAAGCTGACAGTCATGCAAAACATTTTGATTTTAGCCAAAGTCTGTTTTTTCTTTTCAGTGTAACCTGCTGCACAGAGCAGAGAGCGGAGAACCGGACTAGTTTTGCTGGGAATGTGCTCAAGAAGGGCGACGACAGTGTAAACTGAGAAGAATTTTGCCAGAGAAACACAGGTCCACCTTGGAGGGCATCTCCAGAAGAAGAGAGGGGTACAGACACTCAAGGCCCTCTGCCAAACTGCCTTCCACCCAAGCAGCCTGGAGGGGCTCAGGGCCACCTCTCATCTCCTTGTATGGAGATGAGACATATGGAAAAGGGGACATTTTGCTTGCAAAATAGTAACAAAATCACAAGGAATTTTTACATTTCCAATGGTCAGACTGGGAAGTTCATTCAAACACACCTTCACAGAATCACAGAATGACTGAAGCTGGAAAAGCTCTCTGAGCTCATCAAGCCCAGCCCATCACCACATCAGCCAGACCAGGGTGCTAATGGCCACAGCCAGGCTGTCCAACACCACCAGGGATGGAGACTCCATCATTGCCCTTGGCAGTCCATTCCAAGTCTGATTAGCCTTTCTCTGAGGAAGGGCTTCCTAACATCTACCTTAGCCCTCCCCTGACAGCTTCAGGCCCTGACCTCTCATCCTAGCACTAGTTGCCTGGGAGGAGAGCCTGACCCCCACCTAACTACAACTTCCCTTCAGGTAGTTGTAGAGAGAGAGAAAGTCTCCCCTTCTCCAAGCTAAACACCCACAGCTTCCACAGCCTCTCTTCATCAGACTTTCCCTCCAGTCTATTCCTCAGCCTTGTGGCTCCTCTGGATCCACTCCAACACCCCAGTCTCTTCCTTGATATCATGCTCAGTAGGAAGGGCAATGCCACACTTTTAAAACCAAGGGTTCATGCACTTCCTTCAAGATCCAGAATCTTGGAGACAAGACAATAAAGAAGATAACAAAGAGCAGTAACACCTCTCCCCTAAAAGCCCAGAAATAATAAAAACATCCCCAAAGCCCAAAGTGTAAGAAACTTCACAAGGTGTTCAATTCCACAAACAGAGGGTTCTACTCAAGCTCCCACTCAGCCAAACTATGTGTGTGTCTGGGGCGGGCAGGGGCTCAAGTTGAGCCAGATCAAAAGTCAGAAATAGCCAAGTGTCAGGTTTTACACGTCACAAGGAAAACAAGCAGAGCTTCTGCCAGGGGCGAGCAAAGCAGCCGAGTTGATGATGCCTCAGCCTATGGACAACGCAAAGCTTCCAGGCTATGCGGCTTGGGTTTCCTGGCCTCAGTGTTGCATTTAAGCTACTTTTGCCAATGTAACATGCCAGAACTGTCCTCTGTGCTCAGAGGACGTGTCCAATTCAGCTTTTGGCTGCACAGCCTGAGCCATTAGTTCAAGCTGCAGAGGGAGATGTGCTCAGGGAAATGCCTGACACGGGGCACCATGTGAAGAATTCACTGTAGAAATGAACCACTGAGGGGCTCCAAGGCTTAAGGATGACCCTTGTCTTCTGCCCAGGACTATGTGACCTGATGCTCAGTGCCTCAAGAGTCCTGATTTTCTAGGAAAGGCTTTTGCAGAAGAGAAGCTTCCTGCTCCAGCAGTACAGTTGAGGGAAGGGAAAACTACCACATTAACACCTGCACTGGGACTTTTCTAACCCCAGTTCAGAGGGCTGCAGGAGAAGCCTTCTCTGTTCCCCAAATAAATGGAGAAATCACACTGCCTCCCTTCTCCTGGGACTTCCCATATTACCCAGACCAGAGCTGCTGCCAACGTGGAGCCAATTGCACATGGGAATATCCTGGCGCAGCTCAGAAACTGAGGAAACCAGCCCAGAATCCCAATTTCTTAACCAAGAGAACGGGAAAGCCAAGACTCCCGCGCAAGGCTTTGAAGGCGCCTCCGAGCTGCTCAAGTCCTTAGATCAGATCCTTCAGATGTTCCTCAGCAGCACTCCTCTGGGTTTTTTTGGTATGCCCCAACTCCTCAGTCATCTCACTAGTGGAATGAATGATTCATGTTAAAACACTGAGGCGAGTTTAAAGCAAACTTGCAATGTAACGGATCCTCTTTCCCTCCTGGCTCCCTGCACAGTGCTGGCTGACGCTCCCGTGTTGCTGCTCAACAGCTGCTGTGCTCCATCTCTGGGGCGAAGCCACCCTTACCCCATCTACTGCCTGGCAAAGCAGTTTTAGCTTTAGGCATGAGCTTAAATTCCACCAAAGACCTGTTGAATTGAGGCCATGCGGGGTCCCTTGGCTACCTCCACCCCTCACCCAGTGGCTGAGTGCTGAAAAGGCAAATGGTTAAATGAACTCTGATTTTTCTTCTTTTCATTTTCCCTGTACTTGGTGTTAAACGATCACCTTCGCAGAACAAGAAACCCACCCCCCAACAGGCCACGTTCCAAATCAGCCACAAAGCGCAGCAAATAAATTCAAACACTAAGGATTATTCCCTCCCGCCCATCCCCCCGACACTATAATAAGAAAAACAATCTACCTCGAGCCCAGAAACAAAACCCAGTGAGCAACAAACATGCCTTGAGCCACAGATTGATCTTCACATCTGAGGATCTATCATCTCCCTGTTTCTCTCTCCGTGTCTGCTCTGGCATGTGGCATTAACCAGATTTTGAGAGACGACCTTTAATTTGCTCACTCTAAAGCAAGTCTGTCGTGCCAGAGACTTAACAGATGATATACTCTGGCTCCAAGAAGTCAGCACTGCCGAGGCTCGGAGCGTCCCGCTCCAGCTCTGGGTAGAGAGGGCTCGGTGCAGGCACGTAATGCTCCCATCACTCCTCTTCCACCTCCTGTGTTTCTGCTGTTATTTACTACCTGGTCTGGCTGCTGGGAAATCTGGGGAGGAGGACTCAGAGCCTCCTTGGAGGACCCTCTGGAGTTGTGGTATGCCCCAGGCTATCTGCTGGATTATGGAGTTTCTATTGTGATTTCTGGGGGGAGATGGTGGGGGAGATTACCAGGAAAAACACTTGCACAAACTGGAGCTGCTGTCATGACTCACTGCTTCACCCCGGCCAGACTCTGCATCCCCTCGCACCAAGGCAATGGCTCCGAGGCTCACTGAGGGCTCTGCTGCTGTGCTTGAAGACCTTGGAGCATTGAGCTGGTGGTTCCATTCCTTGGCAGGGGCTTGCAGCCACTCCTCCATCACCCACCTGAACCAGACTCCCCACTCCGTCCTTCCAACCTCACTCACAGCCCCTCTCCTCCCTGAAGCATTTGTTCCCCTCACTAGGTAGGAGGGAACTCCTCAATCCCTCTGTGGAGATGGAGCAAGAGAACATGACGTCCACCCTACAACCCAAACCCTGGGAGTCATCTGCTCTGGCCAGGGATCAAAGGCTTCGTGTTCCATTTTTAACCGCTGCCCTGCCCCACCTCGCTGGGGCAGTTCATCCAAGCGTGTTTTCCCATCATTTCATTGTGTGCCAGAGGATAAACAAAAGCCACCCCTCGGGCTGAGGGGAGGATGCGTCCTGCAAGCGGCCGACTCTCCTTGCCAGATAAGTGCCTTTCCCACCACAGGCTGTGAGAGCTGCTGTAAACCTTGACCCAGCCACTTTTTCTGAGCTTCCATGGGGCAAAGGAGATGGATGGTTTTATTTTTGCTATAGAACAAACCTACAGATGGTTGGGTTTAACCAAAAGGAGGGGGGGGGGGAAAAACCTGCGGGAGATTGAGAAGCAGTGGGAGGGGGAGAAAGAACAGCCCAGAGACACTTACAGACCAGTAATATACACAGATATCTTAAAAATAGAGCCAGTGTGGGGACTGACATCATTTGTTTACCAATGGCCTGGCTTGTGTTTGGCTCTGAATAACTGTGGAAAGGTCAGTGGGGCACACAGGGCCTCACCCCACCACCACTTGGTCTGTAGATCCTTGCAGGAGACCATCACACTAGACTGTACCTGTTTCACCATGAGACACTAGGTTAGAATCCCCAGCACGTGGTGGGCACTGAGGGGTGTTCAGTCTTGCATGTCCTGTGGGGGGATTGGCATCCTCTGTAGATCACTGCCCTGCAGACCACAGCCAGCCTCAAGGCTCAGCCATCTCTGTTATCAAGTCCTTCATCCCATCACCACCTCTCACCGTGATTTTGAACAAACTCCACAAAATCTGTAGTTTGGCACCTTGTTCCAGCCTATGTCCTAACTACAAAATGGTGAAGGGACAATTCCCCCAAGCAACAGCTTTTTCTGAGGGGCTTTATCCAAGTGGCTTCATCCAAGGGGTCTTTTTTAGACCAATGGTGGACAGAGCAAGAGTAGACATCCTGAGGGAGATGTACAGACTATACAAACGGTCTAAGTCATCATCACACCCAGCACAGCGCCAGCATCCACAAGCTCCTGCTTTTTTATCTTGGAGTATCTGCTCCTGCATTTGGTTTCTCTCTACTTCAGTTTCCCCAGAAGGAAACAGGGATGATAGTGAAACCCTACACAGCAGACACATCACAGATGCATTGTGATGCTTGGTAGATGTGCTCTGGGTTCCACTTGGACCTACTCAGGGGAGAGGGAGAAAAACAGTGACACTCTTTTAAACAGAAAGCACCAGGGCACAATATCTTTGCTCAGTTTGCAAAGCACAAGCCTCACAGATATTGCAGGAGGTCCCTAAAACACAACGTCGCTCCTTGTAGACCTCAGTACAGATGGAAGAACTCTACACCTACCCACTGCTCCAAATTGGCCAGTGCTCTCCCACCTGACCAGTTTCTCCCACACTGCACATGCCAGCAGCACCTGATGGAGCTCCCAGCTAGCGGCAAATGGGATATTTCACTCTTGCACCCATCCAGCAGTGGGCAGAGGCTGCCAATGAGGCTGGCGAGCAGCCAGGCTTTACGGTGTGTTTGTGTGCGCCAGCCGCAGAGACCTGACTACCAGGAAATGGAATGAGACCATCAACTCAGGCCACATAAGCCATCAGATGGTAACAACTTTCAGTTGCTGGTATGGACTTGAGCTGCACTTGAAAAGGCACTGGCAAGATGAAAGACTCTGTATCCCATTACTAATCCCCTGAGCTATCCAGTCCCCAAATTTTGTGGAAGTTTTAAGTTTCACCATGAAATGTTCATAAAATGAAATGCACATTTGTTGCCAGCTCTACTTATTCCTACCCAAGCATTTCCTCAAATTCCCTCCCTGGAAGCATTAAGCAGCAAAGATTCTCTGCTGCTGCTCTGGAGGCTGCTCCTCTGCTCCCACCTCCTGGGAACCCAGTGCTCCCCTCGTCTTCCCTCCAGAAACCCTTTGGCACAAGGGTACCCATCAGCCTGTGATGGCCCCCATCAGGTGTCTACAGAGGGGCAAACATGTCTCAAAGGGCTGTCAAGAAGTTAAAGCCTCTCTACAAACACACCCAGAGCCATAGAAGGGCCTGGGTTCAACCCTTGTAGAAGCCCAGGGTCCAACTCATAGTGTTGGTTAGGGTTTTACTGCCCTCAGCACCCACATCCCCACCAGTAGACATATTCCACCACCCACAAGACCCACTCAGTACCATCTTCCCTGCAAGAAAACATGTTCCGTCACCTATAAGACCCACTCAGCGCCCACTTTCCCTACCACCAGACATATTCCTCCATCCACGAGGCAGCTGTGGCCAGGTCCACGCAAGCAGTGAGCTGCAATGGCATGCAGCACTCACCAGGGAATCTCACTTACGTTTCGGAGGCCTGTGTCATACAGCTGGACTCTGGCAGAAGGCTGGGAACAATGTGGGAACACAGGCAGGAACATTCCTGTTCCACTGGAAGGCTTGTTTTCCCTTATTTCCCCATGTTTATTCCACCCCAAAGAGGCAGATGAACACAATGCTCCTTAGCAGCAGGGAAATCTCTCACACATTTTCTGTAGCTTCAGAGCAGGGGGGCAAAGCAGAGCATCCTCACACCCATGCAAAGGCTGCTGCTAAATAAGAAACAGCCCCACTACACAGGGATATGGCAGGAACCAAACTGGTTTGGGGGTGATGTTGCTTGAGAGAACAACCTCTTCCCAGGGAGTAGATAATGAAGAACAAAGCAGCCACAGGAGGAGTGATAGCTGGAACAGAATTGGAGGAGTACTGCTGCATCTGCTGGGAGATGTTTCTGGAGGAACAGCATCCTCCCTCGAGAAGGGGTGAGAAAGCTCCTGAAAGTTGCTTCACTGGGTACTGTGGTCATTCATGGGAATTCTGCACATGCCCCAGGAACGTGTCACTGCCCACACCCCACACTCAACCCCTGTGGACTCACAGCCAGGAGAACAGAAGAATGAGCTTAGCACAAGAACCCTAGTCCTCCCTCTCCAGACACAAAAGCCTTCAAATAACGCCCATGAGCCAACCCCAATCCTCTTTTTGCCCACACTCTCTGTTAGGGTCATTCTGTGGTCACAGGGTGCTTAAAACTGTAACACCTACAAATTACTGTGTTCGGGGCTGCCTACAAGAAGTGGGCAGAGCTGATGACAACGCTACAGTGAAGCTGCCAAGAACCAAGTATTGGCAGGCTGAGTGCTGGGCTGGTCACTAGAAAGGGCTAGAGTCATCCTTTACTTGCAGCTCATACAACATACCCCTGCTCAAGAGGAGCCCACTGCTGCCTCCTCATCTTCCCTCGCTAGGGTCAGATCTGGCAGTGACAAGGGTGCAGAAGGACCAGATCACTGAGAGTTTTCCTCTTTGCTGTTGGGATTGGCTGTTCCCCCCATGGCAGGGAGAACGGAACAGGGGAGGCACTAGAAGTATCTCCACGGGAGGTAGTTGAGGCCCCATCCCTGGAGATATTCAAGGGGAGGCTGGACAAGGCTTTGGGCAACCTAATCTAGTTGAAAATGTCCCTGCTTACTGCAAGAGGGTTGGACTAGGTGACCTGTGAAGGTCCCTTCCAACCCTGGCCATTCTAGGATCCTATGACACAGCACCTTGGATTAAATGTGACGGAAGACAAATCCTTGGAGTGCCATGTCACAACCAGCTGAAAACAGTTCAGGATGCATATTTCCACCTCTCATTCCTCCTCTGTGCATGGCTTTTTCACGCTTTTCCTGTTGCTGACACAAACACTTAACAGATCAAGCATCTACCTGAACCCAGGAACCAATCCCACCACTGGTATTTCTCTTCAGAATGAATACATTTGGGTTTGGAATCAAGGTTTGGCTCCATACCTAAGGTTGAATATCTTAGGTATTGAACATAATTTTTAGACCTAACTCAGCATCGTCTCAGCCAGTGCGGTTCCCTGCCTTGACTCTGCTACAGACTCCTACAGAGCTCCTGTGTTTGCTCCCGGTGCAGGCGTGTTGAGCTCAGGGTGTGCACGTCGGCATGGAGGCAAAGCCAAAGCCAATACTGTGGGAGCGATGATATCAGCGTCTGGCCCCAGGAGCAGCACTTCACTCCTCCGGTGGTTGCAGCATTTCTCCTTCTGCGATAGACTTGTGGCTCCTTGTGGAAAAGCCATGGTTCCACAAATATTTCTCTCGGTGGTAAAGCCCAGCTTATCCCATCACACTCCCCCTCCTTCCTCAATCACCAGCCACTCACTCCCAAATCCTGTCCACCCCTCAATTATGCCAATCCAACTATTTATGGAGCCACATGGTGAATCAGCCAAGGGAGCTGATCCTGCAAAAAGATAAAGTAACCTTATTGCAGGAAAGAAGGCGGAAGAGGAGGGAGAAAGAAAAAGCCTTCAGACAGAAGGGGCCTTAACTAGAGCTGTAACAATCCACGGGGCAAGCTGGGCTTTCAAGGGGTAACTCAGTAATGTGACTACTGCCCTCACATCTGTTTACTGTTATCCCAGTGCAAGTGAGGTTCCGGATACCGGCACTACAGGGGCTGAGGCATAATAACGTGTGGCACTGGACTTTTCTGCTCCCATTAGAGCTGATTACAGCTGTCTGAATTTCTGTGGTGTTGATCATATTTGGGGGGAGGCAAGAGAGGACTTTCAAACCCCTCTTGGGAAAAATTTTTGCAAAGAGCTTTCAAATATTTTCAGTACTTTGCAGTTACAATTTTCCCATCCAGATTATCTGGTGGGTTTATCTTTAGGGAAAAACACCATGTTTTTAAAACCCTGAACCCTCCCTGTTCTGAATTAATCTGTACAGGTAAAGGGAGATGTTTGGCATCGAGATGTGGGGGAAGGAAGAGAAGTGTCTACAGAGCCTGTAGACAAATCAGCAAAATGCAGCCTTTAAAAAAAAATCAGACTATTTTCTTTGCATGAAAAAACTTGATATAATCATCTACCTCTGCTCCCCAAGCCCTCCTCTCTCTTTATCTGACACAGACCTTATTATTTTACAGTAAAAGATGGATTAATGGAGTCACAAGGCTGACAAAGGCATGAATTTGAATTTTAAGTCTTCTGCTACCACAGATACGGTTCTGTGCAGGTGATACTCCACCATCTCAGTCTCATCCCACTCACTGCGAGCACAAGCAGCCCTCTCAGGGCCACACTAATCTCCACTTTGCGTGGAATTGCCAGGAAGAGACAAGAGTGCAGAGGCAGAAGGCGGCAATTTCTGTGTTGTGGGCCACTCTCAATTTCCTCGGTTTGATCTCCAAGTTTTCGTGGTTGTGCTGAGCAAGAGTTTCACAAACAACTAGAAAGGGAAAGCTTGTTTGGGCTTTTTATTCCCAGCTCAAAGGGTTTACCACGGAAATCCATGGCTACAACGCAAACACGGAGCAGGCAGAGGAAAGGAACAAGCCGACAAACATCACCACAGATCCTGTCCCACAACAAACACTGGTTTAGCAGGAAGCCACAACAACGGGAGGCAGAGCGCAGCGGTGGGTCTCCACGGCTACATGATAACCAAAAATCACAACATGAGCACAATGACCACAACAAACAATCAGCCCAAGACACAACAAGAGCAAGAACAAGCCCCATCACCACACAAACCAGGCAAAAATGCATTTCAGCCTGCAAACATCTCCATTGCTGACAGGCAGAGTCACTGCCAGCCAGATCTGCAGCACAGCCCAGGACTAAACACTCCCAATAACTCATCTCATATGACCAGCCAAAAAAATCATCCAGTTGTATGAGAGACCAAGACATCTACAACTCTTATTCTACAGAAGGGGAAAACCACACAGCTTGAGGTACCAGCACTCTTCATGTGGTCCTTTGCATCTCCTGGCCAGGTAGGAGATCAAAGACACATCAGCCAGTAAATGAAGAGATGTTCCTTGTTTTCAGTTCACTAACCTCTGGAGCTGCGGAGTCCTCGACACAAGAAGGATGTGGACTTGTTGGATCAGGTCCAGAGGAGGGCACTAAAATGATCAGAAAGCTGGAGCACCTCTCATATGAAGACAGGCTTGGAAGAATTAGGGCTGTTCAGCCAAAAGAAGAGAAGGCTACAGAGAGACCTTACAGCAGGATTCCAGTACCTGCTGTACTGGAAGGGAGCCACATGAAAGCTGGAGAGGGACTGTTCACAAGGTTATGCAGTGACAGGATGATGGGGCAGTGTTTTTAAATTAGAGCAGGGTAGATTTAGATTGGATGTTAGAAAAGGGTTCTTCCATTTGAGAGTGGTGAAACACTGCAACATGTTGGCCAGAGAGGTGGTAGAAGCTCTATCCCTGGACACATTCAAAGTCTAGTTTGATGGGGCTCTGAGCAACCTGATCTAGTTAGAGATGTCCCTGCTTACTGTAGCAGGGGTTGTATTACATGACCTTTAAAGGTCCCTCCCAGACCATTACATTCTACGATTCTATGATTTGGAGAAGAGTTAGGTGACACAGCAGGAGAAACGCCTGAAAAAATGATATAGTAGGTGTGGGAACCACCTCAAGGAACACAAGAAACCTTTTTTTCCTCTCTGCAGGGAGAAGACCAACCATTAGAAAAGCTTCCTGAACTCCCTAAGGTGCAAGCACGAGACTCTTGGAGCAGCCTTGCTATGCGTATTTCCTTTAGGAAGGTTGGTTTTGTTGGGGTACCCAGCTCTCACCAGTCAAACCTAGTGGTGCAGCCCATAGCACGGACAGCACATGAGGTCCGGCATCAACAGCATCAGCTCAAGATGCTCGTGCTCAGATGTCAGCTTGGCAGCAGCTTCTGCTGTAAGCAGGAGCTGCTCCTCACACAGGGACGCAGTTCTCCTGCTGTAAAGAACAGTTGATCTGGTTTTTCTCATCTAGACTGACAATATTTTAGGGTAGGGCAAGTTGTCCAGGACAAAATCCTAATCCAGGCTTAGAACTGGAGTGTGGCACGAAGTAAGCAACATCTAGTCAGCCTCTCAGACTTTATATGGCCAGAATGAAGCTTGGCCATGCGGGACTTGGGATGCTGCAAGGCCATAATGAGACACAGAGAGTCAAATTCTTTTCCTTCTGAATGCGCTTTCCAGGAGGTAGAGGAGATGCAGTTATTTAACTGGATTTGTGTAAGTTTTGTAACAGAAGTAGTTCATATAAGGAAAACCAGGACAGGTGGATCAGGATTCAGAGCCATTTCCACACCTCTTCATGATCTGGTTCCAAGAGCTTGGAGGAGCGAACTGGGGACAAACCCTCAGGCCAGGCAGAACCAGAGATGTAGGTCCAAGCTTCAGATCAAGACCAGATCTCATCTTCTATCCAAACACCAGATACAGGGAGCCCAGGTACAGAGATTCCCACAGCCCCAGACAATTTCCCCCGAGACTGGCATGAGAGCAGCTGAGGTATTTTCACAGACAAACCTGCCATCTCAGTTTAACACAAATTTGCCTGACAAGTCTTCCCACTTTGGCCCAGGATGACAACACGCAGCACTTGGCAAGATCTGGCCTAGTAACTCCGTGTGACGGATTAATTTGACACAAATGAGGAGATTCTAGCTCTTACAGCTCCAGCTCCACGTGATTTTCCCTATTTCACCTCTTTGGGGTTTTTCAGGTTAAATCTCAACACGGAATCTGAACGATGGAAAATCTCTCGTGCAGTATCTGTGTCTGAGCTGTTGGAATGTACTATTTTTAGATGTCCCCCTGCCACTTGCAGCTTCATAATATAAATGATTGCTCTGGGCATCTTGGAGTAAAACAAATTAATTATGTTCAAAAAAAAAAAAAAAAGAAGACAAAAAGGCTATTTCCAGTGACTTCGTAACAGCATTTGACAGTCAAATAACTCAGCGCTCACAGTCCCCAAGTGCCCATTGCCACAGAAGGCAGAGCTGGCTTCTAGTGCATGAGAACTCCAAAAGGCACAGAAAAAAACCATAAACCCATGTTTTTTCTAACTAAATAAATGACATCCTGTAATGTAGAAACCAGTCTTCAAACTCACACACATCTGTCCCTGTTACTCTCCTCCCTCCTTCACTCTCACACTTGCTCTCCCTTCCAGAAAATCTATTTATTTCTCCCCTCAGTCTCAGGATGTTTTGGTTCTTGTTTATCTACAAGTGTAGCCGCTAATAGCTTTGGGAGATCCTGGGATTAGAGATCCTGGGATTAGACCTAGACAAAGTTTTTTTCACCTTGTTTTTTTTTGTGGAAAAGTATTTCAGGACTGCAATATATCCAATTTATCACCAGTGAAGTTTGCTATCGCTGACTGAGAGGGGTTCTACTCTTTATTTTCTGCTAAATCCATCAAATCAGCAAAATCCAACACTTTTAGAAACACAGTCTCTGTTTGAAAAGGTTTCTTCTCCGTATTTTTTTCCCTTCAATAGCATTAAAATGTTGGCAGTTTTAGAATCATAGAATCACAGAACATTAGGGATTGGAAGGGACCTTGAAAGATCATCTAGTCCAGTCCCCCTGCCAGAGCTGGATATGCTATATCCAGTCACACAGGAACATATCCAGGCGGGTTTTAAACATCTCCAGAGAAGAAGACTCCACAACTCCCCTGGGCAGCCCATTCCAGTGCTCTGTCACTCTCACTGGGAAGAAGTTCCTTCTCCTATTGATGTGGAACCTCCTGTATTCCAGCTTACCCATTGCCCCTTGTCCTCTTATTAGATGACACTAAGAAGAGCCTGGCTCCATCCTCCTGACACCCACCCTCGGGAGTTGCAGCGCTGTAGGCATAGTGTTCCCCCCAGATGTGAACGCAGCGCAGAGTCCCTATCAGCAAGGAAACTACTTTGCTGCCAGCATTGAGACATGGGGCATGGATCCACCAACTGTCATTGCAACAGGCAAAGTTCAGCACCCAGGTACCAGCTCAAAGCACCGGCACAGCCACTAACCACACTGCGACTCACAGAAGCCAGCAGGATCTCAGGATGCATCAAGAGAAGTATGGTCAGCAGAGCAAGAGAGGTGATTCTCCCTCTCTACTCTGCTCCGGTGAGATCCCACCTCAAATACTGCATCCAGGTGTGGTGTCTCCAACATCAGGAGGACATGGAGCTGCTGGGGCAAGTCTAGAGGCCACCAAGATAATCCAAGGGCTGGAGCACCTTTGCTATGAGCATAGGGCTGAGGCAGATAAGGTTGTTCAGCCTCGGCAAGAGAAGGCTCTGGAGGGACCTTAGAGCTGCCTTCCAATACTTGAAATACTTGGTTTGAAACTGAAGGAGAGGAGGTTTAGACTAGATGTTAGAAAGAAGTTCTTCAGTGCAAGAGTGGAGAGACTCTGGAACTGATTGCCCAGAGAGACTGTGGCTGCCCCCTCCCTGGAGGTATTCAAGGCCAGGTTGGATGAGGCTTTGAGCAACCAAGTCTGATTGAGAGGTGTTGCTGTCCAAGCCTGAGCCAGTCTATGAACAGTGGGTTGAAGTGAGCACAAGCCAATAGCATATTTCCATCACACCCAGGCCAAATCATTTACTCAAAAAATGTGTCCAGCAGATGAAAGATGATTATCATTACCCACCTCTGCTTTTGGTGAGGCCATGTCCAAACTAGAGGATTCAGTCTTTGAGTTGCCCCATTCATAGAATCATAGAATCATAGAATCATTACGGATCGGAAGGGACCTCGAAAGATCATCTAGTCCAATCCGCCTGCAACAGCAGGATCACCTAAACCAAGTCACACAGGAACCTGTCCAGTCGGGTCTTGAACATCTCCAGAGAAGGAGACTCCACAACCCCCCTGGGCAGCCTGTTCCAGTGCTCCGTCACCCTCACTGTGAAGAAGTTCCTTCTCAGGTTGATGTGGAACCTCCTATGTTCCAGCTTACAACCATTGCCCCTTGTCCTATCACTACATGACACCGAGAACAGCCCAGTGCCATCCTCCTGACACCCACCCCTCAAATATTTGTAGACATTAATGAGGTCGCCCCTCAGTCTCCTCTTCTCCAAGCTAAAGAGACCCAGCTCCCTCAACCTCTCCTCATAAGGGAGGTGTTCCACCTCTCTTATCATCTTTGTTGCCCTACGCTGAACTCTCTCCAGCAGCTCCACATCCCTCTTGTACTGAGGAGCCAGAGGCTAGAGGGGGTCCAACCACCCAACAGCTCCATAGTTTTATGGTCTCTTCATTCAGCCAAGTGCTGACCTATCACAGAGTTCCAGCACAGACACAGAGCTCAGCAAATAAAGTCAAGGACACAACAGAAGGATGGAGGCCAGGCTCCAAATGTGGAAAGAGAGAATGAGTTAAAAACCCAAAGCCCAAGAATGTAGCATGGAAAACGATGTTTCAATTAGCTGGGTGAGTGGCGACTGCGTGACACGCATGGAGCACATGGGCTCCACACGCAGCAGCGATGGCAGCACACAGGGAAGATGAAAGCCACAACAACCAGTACAGCAACGGATGCTCTTGGCCTTCACTACTTGCATGGGCTTCTGCACATCCAACTGTACTGAAGGATGTGGAGAAGCTCCTGCCTTCCCTTTAACTGTGGTCTCTGTCTTGGCCCTTTCTAGAGGGGATCAAGAATTTTGGAAATGAGATGTTCTTGGGTTTGGGGGAAATGACTATTATCCCCTTTAGTTCTCCTATAATACTTCTGGACTAACCCCAAATCATCACAAATCTTTTTACTTTAAGATGCTACTGGATGGATCAGGGTGTTCTGAGATCTTCTATCAGGCACATTGCCCCGTGGAAAAAACCCACAAGTGGAAAAAACCCACAAATAAAAGCAGCCAGACACAATAGAGACAAATCATGACTTTTCTTTTGGTTTTAAATTCAAGATTGGGAAACTTTCAAGCATATTCCCAAGCTGGCAGACAAGCAGAGCAGTACATGTGTATTTTATCAAAGAGGTGTCTATTTTGCCTTGGCTTTCAAAACGTCATCAAAACAACCACCAACCCCAAACACAAACCCTCCAGCATGTGCAGCCTTTGATGTGACTGTCCCTTCCATCCTCACAGATCTGTGCGTCGGTCCCTCCTGCCTCTCTACCTACCAGTTTTGCTCCTACATCCCTGTATGGACAGATGTTATCCATCCATCACGCAGTCTGAGTCTAAACACACACGATACTCCTCCTTCTCCACTCCTCTGGGAAGGAGATAGCAGGTAGGCAGACAGAGCAACACATGTAGGATATTAGCTCTAGGTCCTCATAAGCTTTTCTTATCAGCTCAGTCTAAAGCTCCAGTCAGAGCCTTTTGCTCCGAGTTGAAGCTTTAATTTGGAAAATGTGGCATCGGGAAGAGAAAGACCCCAGCGCTCAGTTTAAGAGCTCAGGAGCAGAGCTGCCGGCTCCCAGTCACCTCCCTGTTAAAACCACCGCCTGAAGGTGAAGCCATCACCAGCCATCCACCCGCAATCCAGAGGAGAAATCAAAAGATTGAAGCGAAAGAAAGGGCTTGGGCTAAACTGGGAAGTTTTCGATCTCGCAGGAGGAATGCTGCTGAAAATGAGAACCATTTGAAAGCTCTGGGGGTTAGACAGTGGAATTCCCACTCATACAGTACACAAGAGTTATTAAGTGTGTATCTGAGACTCCTGTTTTACTTCATGTACATGATTATTTTATACAGGCAAGTTTGGAAAGAATTATAGACTGAGCCTGAGGCCAAGCCAAGAAGCAAGATGAGCAGCAGCAGCAGCTAAAGGAGAAAGGTTGAGCTGGCAGTGGAGAAGGAGCTGGCCAGACAAGGGTTATTTATAGTGCCTGGAGCATGGGAATGTTAATTGAAATCAATCAGTGGCCATGAGGACACTAAGTTGGAGTGTCAAGCAAGAGCAATTAAAAAGCTCATCTCAGGGGACCAGCATGTCCTGACTTCTATTTTTTCTTCCCCCTTTTCATGGGATGGAGATTAAGCAGGCATTCGCTGCAGAGTGACGAAGACACAAGGCGGTTGCACTGCATACATATACATCAGGAACAGACAAAAACCCTACTACTGTTGAAAATCACCTACTGATAGCACAAACCACTGCATTTTCCCTTGCTGGGCATTTCTATCAGGAAAAGAGTGAGTAGAGGACTTAGAGAAATGACGTAGCAGAGAGGAAAAATGGCCAATTTGCCCCAAAAAAGTTGCTTTAAGCTGCATTTAAGCCCCATCCCCTCCCCTGTTTGGCAACACTGACATTTGGCAGCTCTGACATCTGACCCAGGGCAGACAAAGGATGGCCAAGCATTCAAGGCATCCTGCAGTCTGCTGTTGTTGTAACTGAATTGGGTCATAATTAAGTAAAAACTACATTAAAGTATTAAGTGGGGACATTGGAATTCCCAGCATCAGGCAAAGGGGAAGGAGTCTTGGCCATTAGGGCAAAGGACCTTGATCTGAAAGCTCTGAGGACTGATAGTTTGTACATTGGGCAGCTGAGTGGTTCCTCGGGTTTGTGCGGGCAGAGGCAGCCAGAGAGGAAAATCTAACGCTTTAAGGGCCAACACCAATGCGAGATCAGTGCAAGTGCCGAATCGATCCCTATTTTAATCTCACTGTTGGAACTGTTGACAGAAGGCTTCCCGTGTCTTCGCCTGCAGCAAGGCAGGCGAGAGCGCCACTGGCTCCCTGATAAGGGCCCTGTGTGATCCGGGTCCTGTTATTTATCGGGGAGATAAAAGCCCTGCCTTTGTACTGAGGTTACAAATATTGGGAAATCCACAAACTGCATTTTAAGTGCTGCTGGGGAGGACAGAGGCTCAGCAGCCCTGCAGGTCATTTGAGAAGAGCAGAATCAAACCATTTTCCTCATTAGAAGACTCAGCAAATCAACTGCAGGATTCCCAAGGTGGGGGTATCTCCTCAACACCAAGTTCACTCAGTGCCTTGGAGAAAGATCCGCATGCACTCTAGCTGCGTATGACTATTATTTATGAGTTATTCAGAAAGACTCTCCCCATCCCTGGAGCCATTCAAGGTCATGCCGGATGGGGCTCTGGGCAATGTGGTCTAGTGACTGACGTCCCTGCTTGTTCTAGGGGGATTGGACTAGATGACCTTTGGAGGTCCCTTTAATTCTATGATGTGAACAGTGAAGAAGTCCTACAGCTGTATGAACAGCACCCGTTCATACAAAGAAAATAAATTAACTAAAATACTTTGCTTTTACCCCCCTCTACAACTTTTTTGAAAATTTTTTTTTTAAAGAAAACTTCCTTAGTGGCTGAAAATGATGTTTTCAAACCCCTAGAAAGGGTTTGAAAAAACCAGAGCCTGGATGCTGAGGTCTACATGCACTTCCTGAGGAGCCACTGCTGCTACGATCCTGTCCCCACTAGCTGCAAACTCTGGAGGTGACAAAGTGGGGGATGGGAGTGGCACGGAGCAGGTTTGGAGATCTGCTGACCCCTTCCCGCTCTGCCTGCAGATCAAGAAAGCCTTTGTGGCACTGGTGGCCAAGGCGTGCGTGCTGCCCCACTCTGGGACAGCAAGACACAGAGCTTTGTGGGTGAGTGCCGGCAGTGCCTCCTGAGGCCTTCCCCTGCCTGGCAGTGAGGGTGTGGGCAGCGCTGCCAGGCCCACATATCTCCACAGGGATGCTCACCATCACTGACTTCATCAACATCCTCCACCGCTATTACCGCTCGCCCCTGGTGAGTGCAATAGGTAGGGCATGGGGGACTAGGCAGACATAGGGCAGGGATTGGGTGTGCCCACATCTGAAAATGATGTTTTCAAACCCTAGAAAGGGTTTGAAAAGGAACCAGATTAAACCCATAAGAGTTGTAGTTCCCTTTCTGAGAACGCCAAACCCTCTACACCCTAAATAATGTGATTTTCTTTGAAGCAGGACCTTTGGCACAAAGGGAACCTCTTCAGAGCCTGTCTGCATTCCCCTGCCTTCACTGATCCTGTATGAGGAACCCACCCAGCCCAGAGTCCCCAGGAACACTCTGGGCAGGACAATCACCTCTGGATCATCTCTCCGGCACAGCTGGATCCCTGCACATCAGACCTCGGCACTGGCCAGTGCTTTGTACATAATTAACCCTCCTGATGTTGCAACGTCAAGGAAGTTCAATCCGACTACTGGCAGTAAAACACCCAGAATCTGCTGACACTGACAAATTACAGGGTGAAGAAAGATTCAGGATTTTGGGTTCGGCAACAAAGGGCAATTCTTTGCCTCCACCCATGTTCTGGGGTCTGGATGCTGCTGCTGCTGTTGACTTGGTTGTGTTGCTCCTGCTCAGCAGCGGCAGCTGCTCACCCATGCAGGGGTGTCCTTTCTCCAGCAAGCAGGTGCATCCAGCACTTCATATGGCAAATGCAGCATGAGACAGAACCTTGGGGCTCAGGTTCTCAGCTGACTGCTAGAAAAATGCTTAAAGATATTAAATTCCCCCCCACACACACACTCAGCAGCA
The DNA here is from genome assembly GCA_013400115.1 of Rhinopomastus cyanomelas. Taxonomy (NCBI): domain Eukaryota; kingdom Metazoa; phylum Chordata; class Aves; order Bucerotiformes; family Rhinopomastidae; genus Rhinopomastus; species Rhinopomastus cyanomelas. Next base: position 825,937 of record VXBP01007531.1, read on the forward strand.
ACCAAATCAAGAGCAGAGTGCAAGCTGGCATCACTCACACTAGGATCCCAAGGACTGAGTCAGCAAAACCGTCTGTGGCAACTGGTACAACTCACGTGCTGCAGCTCACCCCTCTCTCCTGAGCCTCCAGAGCTGTCCCCATTGCAGGGGATGAGAGTGTACGTGTATGGGCATGTGCGTGAGAAAGAAGCTAGCCCCTCTGATGGAGGCTGCAATAATTATGTTGGGGTTTGCCCCACCACGACACCCCCACCTGATACCTCTTGGCCACCCAAGTTGCAGAAGCTCTTTGGCTAACTAGCAGCCTTTCCACTTGCTCTTGTTTCCCTCACAAGCGGAGTAAATTGGAGCCATGTCCATATGAAAATCTTCCATTCCAATCTTCCAGCACTATAAGGAGAGTAAAGTTTGGGATCCATCAGCATAAGCTGATCACACATGATTTGTGAGGGCACAGAAGAGGAGCAGCACCTTGTTCTGTAGGTGTCAGTGGGGCAAGGGGAGAAAAAGTGATGCATGGGAAGAAAAAGGCTGAAAATTGTGCAGCTCGCTGGGAACAGTCAGATTGCAGTGGTGGTAATTTCAGACCAATTTAATTTCTAAATTCTTTGAATTATATTAAATTTATATCCAAGACCAGCAAGCTGGCACAGAGGCAGAGAAGCAGCACTACTTCTGTGTTGGTTCCTCAGGAACATCCTGAAGCATCACCATGGCATTTCACTGCAGCACATTTAGTATCCCAACCAAAAAAATCTCTTATAGAGGCTTCCTGGGATTATCTGATCAAAACTCTACTACCAAATGAAGGACTTCACCCTGGCCATCCTGATACTCTCCCCAAGCCTTGCATTGGGAGCTTAATTAAGGTCATCACACACGTCCCTGCAGATCCTCTTTTTATCCAGAGATTAAAGTCAGTCTCAGCAAAGACAGAGTTCTCAGGGTGCTGGTTTGTGCAGCAGCTCTGCCTGGACACACAGACATATCTGGCAAGACCACAGTGCCACCAAGCAGCCCCATCCTTTGGCAGAGGCCAGATGCAGGAGACACATTCTGCATCCAGTGCACCTCAGCTGGATTTATTGCACCCACACCCCTCCACACCCACCTGCACAACCCTGCCAGGAAACCAGGCCAGAGCTACAACTGCTGGGGTTTCTCACTGCTGCTCCCCATAACTTAATGTGGACGGATCAGAATAGTACAGGGAATTCACCTGTCAGTGCCTGTTCTCCAAAACTTCAGGGAAGGATCTGCTATGCAACCACACACAAGGATTCTTTCAGACACATGGGGGACAATTCCCGATGCCGGGGAACCCTTTTGGGCACCGGGCCCATTGCACAAGCTGGACTCTGCACTCTAGCACCCACTGCTTTGTGTGTTTTGTGGGAACAATATATAACCATTCCCAGCCAAACAGCCTCCTTTCAGGCTCGTTTACCAGGTGATGCGCCCCTCTTCCATACATTTAAGCAGGAGGAGAAATGAGCTGATACACCACAGACTCCCTCCTTTGTCACAGCAACCCTCCAGCTTTGGATTCAACATCTTCGAACAAAAGTCCTTGTGAAAATCACGGGCTCAGAGGAAAATGCCAGAGGCTATTGTCCTACCTCTGCTTAGGAGATGTCCTTGTGCTGTGATGTCCTTCCTCAACCTTGGCGCTAAAATAGGTCCTTTCAAAAGCCTTTTTGACTACAGCAGTGATTTGGTGCTGTGTTCCCTCAGCCGCTCAGATGTACCTTGCTATCACTTTGCTGGTTTGTGTCACGGAATCACAGGATGGCTTAGATTGGAAGGCACCACAGAGGTCATCCTGTTACAAACTCCCCCTGCCATGGGCAGTGACACCTCTCACCAGACCAGGTTGACCAGAGCCCCATCCAACCCGGCCTTGAACAGTTCTAGGGATGTAGCACCCACAATTGTCCTGGGCAGCCTGTTCCAGTGCCTCAGCACTCTCACAGGGAGAAACTTCTTCCTCAGATCTCATCTCAATCTCCCTTTTTTTAACCTGAACTCATCCCCCTTGCATTATATCACTAGAGTCCTTTGTATCATTAGAAAATAGAGTCAAGCTGGCCACAAGAGCAGCAGCCTGCGCCCAGCCTGTTCTGTTGCTCACACAGCTGAGCTCAGGCTAAAAGAAGGCTGAACTCAAGGCTTTCTCCTGCGCTCAAGTTCCCCAAAGGTCCATTTTGGAGGGCAGCCCATGCTCAGAACTCAGCAAGTTGGATCTGACTACAGGGTTGGGTCTGCAACCCAATGCGAACTCAAGGTGTATCCTAGGAGTAAGCGGACAGATCAAGTTCTGTGACACACTCCTGGGGTCTGAACATGGCCTCTAACTGCAAGGTAGACCATTACTGACCCTCACAGTTTCATCAGCTGCCCACCACTTGATGGTTACACAGGTGAGCTCTCTGCTTGACTTACTGCTAAGCAGCACCCTGAAGAACAAAGTCAAAAATCACCTCTTAGTTCCACTGTCTGGCCTGGCATGGACCTTCACACCTAGCTGCACCCACCTGAGCAAGGGGCAGCCACTGTCCCATCAGCATGGAGGCAGTGGATGGTGATAGATATTGCTGCTATCATGTCCCTACAGGAACAGTGAGGTCGGCCCCAGCCCAAGAACAGCAGCAGGACTTAGTGCTAATTTAGATTTACTGCTTCTCAAACTAAGAGCCTCTTCAGCTGTTGTGAGCCAAGGGATCCCCACGGCACAGCAAACAAGGGCACAGAAAGAGCAGCCAAAGAGAGGGCTGCTGCTAGAATAACCCCAAGGGATCAGTATCCCCCCAGCACAAAGCTCTGACTAGGGTCAGGATTAGGCAGGGGGAGAGCTGGGTTCATTCCTTCACGAACTTCTTAAGCCTCTGGCTTCTCATGGGGCTTATGTGGTCAGCAAGGAGGATGCACACACAGCATCTCAAGCAGACACCACACAGGGAAATCCCCACCTCAGAGGACATCAGGATCCCAGACTGAACTGGTGACTCAGTTCTCACCTTAGAGGACATGAAATGCCCCAGGTCTGCAAGGTGAGACCAGGTAAAGCGCTGTACACCCTTCTAAGGGACACATCAAAGGCAAAGCAGCTCTTCTACCCTGGTTGGGGAACACCCTTGGTTCTCTCTTGACTCCCAGAACACACCATGGGTCTCATTCTGGAATTTTACTAAATTTCAGAGAAAATATTTAATTGAATAAAGATTTAACTCAAAGCGCTATGAAGGCTCCAGGCTTTAGCATATGGACTGCACTGGTTTTGCTCCAGTTTGGTCCAGCGGTGGGGTGAAGGCAGCAGAGACAAGAACCGTCTCTGCCCTGACCTTGTGCTCTCACCAGCATTTCCCACATCTGTCCTCATGCGAGGAAACAGCTGAGTGGCCCTTTAGAGGGATAAAGCCCTGAATTTTATGCCTGGAGGACAATTTCTCTCTCTCTCCCTGCAGTTCCCTCCCACTTCCTCCCTCCTCCCTGAAAGAAAGATAAACGACTTTGCTGGAGGAAAGGGTGAAATTTCATCCCGGATCAAACCCTACGAGCAGAATCCCCATGTGACGGCTCGCAGGACGCGTTTCGCATGCAAATATCATACGTGCAAAGTGAAAATGAGTCACTTCACAGCCGCTCTGGCTCTAGGCACCGAGTGACTTGTCCTCTGTGACTCCTACACTTGTCTGCTTCCCCTCATCCACCAGCTCTGTCCCTGTCAGCCCCAGCTGCTGCAGTTTCCTTGGCCCCTTTGCCTGCTCTGGCTCCAGTCACTTCAGATGGGATATTAGTAGGAAGGAAGGAGGGAAGGAGGAGAAGGGCTGGGTTTTTTACTTCTTTGAGATTTGTTTTACATTCCGGTTTTTACAGCTTTGAGGTTTTTTCTCACTGCTTTTGCCATTGGCTCCCCAAATCCAGAGAGGCGAGGAGTTTCCAAAACACAGCAGCCGTGTTTGGGTTGGCTTCTGAACCCGCTTGGGCATGGCCAATGGCTTGGCTGGCTCTCGCCCCACACACAAGTTGTTTTCTTTCCTTATGGGCTGTTAATTGTTGGGTTTGGAGATCTAGACACGGGGGCAAATTCATTTTATAGGAGAAGCAATCCAAAAAAATTGGGGGGAAAAAGTTCAGTTCAGCACCATGTTTGTCTAGAGTAGATCACACAAAGCTCCAAGATCAAGGGCACAGAGAACCCTCTGCACTGCCGGCCTGTGAGTGAGGGAGAGGGGAAGCTGGAAGTTTTGGCTGCCTGGATGGAAAAACAAATATCCTCCCACAAATGAGCTATTCTCACAGCCTTGAATTAGTGCTGGCAAAAGCCACTCCAGGAGTTGTCTCACTGAAGGCAACGGAGCTGCAAAGATCAGAAAGAACCTTGAGGTCCCTGAGGAGGGTCCCTGTAGGAGGTTTGGAGCGCATGGCTGGGATGAGGTGCTTGAAGGACAGCGAAAAGCACCACGATGAAGAGCCACCCTCTCCCTTCCCCAAAAGCCAAACCCAGCTCTAAACTTCGCCTAAATCAAACAACAGGTAAAGACACCAATAGGAAACCCAGGTTTCTCTTAGAAGAGCAAAGCTTTAACACCAACCCAGCCACTTCTCTGGCAGCACTGCAAACCCTGAAGCCAGTAAAGAGCAGAAGGAAAACAAACCCCAGCTGCAACAGGGAGAGATAGCCCTGGTGTGGCTGAGCCCAGTGAGGGGTGACCATCGCGCTCAACCACAATGCTGTGGCTATCTGTCTGCTATTTGCCTCCCCATCCCACGTCCTCCTTCTCTTCATCCTCACCGATTCCTCCCGATCACTGAACGTCTCCTCCTCCTCTTTGCCGCCACTCAGCCCAGCCTGCCAGCATCGAGGTTACAGCATGACATAATTGCAACAAGCATAAACAACATTTGCCATTAAGGGATAGTTTTAATGAGAAACAGAGCTGCGAAGGGGAAGCATCAAAGTGGCTCACGGAAGGAAACCGCCTGGAACAAAATCCTACTTGATGCCCCAATTAATATGTTCCCTAATTCTATTTCCTGCACTTGTGGTCCCGCAGCCTCCTTGGCTTTAATTTCTTTGGGAGGATGGAGAGGAAGGAACCTGGAAACGCAGCGTCTTCATGGCTGACTTGATGCGCAGGCAGTGCCATATTAGAACAAATTAGAGAATTAAAAAATAACCGACGACAGACCGAGGAAATGTCATCCCCAGCATAATAGTATTAATTGAGCCCTGGGTTTTGCAGGCCAGGCTGGATTTAGAAAAAAAAACCCACACAAAGCCCAAAGCTGGAGTAATACGACTGGATTAATTACACTGGGAGGGATTTTAACTCCACCAGCCCAGGTTCTGCCCAGCCTCAATTTCTGAACTTGGTGATGCTGTCGTTCACGTTAGTGGTGACTTCTCCGCAAGGCAGATGTTTGATGGGCTCATGGGCACAGCAGGAGACAGGTTACCAAGGGGTGTCTTTGCTGAGGGATGAGTCGTTGCACAAATGCAAGAGTAGCCCAAGTGGCTTGAATAGGTCTCTTGGAGATCTGTCACTCTGTGAGTGAAGCACAATTGAGCATCTTACGTTCTGCTGACCTTGAGCTTGACTCAAACAGAATGGTCTGCTGAGGCTCTGCGAGCAGAAACTCCCTTGGTCTGTGCATTGGGTGTAACTCCAGCAGGTATTTCTGGGGGTTCCCTGAGCCCAGATGGAGTCACAGAGATATAGTAGGCATCAAAGAAACCAAACCAGTCCCTACTGATAAATATCCCAATGCTGTGCAAGAAAGAAGAGAGAAAGAAACAAATCCCCCCATGAAAGGAGAGATGCTTGGGAAGATGAACCATCTGGTGACCATCTCTGTTTAACCTCCACCAACAGCTTGAAGATAAACAGAGGCAGAGGACTCAGAAATGATGTCAGGCTTTTTTTTTTCCCCAGGATTCCTACAGAGACAAGGCTGGGATGAGCAGAGCCTGCTTGCTCACAGTTACCTCACCATCTCCTTAGGTCTTCAGCTGAAACACTAAATTTTTCAACAAAGATCTCAGAGTTACACAGTTCCTACAAGTATTGTATTTCAAGGAAGCCAGCTGGGAAGGAGTCCCATAATGATCCAGAAGAGGGAAAACCCAGACTCTTAGCAGCCACCAGAGAATCCTACAAGATAGGAAATCACAACAGTTCAGGTTTAATCTGCTCAGGAAATAAATCCTTTTAGAAAAGCTCTTCCTTTCTCTGTGAGGCCAAGCTACTACCCGAGATGAGAGCACACGGAAACATCCCAAAGACAATTTTTGCCTTCGAAATTCTGGCAGAAGGGGGATGGAAACCTTCGGAGTGGTCGCACGTAGAAACTTGATTTCTGCACAACTTCAGTCCTCACAAGAGCTACGAACAGCCTGAATGGCTTCAGCTAAAGGCCCTATTTATGACCATGGAAATACAAAACACCCGGCTTACAGGACACCCACAAATGTCTCCGAACAGAGTAACATAACACAGTCACCCAGACTGGGGCAGTGCAGGCTGGAGCATGAGCACGGCTGAGACCATCACCCCCACTTCCAGGCTTTGGTCTCAGCACTGCGAGGAAGAGGATGTAGGGCGATACTGTTCCCCACATCCAAAGGAGAGCATCGGCTAGGGGTTGGGCTTTTAAAGAGGAGAGGGGAAAAAAAAGGGAAAGGAGGAAACTAGGACCAAAGATGTTAAGGAGCAAGCCTCTGCCTGTTTGTAGCTGCTGAGAAGTTCCAACAAGATGTTAAAAAACACAGAGCACTGCCCAGTCTCCCACAACAGCTATCAAAAAGTGAATCTGATAGGGGAGGTCTTGTAGCAGCCTTCCAGTACCTGAAGGGGGCCTTTAAGAAAGCTGGACAAAGGCTTTTTACAAGAGTTTGTAGAGAGAGGATGAGGGGAAATGGCTGTAAGTTAGAAGAGGGGAGACTGTGATTAGATATTAGGAGGAAATTCTTTACAGTGAGAGTGCCAAGGCCCTGGAACAGGTTGCCCAGCAACATTGTAGCTGCTCCATCCCTAGTTCAAGACCAGGCTGGAAGGGGCTCTGGGAAATCTGGTCTGGTGAGAAGTGTCTACCCACAGCAGAGGTTTGGAAATAGATGATCTACAAGGTCCTTTCCAACCCAGACCAGTCTATGAGAGCTTATTGCTCTTTCCAACTACTACAAGAGGTTGTAGTGAGGCAGAGGTTGATCTCTTCTCCCTAGTGGCCAGTGATAGGATGAGGGGAAATGGCTTCAAGCTGCACCAGGTGAGGTTCACACCGGATGTCAGGAAGAATTTCTTCCCTGAAAGGGTTGTCAGGCATTGGAACAGCCTGCCCAGGAAGGGAGTTGAGCCACCATCCCTGGAGGTGTTTAAGAGAAGGGCAGATGATGCGTTAGGGAACAGGGTTTAGTCATGATGATAGGGTTAGGAAAAGTTTGGACTCTACGATCTTGAAGGTCTCTTCCAGCCAAAACCGTTCTATGATTCTATGATATCAGTCTATGAACTGCTGTTTCCACACAGCAAGTCCTCCCAGGTCTACAGTACGCACGGCTGAGCTACAACTCCTGTCCTCTGGAAGCCGATACCCAATCTCCTACTCTCAGGTACTTCCACTGGAGCTTCAGGCATGAAGCCCTGGGCAGCTCTGTCCACACTGTGGGTTCCCCAGGAACAGCCCCAACCCCACATCTGACTCTCTGACTGCTGGATAGCATCTTCACTGCAGCCAGCCGGCCCTCACTTCTCTCATTTGACTCATTGGAGCCTTGTTAGGGAGACCAAAGCATTTGTTTATGGAGACAAAAGACAATGACAGCTGCCTTGAATTCTTGGCATGGGAAGTGTTTTATGTTGAAACCGGCCTCTTTTTTGTCTTTTCCAAACCCCCAAATTTGTAGCCACAATTTTTCTTTACCGTCGGCATTTTCCAAAGTCTGGCAGATGCTTTCAGGATCATTTATCAATATTTTTCATTTGCCTGTCCAAAACGGTTTGCTCAACCAGGAATTGCGTTTTTTCCTCTCCTCTCCACAAGCCGCTGTTTTCAGGAAGGAAAATTTGTTGCCATCGGAGACAGGGCAGCCAAGTTGGTAAAAGGAGTTTGTTAAAGAGATTAAAAATGGATCTCGGCTCCTAGAGCATTTTAGACGTTGCAGACCAGAAGCAATCTGAAATGACAGCCTTGGAAATAGTTTCTCAGAAAATCTGTCACCAGCTCACACTGGATTTTGTTTTGTAACTGAGAAAAATTGCGCTCCTTGTGGAGTTGCACATTTTAATCTCTTCCACATTGAAACGGATGGAAATGAAGTCTTCAAACAGATTGTCCAAGTTGGGCTCGGGCCTTTGCAGGCAAACTCAGAATGCAACACTGACCATTAGATGTCAAAAAAAGAGAACATAGTACCTGAATGTCTGCAGTCTCTGCTACCCAGACATCAGTACAGAATTGCTTTATTAAATATCAACTTCACGAGAAACAATGGATTTCCCACTTACTGAGAAAATATTTCACATATGGGAAACCATTCAATGGTACCTGATGAAGCAAGAATCTGAGCAAGATCTACCCTTGATTTAGGCTGAGATCAAGAATATTAAGAGAAGGTTTGGATCACAGCTCCGTATTGCCCAGGCTGCAGAGGCATGATGATCCCCAGGGAGATCTACGTGGATGTTGAGTATTGCAGAGATTTCTACACCAGCACCATTTAAGACTCTTCCAATCTTCAGTGGTCATGCTAAGACTGATGTCAAGTACCTGAGGAAACTCAGACAAGCCACATAAATCCAGCCAGGGAACCAAACATCTCAGCCTGACTCAAACAAACATAGGATGAGATGTGCGTTGGACTGGTCTAAACTGTGGGGAAGTCAGGTTATGCTTGCAGAGACCTGAACCACCCAAGAAAGCCACTGCCAGTTCTTAGACAAACACAAACCCACAGGTAATTCCCATTTTGTCACATGAACAACATTAAAACTCACTACTTGGAAGCAATTTCTTCCAACTCTGGGGATCTGAACACGATTCACCTCAGAACAAGAGAAGTTACAAAAGCCTTTAGAAAAGACCTGCTGCTGTTCTGTCAGTCCCCAAACCCACCCACCCACTCATCAGAGGAGAAACACCAATGAGTTAAAGGCTTTGGAAATAGAAAACCAGTCATGAAAGAGAATAAAAAAATTATATAGATGCTTCCACCACTACATCAGCATTTTCCCCCACCTTGCCTACTGCTTGACACATCATTACCTGGTAATGGGTCTCTCAGCTCTGGGTGGGAATGGGAGTGAAAGAGCTGCTGGGAACCGAAGGGCCATGGCTTAATAAAACCAGAGATCCACGTCTGGAAAAGGTAGAGCAGACATATAGAATTGCAAAAGAGGCCCTTGCTCACACGGGCTGGGGCTCAGCCCTGCAAAACTGTCAAATGCCTCCTGCGACGAGTGGGAGGGAGAGGTGCTCACATGACGGTACTGAAGCCCTCACTTGTTCATTACTTGACTCCTGGTTTTACTATTCCCCTTAATGGACTCCACTTCCTCCCCATTCCCTGTACATGTGCGTGAAAAGGATCGGACCTCCACGTGTGCTGGCTCTCTGCTGAGAAACACCCCATAGAATCACAGGGACTTTATCTCATCTGCAGCCTTCAACACCTTCCGACAGAGAATGTGCTTTGTACCGTCCAGGCTGGATTCAAAACTATTGCAAAACACATCAACAACAACAAAGACAATCATTTTCCTTGTTTAGATTTCACTGGAGCTGCCAGAAAACCCAGCTGGGTGAAGGATTCTAATGGTGTTTTGCAACTCCTTTCCTTAGAAGTTTTCTTTTGCAAAGATTTGTGAACATTTGTATTGTCTTTTGACAAAAAAATCCACCTCAACACTTAAGATGATTTTTTGCAGTTATTTCTCTCTAAATCTGACTTCTCTCTAAATCAGGAAAGGAAAATCTAAAACCTTAAAAGATTTGTGATTCTGTTTCTTACAGACCCACTTTTCAACATAAGGGGCTCTTTAATGGTTTCCATTCTTTAGGGGAACGAACATTGAACACCAACCATCAAGTGTGAATGAATGAAGTTCTGGTGCCTTAGAAAACTGCACCCCAGACCAAATTCTCTGATGAAGAAGGGAGTAGTCTATCCTAATTTAGAGTGGGTTTGATCTAGTAACCCTGGTTGGCTTGGTAGCTCATGCAGAGGAATGGACAGCTCAAGAGTTGTGTAGAGAAATGGTCCTCCTGAGCTGCCTGCTTCTCTCCACTGGCACCTGTAGAAGATGACACTGGCTGGGTGGTTCTAGCAGAAGGTGACACTTATCTGTCTGCTACCACAAGTGAAGCCAGTCAAGCCCACAGAAACATTCCTGGCACACAGACAACCCAATATTCCACTACTAAAGAGCCTGCCTCACGCTTCTGTGACTTCAGGACAGCAAGATCCACCTGAGGTTCGTCACTGCCTTCCACAGCTCTCAAACACCAGAAGGCAAATTTACAACCTCATGACCCAGCCTTTGGAAGTCACGCCCTAAACACTCCAATGTTACCAGCCACCACCGACTGCTCACACCGCACAGGCAACCATCCCACTGGTGGACACTGATTGTTTACACAAAAATCTTCATTCAGGTGTAGATTTCTAGGACTCACTTCATCTGTAGAAGCTGTTCTGCTAAGAGCTTTGCATGACCAGAGGACTACGGAGCTGGGTAAGGCTTGTCAAGCCAACGAGAGCAGATTTCTCTAATCAACAGCCCAGTATAGGCTCCTTTTACACCTCAAAGCAATGTAACTCATACCAACTTCATCTCCAATGCCCATCAAAATCACTCCCATACCCTGCAGATCCTAACAGCTCTTGAAATTCCCACTGTTTCAAATCCAATCTCTTCCTTTTGGGTGGCCCCTGTCACTAACTGGCTGCCAGCTGTTGGAGGTAAAGTGATGGAACCTGTCTACCACCTAAGAACTGGAAGGTGAGCCAACCCCAGCCTGGGCATCTGTGCAGTTCTTTAAAGGAGGGAATTAGTAATCACTACAGGAAGTGGAATATCCCAGCCCCTACATGGCTCAGTTTTCCAGTCTGGGTTCACTTGGCCCTTCCTTTGTCCTTCACCACTTTCTCCCTAGGAAAAGCAGAGTCCTCTTCCTTTACAGTCACTTGGTGTGTGATGGAGCTAAGGGACCCTGGTGAGCAGCGACACAAGCCAGACCCGTGCACTATGGGGCAGTGACCAGCCAAAAGCCCCTGCCACTGCCCCCAGGGCTTGGTGCCTGGCCAGGACATGCAGGAACTAGGTTCATTAGGTGCAACTGGTTTTTGCATTAGCAGATACCAGGCTGCTTCTCCAGCCCCCTCACCCCACGTACCCCCACCCTTGTTACTTCCGCACACAGCAGCACAACCTCATTTCAAACCTCCGATCTGTCTGTTTAGTGTCTTCATAAAGGAGGGGGGAAATGAAAGAGGCTGGGGGAAGGGGATGGGATGACTACACCAGTAACTCGTCTCTTTAATTTCTCTGTGACACCATCCCCTGCATACCCTGGGGACAGAGGCTTCAAAGGGAGCTACAAATATTTACTAATTCTATTAACAGGATACAAATTGTTTTCAGGGGAGCATCAGCCACACAAACCCATGTCAGCCCTCCCCTTGCTCACACCCCCACCCCAGCACAGCCATATACACTCTATAGGCAACCGGTCCTTCCCGCCTCCCCAATTTTTCCTAAGTTCAAGATGAGTTGAAGGGTCAAAAAGGCAAAGGGTGTTTCAGAAGTTTAGCAGACAGCATTTGGTAAGGGGAAGGCAGCGGGAGGGGGGTGGGGGGAGCAAGGAGAGAAGGAATCTGGCATGCATTAGGCTGAGCAGTTCCAAACAGCCATCCTCCACAGACTTGTTACTTGCTTGCTTTCTCACAGCAGTTTCCCCCCTTTTTTTATGTAATTTGTGGTTTATTTAAGGTTTAGGGGTTGGTTTTTTTTTTTTTGTTATATCAGCCAACAACTGTACTTTTGTCTCCTTCTCCCACCATCCTGTGCTCCTGCTCATGTGTGATGGTCAGGATGGAGCACTCAGCCACATCCCACATGATTTGCCAAGGAGCTGCTGCTGCAAGGGTTTGTAATAGTGGCTGGAAACTTGAAAGGGGAAGAAAATGTCCCATTATGGACAAGAAAGTTGCTTAATGCAGCAAGACGCTTCATTCCCACTAAAACACAGTGGAGGAGGAATGATGCTCACTGGTATCCCAGCACTACCCCACTGCTCAGGCACACTGGAAGTTGTGAGCTTTCTAGCAAGGAGAGGAAGGCTTTAGCCAAAGGCCACGGTGGCTGGTGTGCAGTTTGATTGGGTATAATCAGAGTTAATACCAGCTAAGCCTTTGGCTCCACATAGTCTTCCAAGATGTAATTTTCCACAGAACTTCAACGTTGACCCATAGCTCATTATGTTTTATGAGCCCCAAGTAAGAGCACTACAAGGCTACACAACCAAACGCAGTGTCCGGCCCCAGAAAGCAAATGCAGCCAACCAGACAGATGACCAAAGGCACACAAACAGAACAAGATGCCATCAATTGGGACTGGGGCATCAAGTGGGTCAGATCTGACATCTGGATACTCCCTCAGCCTGGAGAGAGAGGAGAACTCGGCTCAGCACCACAGCACTGTGGGACAACAGCAAGTGAAGTGCTGTGTGGCAGATCTGTCCCTTTGCTGTCACCAGACCACTAGGTGGGACACAGAGAAGGCTGTTCCCTCACATCGAGGTGACCTCCTGGGTAGGGGAGGGCTGTGCATCACTTCATGTGTTAACCTTTCCTGGAGTGCCAAGCTGGGGGTCAAGGGGTACTAAAGCCAGAGTAGTGTGTTCCGCACATTGTGGAGGAGCTGCTGAAGAGGACCTGCCTTCGGCCAACCAGATGTGAGAGCTGAAACTCATGGTACTCTGTGATTGAAAGAAAATGAACCACCTGACCAAAGATTACCATAATCTTAGCTACAAATCTTGTTTCTTTGCTTCTTATAGGACAGGACCCTACTGGTCCTCCAGAATGTTTTCCATCAAAAGAAAACAAGTAGAAAACCCCTTGTATTTTAGTGGAAATCTCCTACTCCTTCAGAAACAAACCCAAACCAACTGACTCAACTTTTGGAGAGGGATGGAAGGGCACGGGGACAATAAAGCAGCAGGGAGAGAGGGCAGATGAGGAACGAGAAAGCCCTGTTGCACATCACCCAACTTCAGGTAGTTGTCTCAGGCACATGTAGGAGAAGTCACATTGGCCCCGCCTTATCAGTGAAAGACATAGGTACCTCCAGAGGGCAATTTAAACCTCGGGTGGATTAAAGTGCCCTTTGGCACTAAGCAGTTCAATAGTGCCTGAAATTAGCCTGGATGAATCCAGGGCTTAATCAGCAAATGGACTTTTCATTCCATGAAAAGTGTCAAGATTGCAAATTATTCTTCATTTTAAATGAGGGCCAAAATAAACCAACCCAACCCCACCATCATTTCATTTCCTGCCCCCCCCATGATTTATTTTTAAATTCATTTGAGTTAATCAAAGTGTCTATTTTGAGGCCCTTCAAAACACTCCCATTTCATTTTACACAATTCTTCATTCATCTAAATACAAACCACATTTTAAAAATTAAAAATTCTCCCTTGCAAGGAGACAGAATAAAGTCCTTTGGTTAGCAGCTACTGAAGTCAGGACATTATTTCCCCTTTAGGTTGTTTAAAACAAGAATTCCTGAAAACCTATCCCTATGCTCATAGGTACACAATATTTTCCATTAAGATGATGATGTTTTCTTAGAAGAAACCAATACAGCCGCACTGTTTAGACTTCTTCGAGCTGGTGTGACTCAATTAGCCCACAGAAGATAAGGCAAGGGCTGGATGGAGCTTGTCCAGTGGCCTTTTATCCCAATGCAGAAGCCAGAGGAGCTGGAGAGCAGTTTTTACCAGCAAAGGACATGGTGCCTATCTTCTACCATGTGCTGCTCTGTTTGGCTGTTGCTTCAGTGCCATAGGGCTCCAGCAAGAGCCTTCTGATGTGCAGTTCAAGAGGGAACAAAGGAGGAAGTTAAAATAAAATAAAATCTACCAAATCTGTTCTCTGATAGCTTTCAAGTGCTCCAAGTGTCAACCTCCTGGCCACACCCGCACACAGCACAGAGGCCTTGGTTTGCTGAAGTTCCTGCAGCGTATTTTCAAGTCAGCTGCAGGAGAACAGAAAGATGTGGCCTTGGAAAAAACCCTCTAAGTGCATAAACAGCTGTGGCCACTTTTCCTACGGCTGACATCTCAAGGTTGCTGCAGGAGGGGAGAATAAGGACAAACAAGGCTTTGTAACAGGCTCTCCAAAGCCACGTGTCTCCCATGTGTCCTTAAAGACTCCTTAAAGAGTTCAGCAATTGAAGCTGGGGAGAGATTCTAGTTGCTTTCACAGAATCACAGAACATTACGGATTGGAAGGGACTTCAAAAGATCCTCTAATCCAATCCGCCTGCCAGAGCTGGATGCCCTATATCCAGTCACATAGGAATATACCCAGGCGGGTTTTAAACATCTCCAGAGAAAGAGACTCCACAACTCCCCTGGGCAGCCCATTCCAGTGCTCTGTCACCCTCACTGGGAAAAGTTCCTTCTCCTATTGATGTGGAACCTCTTATGTTCCAGCTTACACCTGTTGCCCCTTATCCTATTATTAGATGACAGTAAGAAGAGTCTGGCTCCATCCTCATGACACCCACCCTTCACGTATTTGTAAACATTAATGAGTTCACCCCTCATTCTCCTCTTCTCCAAGCTAAAGACACCTAGCCTTTCCTCACCAGGGAGATGTTCAACTCCATCATCTTTGTGGCTCCTTGCTGGACTTTCTCCAGCAGCTCTGTGATTCTGTGTCCTTCTTGAACTGAGGGGCCCAGAACTGGGCACAATATTCCAGATGTGGTCTCATCAGGGCAGAATAGAGGGGGAGGAGAACCTCTCTTGATCTACTAAACACCCCCATTCTGATCCACCCCAGAATGCTTTCTGGTAGCTGCTCTTTGCGTAGACCTGGTGTAGATTTCTACAAATACCTGCAGGCAACCAAGTGCCTGCTACTGGTTGAAATTACAGATGAGGTGACACGGTCAAACATTCTTACTCACACAAGTGGTCATACAGCAAGCATTAATTACACAAAGTGACCAGAACAGCCAAAGCCATTCCTCAAGAGTGGGCATTAGAAGATAAACCCGAGTATAATCTGCAGCACTTTCAGTTACCGCACTTGATATTACACCAGTATGACCCTGGTAGCAAGTAATTTCCAAGCTGGGAATGAAACGGCCCTTGTCCTGGGCAGATGTGATGACACAGTGCTCACCTATTAAACAGTGCAACGAGTCCAAGCAGCTGGTGCAGCCATTAGTGCTGCCTGGTCTGCTCATCACAGCACAGAGAGACCTGCACGTCCCTCTAAGGAGGGATCATACAACACATACTGGTACTGAACCCAGTCTGCATGAGGGGCTGGGGACTCAGCCTGGACCAAGAGTGATCTCCAGAACAAAAGGCATAAGGCCAAGCAGAACACAATCAGTCAGGGGGCTACAGGCACCAGTCAGCCCATCCAGAAACTCTGAGCTCTGCTTCCTCCATGCCTGGCTGGAGAGGGAAAATGAGAACCATCTCCCCACCACCAAATATCCACAGGTACTAGGACCTCCACCCCCTCGTAGGCTTCCCTGTGGCCTCAGGCTGGAGCAACATGGTGAAAGCATCAGCACAGACCTCCAAGCAGCTGCTGCAGCAGTCAGCAGCTGCTGAAGAGAAGCTTCATAAGCTGCAGGGTTGCACTGATGGCCCCAGAGACAAGGTGTCAACTGACACAGAGCAACCTGCTCGGACTGACCGCATACCAGTCAGTGTGCTCTTAAAGTCCATCCTGCTGTGCTCTGTAGCACCCTAAACCCTCTGCTGCCTGTTTGACTAAACCCACTCCACACTCCTCTCACAGAACCTGGGCTGCATCTCAAGCTCAGATGCAAATAAAGACACTAACAGAGGCAGCTCTGAGCATTGTTTGCCGAGCACTTCATCAGAGCAGGAGAGCTGCTGGCGCTGCGGCAGGTGAAGGCAGCTGTTATGGAAAATGAGCAGAGAGCAAGAGGCTGAATCTCCATCTACTCCCTGTGCTGGGCTCAACTCTCCATAAGCCTTAAAGAGGGAGGAAACAAACCAAAACAAAGCTCCCTCTCTGCATCAGCCTGTTTTGGCCATACGTCCTCCCGACTGCAATGGCACTTGGGCCATCACCGCAACCCAATGAAGTGTTGCTGTAATTAAGGTTTAATGGCGCTGCACGACTGTGTCACAGCAAAGAGCTTTATAACGGAGGTGGAATGCAATTTACTGCCCACCAGGTATGGGGCGATAAATCTGCAATATTTATTGGCAACAGAGAGAAATGTGATCCACAATTCCATATGTTGGGCTGGGGGAGGAGATGAACATCACTTCCTAAGGGGAAAACTTCCTTGGCTGCTCTTAGCCTCATACTGCTGTGCCCTGCAAATCAGGACAGGGTTCAGTGCCTGTAGACATCCCAAGGACCCGCAGGCAGCTTCTGAAACACACATGGACACCCCGGGGAAGCCCAGCTGCTTCAAGGGCAGGGAGTGGCAGCTGGTACCCTGGTGGTTGGTTGGGGAGCGGATGCTCAGCCAGCACATCTGGCCAGCCCCGCATTCTTGCAATATGAGCCCCACGTGAACAGAAAACCTTGGGGCCAGCCCTACAGCTGGTGTAAACCAGCAAAGGAACACGGAACTGCACCCATCACATGGGTTTACTCTCCCCACACACACTTCTTTCACTTGAAACCTGTGGGCAGGCAGGAAACTGCATGTTAGGACATTTATTGCCCTCCAAAGGGGGAAGGGCTGAGCAGGCTGCAGAGCCTGTTCCTGAGGAACAGAGCCCATTCCCAGCCAGCTGCTCCAGACATTCACCTGCCCCCTCTGCTGCCCAGACAGACTTCAGGGGAACATCTGTTGCACTTCCAATGCACTGGCAAGTTTGGGTCAAAACAAAAATCACGCTCCAGTGACACATGGACTGCAGTGACCTCCTGGAAGGAGCAGCAAGAGGAGGTCGCTGGCCAGTTTTTAAGGCACAGAGATACAGCAGTAGTAACTAGAGCAGATCCATGTCTCTGAAAGGTTTTCAGCTGCACAAACACCCAGAAACCACCTGTGCCCATGTAAAGGAGACCTGTGTCTAGTACAGGTGATTCATAGCTACTCTATTCACTTTTTAAGCTGACAAGGGATGTGTCTGGGATCAGGGCACACCATCCTCCTCAGTGTGCTGAGGTAGGTGTGTCAACACAGGAGACACTACCACTAGAAACACGAGCAAAATGCAGAACCTCTGCCAGGTGGAAAAGCCATCAGAGAAAAGTCCCAGTCTTAGAAGGTGCTGGGTGCCTGTGCTGAAAACTGGAAACAATGAATGGCCAGGCCCTCCCAGGAGTGGTTTAGGTGTTTCCTATGTGTCCAATAGATGTTTTCTCTTCAAGCGAAACAGGGAGCTGGTGGCTGGTCCTGCCTTCTGGCCAGGCTGAGGCAGATGCAGGGCTGTGCTGAAGGGGAAGCTAAGGTTTCACAGCTTTAACTCCTGTGCAGCTAACTGGCTTGTCTGAGGGTCACCGAGATGTGTTTGTGTGCATGTTCGAGTGTCAGAGACGAAGCAACAAACATGAGGGGCTTTTCCAACAAGATTAATCCTCTACCAGAGCTGGCTGTGTCCCAGGAGGGAGTCTTGGAACTGCTGGCAGAAATCTACAATTAATGCTTTTTGCTTCAGTGGAGCTGCTTGGGAAGTGGCTGACAGCCCTGCTTGGTCCACTTGGTCCTGATCCCAGGGCTTATGGTCTCAATTTCCCTCTCGGAATGAGTTTCACACATTAATTTCCTACTCCTCTCCACAAACTTCAAAGTATTCAGGGGCACAAAACTCCATCACTCTGTAGGAATGGTTCCCGCTGGAGATCTCAGAGAAGAGGCCCAGGTAACTTGTACCTGGTACCATCTGTTGTAACTTCGTGGTGATGTCCATGCTATGGACAGGAGGAGACTGTGGTGACAGGGCCAAGGGCACCTTCACATGACTTCAGCACAAGTGTGGCAGGCTCTGGCAGCAGTTCAAGACAGCATCTGAGTTCACTGCAGATGTGCCAGGATGATCACCTTGGCCATATCTGCCAAGGCAAAGGTTTCAAAGGCTCCTCATGATTCTGATTCCTATGTTGAAGAAGTCCATTTATTGACCAAGAAATGAGGCTGTTACCAGCTGGGAGTGTCCTAGCAAGCCTAAACCCTCCAAGGAACCCCCCGGATCTCCCAGGATGGAGATTCATGCCCTAGAAGGCTCTGTGTGTTCTGGCAGCTTCTCAGTCCATCAGCTGGTGTAGCCACTTGCCTCTGGCAGTTGTCTCCCAACCAGCAAAACCCAGCAGCTTTCATCAGATATTTCTTGAAAGCTCAGCAATATTCTCCTCGCCATTTCCATGCCCAAAGGTTTCTTGCAGCCCTGACTTACCACATGTGCATGGGACAGCCACAGACTGCACGGGACCGATGGGGTTCACAGGGCAAAACAAGACCTTTTTTTTCCCCATCCGTAGGTTTTCACCATAATTGTAAGACAGTGCCAGGTCCCATGTGGATACCTGGGTGAGCAACTCAAATGGCTTTCAGCTGGATTACACACTTGTGGGAAGCTAGGGTTGTCTGGGAAGGCTGGAGCCTCGTTCCCTTCGTTTATGGGAAAGGAAAATATGAGTAAGGTAGGACCTACCCTTTCTGTAACATGGTTTCTGCAAAAGTCTCTCTGCTGTCCTCAGTGACCAGGACTCAAGTCACACCGAGGCAGGGAGCAGGGACACGCAAGGACACCTTTTCAGCTTTCCAAGAACTACTCTGAACCTCCAAGAGCTGGGATTTTCTTTGGTCTTGCAGTGCAAAGTGCCAGAGGCCTCCTGTGAGTCTTCTCAGAAGTTGAAACCCTTTTTGGAAAGGATAAAGAGGCCATTTGGGATCATTGGCTGCCTCTTCCCACGACTGCCCTGAACTCCTGCCAGTATCATTCTCCCTGCTCTTCCCCTCTGCCCTGGGGCTGAGGGCTGGTTACCTTCACAACAGTCACTTTCAGTCTTCAGCCTCCTACGGCTTCCAAGCTAATACCAGGCTGCCCAGCTTGGTCAGCTCAAAGTCTCTATTTCATTGGTCTAGATGGTCTCCAGGGCTGTCTCCCTATCAGACCTTCTCCATCCCCTGGAGCTCCCACACCAGGGGCTGGCTGTAAAGCACTGAGGGCTAATCACCCTGAAAGGAGCCAGTTCTGTTCTGAGAACAGCTCTGGCTGAGGGCAGCCACAGTTCTTCCTTCCTGAAGGCACTCAAGTGCTCTGTCTGCTGCCCAAACACAGGAAAGATTCTGCTGTTGGGGTTGGGATTGTTTTTTTATTCCCCCCCGCCTTCTCACTGCCCACAGAGCCAAAGGGTCTGTTTGCTTTCGTGTTACTTATCAGAAAGGTTTATTTGCTATTGCTCGAGAGGGGAAAACAACCCCTCCATAGCCACGGGCAGACAAGCTCCCTGCTCAGGAACATAATGGCTGGAGCCCGTGGGCCCATATGCTGGGCATCCTGTGTGGGGGAAAGCCAGCTCCCATCACATCCGTACTCAGAGTACAGCTGATCAGGTATGGCTGGATGTCAGCAAAGAGCAGGGTTGGGTTGGCTGGGTGATATGGCAGGGGAAGGGAATAGGGGCTATTTAAAGCGTGTTGCAGAACTGGGAATTTTCCTCGTTGAGGATGTCAGGGCTGCAAACACAGACACATATATGCCCCCCCACCCCGAAGGGAAAGAGGAGGAGGAGGGAGGTTATATTTTCCCTGTCAGCTGCTATAGCATCCTCTGAGCTTCATAAGAAAGAGAACTGAGCTTTCATAATGCCCTGAATAATTCCTGCATTTTTAGGTTCCTGTTTGCTCCTCCCCGATGATTTAAGACTTAGGAATTCAGCTTGTTTATAGTTGCATTTGTTTCTGAATATCCATGAAAAGCTCAATGTCTCTGGGAAATGATTAGGTATTAACCCTGTGTTAGTGCAGCACATCAACCATGGAAACACCCTATTTGGCTAAATCACCTTGAAATATGGAAATATTGAATGACCAGGTGGAACAGCTAAAAAGTAAGATAACAAATAGATACATTCCTGGTACAAGGAAGGAAAGGAGGGAATATTTCAAGCAAAAGAAACTACACTATACTCTTCTCTGAAGTTTCTCAAATTCTAAACAAAACTACCCAACAGAATCATAGAATCATTAGGGATTGGAAGGGACCTCAAAAGATCATCTAGTCCAACCCCCCTACAACAAGAGGATCACCAGGACCAAGTCACACAGGAACACATCCAGATGGGTTTTAAAGATCTCCAGTGAAGGAGACTCCACAATCACCCTAGGCAGCCCCTTCCAGTGCTCTGTCACCCTCACTGGGAAGAAGTTCCTTCTCATAATGATGTGGAACCTCCTATGTTCCAGCTTACAACCATTGCCCCTCATCTTATCACTACGTGACATTGAGAAGAGCCTGGCTCCATTCTCCTGAAACCCATCCTTCAAATATTTATAGACATGAATGAGGTCACCCCTCAGTCTCCTCTTCTCCAAGCTAAAGAGACCCAGCTCCCTCAGCCTCTCCTCATAAAGGACATTCTCCACCTCCTTCATCATCCTCGTTGCCCTATGCTGGACTCCCTCCAGCAGCTCTGTGTCCTTCTTCGACTGAGGGGCTCAAAACTGGACACAATACTCCAGATGTGGTCTCACCAGGGCACAGTAGAGGGTGAGAAGAACCTCTCTTGATCTGCTTACCACTCCCCGTTCTGATCCACCCCAGGATGCTGTTGGCCCTCTTCACCACAAGAGCACACCTCTGGCTCAAGGTCATCCTGCTGTCTACCAGGACCCCCAGGTCCCTTTCTCCTACACTACTCTCCAACAGGTCAGTCCCCAAGCCTATACTGGTACCTGGGGTTGTTCTTGCTCAGAAGCAAGACTCTACACTTACCCTTGTTATACCTTATCAGATTTCTCTCTACCCAGCTCCCCAGCCTGTCCAGGTCTTGCTGAATGGCAGCACAGTCTGCAGGCATCACCACTCAGATTTGTGTCATCAACAAACTTCTGACAGTGCACCCTAATCACTCATCCAAGCCATCAATGAATACATTGAACAAGACTGGTCCCAGCACTGACCCCTGGGGCACTCCACTAGATACAGGCCTCCAACTACACTCTGTGCCATTGACAACTACTCTGATTTCTATCCTGCAGCCAGATCTACCTCACTACCTGGTGATCTAGACCACACTGCCTCAGTTTGGCTGCAAGGATGCTGTGAGAGACTGTGTCAAATGCCTTACTCAAGTCAAGACAGACCACATCCACTGCTCTGCCATCATCTATCCACCTCGTTATGCCCTCATTAAGAGCTATCAAGTTGGTCAAGCATGACTTTCCCTTTGTAAAGCCATTCTGACTGTCCCTAATGACCCTCCTGTCCTTGATGTGCCTAGAGACAGCCTCTAAAACAAATCGTTCAATCACTTTTCCTGGGATGGAGGTGAGGCTGACCAGTCTATAGTTACCTGGGTCCTCCTTATTTCCCTTTTTGAAGATTGGAGTGACATTTGCTGTCCTCCAGTCCCCAGGCATCAATCCTGATCCCCATGACAAGATAGAAATTCATCTGGTTGCAGAACAATGAGGTTCTATGTGGAATCCTGTTTGATAGCGACCTGGGTGAGGTCAGGAGCTACATGTGATCTATCCCAGCCTAACCTCAACTGCTTCACTTTTGTTCTTAGCATCTCACCACACCCTCAAGTGTTTTGAAGCAAGATACCTTTGGGAGACCACCTCAGCCAGATCTTAAGAGACAGGAGCCTTTGGTGACAGCAGTAAATAATTTTATATCCTGGATATCTTCTTACGTCCATGTGCTGTGCACCAACACCTCACACAGAGCGCTACTAGCACTGTATGAACAAGTGTGTACGTATCTACATTTTATTACTGAAGCTATTTAAGGAATTTCCAGTTCATTAACACTCTGAATACTTGCTCATCTACATTCCTGTCCATAATTTTCCCGTTTGACCAAAACCCCTTCCCTGTGGTCTAAGCAGTAGCTCACAATTACACTGAACAGGGCCAGAGAGCAGCTTGGAAGAGGCATTGAAATATCTGAAGCTCTCAAGCTTAGCCATCAGAAGTAGGATCACTCTGATCCAGCCTCTCTCTGTCAAAACAAGTTACATACCCCCATCTCTAGAGCCTTTGTAGTGACCCCCTGTGACAAAGGATACAGCACCCTCAAATCTGAAGGCTCCCGCAACACTGCATCAGCCTAGACAAAACACTGACTGAAGTTCAACACACCACTCAGCCAAAATATTTTGGTTTGATAAAACAATCCCAACAACTGTTTTGACATCAGCTGACCAGACTGGCAATGGAAATTTCCTTTTCAGCTTCCCTGTTATCATCCTCTCTGGCATCAGGCAGTCAAGTCAGGGGACCACATCCAAACTGATTCCCTTCTGCTTGCCTTTGAGTCCTCTCTTTGTCCGTTCAGGTGGCCAGTTCTCCCGGACACTTGCATGGAACCAGCAGGACTGTGGACTTCTCCAGAAAACCCTACACATAACTATAATGAAAGAGTATTATTGTAGCTCTTTACTTTCGAGCTGTTGCACAAGCACTTACCACAAAGCCAGCATGGAAGTGAAAAGCCTTCTTCAATTGTTAATGGGTTTACAGAACTCAATAGTCCTCCTCAAACCATCCTTGTCTCCCCATAACAATAAAATAACCCTACCCTGCTCACAGCTACACCCAGCCTCCAGCTCCCCTTGCAGTCTTGAGGGCTCACAGTGGGAGGTCTATTCTCACATCAAATTAAAGCCAGACAGAATCAATTAAAGCAAAAAGGATGGGGTCTGCTGAGATGACAGAAGGCATTTGGGGCAAAACCTCACAGCTGAAGGCAGGAGAGGCCCCTGCCCAGGCTTTCTTGCTCCTCCATGGAAGCTGAGGCCGAGCAACACCTCCCCAGAGGATTCAAGGACTGCCAGTCCTCATGTTTTTTTTTTTTATATTTCATTGGCTTATGGTGCTAAAAAGCAGTGAAGAGGGAAGTTAGAGACAGATCAAAGTGGATATGAATGTAGGAAATTACCAGAGGAGGGACTTTTTTTGGCTACAATAGTCTTCATTACTCAGAGATGATCTAATTCCTGTGGGGACCCCAAGATAAGAAAACTACTCCGAGATTTTGTACCCCAGAGAATCACAGAATGTCACAGAATCACAGAACAGTAGGGATTGGAAGGGACCTTGAGAGATCATTCTTTCCTCTTAAGAATCATTCTCTACCACACACCCCAGGATCTAATCTGTGTATGGCCACCTACTGAAAAGTCCCTCAGAAAGGCCTACTGTGACCATTCCTACCTTTGTCTTCTGCTGACCCAAGGCCATTCCCTGGGGGCTTTCTGCAGCCAGGCCTGTTTTTGATGGGAAGGCAGAGTCCTGCATCCCAGAGCATCAGGAACAGATGTTGACATTGTAACTTTAACCCCCTCCCTCTCTCTTCACGCAGAATCTCCAGCCTGCATGCCATCCAATTTGCTACCTCTTAGGAAGGTCAGGGTCCTGCTGGGGGATGAACATCTCGCAGCTTGGGGCACTTAGTTTCACATTTTTTTCTCCCACTAAACAAGACATTTGAGCAGAGAAAGAACAAGGCAAAGAAACTGGCTTGAGAGAGGGGCTGATACAAGCCTTGTCCAGTTGGGGAGGATTTTTATTTGCTTATCATCTCCTAAACTCTCCAATGTCCTAGTAACAGACACAGATTTCCAGAGAGACAAATGCCTTTGCAAGCTTCTGAGATCTTCAGCTTCCATAGGGAGCAAATAAGCAGCATTAGCTCTGATGAGTTTGCTTTGCCAGGCTGATTTGTGGTGTGAACCTGCTCTAATTAGTCATCTAACTCAAGAAGTAAGACTCCCAAGAGAAGATTTCAGAGGGGAATTCAGAGCTCTTCAGACTGAAATGCTTCTGCATCTCCTTTCCATGATGTCTTCCTCTCTCCATTTGAATATCTCACAAATAGGTGCTAAGAAAACTTCCACATCTTTGCCAAACAGTGGCATGATGGAATTCTCTGAAAAAAACATAGGCTGTGTGCTTTTGGGCTTCACCTTAGCTTGTCCTGCTTGCTGACTATGAAATAAAACTCACTTATAGGCAGATTAGCCCAGTGGAGAAACCACTGGCTTTTCAAATATTGTTGTGTCATCAACATTTTATGCCAAGCCCTTGCTGCCCCCCCCCAATCATTGCTAGAAGCTACTAAAAGCAATTCACAGAAGCACAGAACACCTTGTTTAACTCCTCTCATATCATAGCTGTGGCCACCAGGAAGCTCCATGTTTCTCCTGAGGTGCCTAGTAAGAAAAAGTCATCACCATGCGACTAAGAACTCCAGTTGATGTGAGAACCAAGTGAATTTACAGGCTAAAGAAGAGAAGCTTTGCTTCAGATTAAAACTTTGAGCAAGAATTCCTTCTCTAGAAGTTCCTAAAATCCCCTCTATCACTGATAATAGTTCAGGATTTTCCTCTCCAAAGACTCTTAACATCCAGAAGATGATCCAGTGTGTCGGTCCAGTCTTGCTGGACAAGATGATTCTTCAGGAAATTAAAACAACCTTCTCAGCACCAAATCACAGAAGGAAAGGCTTAGTACAAGACCCACTAATATTGTTGGAACCCCTTTACAACTCCTTAAAGGACACTCAGCTCCCTGTCCAGTCGAGCTGCCAACACTGAGCTTCGTGTACAGGAACGACTCACTGTTTGTCAGGAGGGTGTGGAAGCTGCACCTTTCCCCAAAACCCCTTCTCTAGCCCCAGCCCTGCTCCTCGGGCCACCCAGGACCATGGACAGCAGTTCCCACTGCAGAGCTGCTGCGCAGCGCGGCCAGTCCAGCGCTCTCACAACAGGACTCACAGAAGTACCTAAAACACTACAGCAGGCTTCTTAGCTACCCTGCAATACAGGCTGAAAACACTCACATTGAACGGCATGAATTGATTCTGGTCATCCTAAGCACTGCAGGTCTTTGAGTGCACACTTGTTCAAGGAAGGCCACTGCCTCTGCAGCACAGAGAACATTAAATCTCTCTGCTTTGCTGTAAACAGAAACCTTTTCCCTCTGATAGTAATGTTGTGCCAGAAATGATAGAACATCCATGAGTCTCTTCTTGCTCCCACTGCAAAGTGGCCCCTTACTTCCAAGACTTCTGCACAAAGGAAAAGTCGTTATGCACCCACACATTCCATTTATTCCAGCACTCTACTTGTGCCACAAGATTTTACAAAAAAAAAAACAAAACCCACAACCGAGACAGAGTGAGGGCATCCCATTCAATTAGGTGTCAGTGCTTGTAGACATGTGAATTCACACACCTTCACATCCTTCCACCTACACCCATCTCTGCCATTGTGCTGCTGCAAATGATTTTCAGTGCCAGCATGTAAGAACTAATTAATTACTCTCACATTTTAAAGTCTTCACCCCTCAGAACAAGTGACCTGTCAGCCAAGTCCAGTGAGCTATCAGCAGTGACTTTGATGAGGGGCACATCACCAGGGCACAAGAGCAGAATCTCCTACAAGTCAGGTTCATTCTTTCTCAGCATCCAAAGTTCAACTTGGGGGATAAGGGAAATGAGAGAAATGGCTCAAGACAGTCAACCCTGACAGGGTCACGGGCTTTGCAACAGCTTTGACGTGCAGGCGGGTAAAAACATCACTCTCCAAGTAAAGGGGCAGAGGAAAGGAATAAAGGGGAACGGGGAGAGGAAAGAAAAAGGAAAGGTTGATGGACAGTTGGACTTGTTGAGGGTGAAATCAATTAAAGTGCATCAAATCCAGAATTCATGCTTTTTCAAAGTGACAAATATGTGCTGGAAACTGAGAAAGACGAAGGGAAAATAATGTCTTTGACCTCGTGGAGACCGGCTGTTCCTTCCGTCAGAGGAGCCAAAAGTGAAGTGAGATGTGTTCATGATAAATAGTAACAGCCAGGCAGCCACCTCAAAAAAGAACGAGGTGAAAAGGTTACAGAAGGGACCCAAAATGCGAAGAATTCAACCAAACATCAAGATAAATCAACTCAGGCCCTGTGTACATGTACCCAGCCTTCACAGAGCCGCTGCAGCTCATCTCAATTCGTTAGCCTTGCTTAAAGTGTAAGAGACACGCAAACATACAGCTTGGTCACAAAAGCTTTGGTAAATGGCTGTGCAAAGCACTGACTCCCTCCAGCCTTCCACAGTCAAGGGATGCAGTGACCACACTACCTGCCAGCATAAGATCACAATGCCAGAGGTCGGAAGGGACCTCTGGGGTTCATCTAGTCCAACCCACTTGCCAAAGCAGGATCCTTTAGAGTAGGTCACACAGGAACACATCCAGGCTGGTTTTGAAGGTCTCCAGAGAGGGGCACTCCCTAACCTCTTCAGTTGTGATAACTTCTAATAAATGTTTGGAAATGCCCCTCTAAATATTGCGTCCTGCTGGGATCATGTATATCTTCAACTTATTAAATGCCCAAGGGAACATCTCAACCTGGGCAAAAAGGAGTTCAACATAAAAACCTGACCCTCAATGGCAGGATTTTCCACAAGTGGGAAAAACTCACAGGTTGCACGCACAGGCATTTTGGTCCAAGTTCTCCTTTTGGATCAATTCTAGCAAATTCCCAGCCGGTGGTTTGTATGAACCATATCAAGTCAAAGCACTGTTTCAGGGAACATTTACTGCAGTTGTGTGCTAGTGGTTGCTGAGGCAGGGCACACCCAGCACACCTCTGGTCCTAGAGTCCAGAGTCTCTAGGGGGCTCCTGGCTGCAAGCTGACCCCCACTTTAGCCCACCACACATTCAAACACCACACGTTTGCAATACATGGTCCTTAAACTATTAATACAAAGCAATGGACATGATTGCGAGATGCTAAAGCAAGACCCTCTGAAGTCTTTCTCACTGCTTATGACAACAGCAGACTAACCTTTGAAGAGATTGCTGGGGAAACACATTTGCTCTTCTCTGCAGAGCTCCTGCCAGCACTAGAGGGACTACACAAAGTTTTACAACAGTCCTAATATGATCAGGGAAGCCCACTGACTTTGCTGACTGCTGGTCATATCAGGGAAGATTCCCAGCTGCAGCGTGGAATTTCTCAATCCTGGGATCCCAGCTGGCACTGGGTGCTTATCATGGCAAATGCTCACATCGAGGGGAATGCAGCTCACATTGCCTTTGATGCTGCAAGGAGGCTCAGCTACCGAGTTCTAGCTGGCATCCTCACAGCTTTGCCTTCACAAAGCACTGGTGAGCATCTTGCCTTCTCCTCCCAACACAGATGCCCACCCCACTGTTGTTGCATTCTTCCTCACAACAACCTTCTCTGGACGATCTCTTCCCTGAAACAGCATGATTCTCTCAGGGAGACACGAGTTCACATCAACAAATTCTTCCCGACACTGCCCTGAAGCGTTTTCGCTATGATCAGCTATTCAGAGTGATGGAACACACTAGTTAGATCTCTGTGTGTTTATCAATCCCTTCGCAGCCATTTTCCTCTCTAAACCCGTCAAATCTTTTTCTTCAAGCTCTGTGGGAACAGTTAGGAGCTATCTCCTCAGAGGTGCCTGCCCTGCCACTTGCATTTCATCCCGCTCCTAGAGCTGGCAGCAGTCAGGAGACTGGCCCACACCAAGCAGACACAGCAGCAGCAGCACAGTGACTGCCAGTGCCCCTAGAGCGACAGCATCCTCAGAAAAGACCCTGGTGAGACCCCTTGTTCTTGGGCAAGGGAATGGGAGGAGTTGTCTTACCCCGGGCAGAATAGAAAGAGGAAAAGCCCAGAGATCATAGAATCATAGAATCATTACGGATTGGAAGGGACCTTGAAAGATCATCTAGTCCAATCCCCCTGCAACAGCAGGATCACCTAAACCAAGTCACACAGGAACCTATCCAGTCGGGTCTTGAATATCTCCAGTGAAGGAGACTCCACAACCTCCCTGGGCAGCCTGTTCCAGTGCTCCATCACCCTCACGGTGAAGAAGTTCCTTCTCAGGTTGATGTGGAACCTCTTATGTTCCAGCTTACAACCACTGCCCCTTGTCCTATCACTACATGACACCGAGAACAGCCCAGCTCCATCCTCCTGACACCCACCCCTCAAATATTTGTAGACATTAATGAGGTCACCCCTCAGTCTCCTCTTCTCCAAGCTAAAGAGACCCAGCTCCCTCAGCCTCTCCTTGTAAGGGAGGTGCTCCACCTCTTTTATCATCTTCATTGCCCTACACTGAACTCTCTCCAGAAGCTCCACATCCTTCTTGAACTGAGGGGCCCAGAACTGGACACAATACTCCAGCTGTGGTCTCACCAGTGCAAAAGATATGATAGCAAAGGACTCAGAAGTCTGTAACACCCCAAATCAGACACAAATGACTTGTTCTGTGCTAAGCCAAGGCAGGAATCAAGCTGTTCCACAGCACTGTGGGACCTTTCAGGGTTGTAGGGCCACAAGACTTGCAAGCATGCTGGACTTCCAAGTCTCTACTGCAGTGACCCTAAGTCACTGCAAGACATTTAAGTGAAAACCCATCCTGTTACAACTCTCTGATGAATGTCAGTGAAGCTACATATCACCACCAATGGATTTTATAGAATCCTAGAGTAAGAAGGGACCTCCAGAGGTCATCTATTCAAACCCCCTGGACTGGGGGGACCTGGATAGGATTTAGACCGAAATAATTTTTTTGTCTTTGCAGGGAATTTGATGCCTGAGAAGTCCTACATCTTCCCTTTCAAGCAAGGGGAATCAGACAGTCCATTTGCTTTGTAATGATGCCGTAACAATGTAGATGGCAGAGGGCTGCCAGCCAGTCTGAATCTGCACAGATGCTGTCCTGTGACACTACCCTGCAGAGCCTACATGCACTTCAGTTGTGCAGATCTAGGTCAGCATCCTGTATCCTCATAAACGTCAGCCAGGAATGCTTGTTCTTCTGTTCACATTTGTCATAGGCTGAGCTGGTTATCAGTCCCATTTGGCAGTGAGGGGAATGAGACACAAAGCAGTGAAGTGACTTGGCTGAGGCCACCATGAGGGCTAGTGCCTGATCCAGGAGTCAAGCCCATGTAAGCAAGAGCTGAGTCCTCCACACCACCAACGAGGGTGATGGTGCATTCATAAGACTAACTTCCAATGCCTTTGGGAAGATAAACATAGTGGAGGGTGTGTAGAGACCCATTAAATTTTCTCAACCATCTATCTGAAGAGTTTACCAGAGTTTAAGGCCCATCCAGCCTTCACAGAATCACAGAAAAATTGAGGCTGGTAAAGACCTCTGACATCATCAACTTCAGTCTAAGATCTAACACAACCACATTCCCAACATTTAGGGCAATTCCTATCCTTTCCGATCAAGGTTCCTACTTCTTGTTTGCTCACCAGCCCCAGTAACCAATGAGGTTGTGGCTCCTTGCTGTTGAGCCCTGCAGAACAGGGTAGCAATCTCACAGCACAACCCTTCGTGCTCTATTTCATCAATCGCACTGGCTGCAAGCTTGGAGACAAACACGAGATCATCGATATGGAACCAACAGAACGTTTTACCATCCCAAAAGGCTTCCTGTCACTATGATTGACTAGCTCCTGCTCCCACTGGTGATGCCTCCTGGCACAAGGGGGCAGATGAGGAAGGACCACATGGCAGAATCAAACAGCTTCACTAAAGAGAGTCTGGTAACAAGCAACAAGACAGCCCCATATCAGACAGAAGAAAGGAGGTTCCCAAGAGCCAGGCAGCAACTGTTATTCTTTTGGGACTGAAATTTGTTCGTTTGTCCAAAAATATTTGTCATCTGCAGATCAGCATGATTTTTTTATTATTATTTTGGTTTGGGAGTTGTTGGCTTCCACTAAATTGCCTTTCATTCCTTGCATGAAACCATCCATCTCTGAAACCAGTTACTTTTTACATCTCTTCTAAATTCTTCTTCCATTTTTGCTTGGATTTCAAAGCCCATTTAGCACTAAAATATCTTGGGTGAGTTTGGAACAGAGATTAAGATTTTAATTGTTTAAGGAAGATAAAGAAATCTTTTTGAAGCTACTGTCTCATTACTGCCCATAAAAAGAAACCAAATTCTGACTCTCTTCTTTTAAGATGAAGCCCATCAGTGAAGTGTGCCTAAACAAAAGCTTATCTTTACTGATCCGTGACATTTGGCTCCATCACAACTGCTGCAGCACCAGCCCAGCCTGCAGCTCTGGAGTTTAGGCCACATAAATGGTAGAGCTTTATTTTTAGAGGGACAGTACAGTAGAGAATACAACTCCCCAATCAACCTTTGACAGAGTAGAGCGCTAATGCCCACACAGTCCTGACTACCAACACCATACTGTCTTCTGCCTCACCTGAGGCCTTCTGAGCACAAACTAGGTAGACAGTCACCCTTGAATCTCCACCAATGATCTTTTTCCCTTTCACTACAAGGAGTAACATGAGCCCAGCATCCATCTCTGAAAGACCTGGAGATCTCCCTACACCATCAGGTCAACACACAGAACCAGCCTTCACCCAACACGTTGTATAGAGGGATCAATCCCAGCTCCTCCTGGACATCCCAGTAAGCAACAGTTGCTGTTGATACCAAGATCTGACCTTAATGTGTGACCCCAAAGCAGCACAGAGAAGTAGATGACAGACTGCAGCATGGAACTGTCTCTCCTGGTCACTCAGTGTTGTGTGTTAAGTGAATTCTATCACCAAATGAAATAAGGCCATTTCCTTCAAATGTAAATCCTAGAATTACTGGTTGGGAAGGAAGTTGGTAGAAGTGTTCTGACACTGCGCCATGCACATAACTCAGCTGCCTTAATTCACAGCTTTCCAGCCTTTGGAAACGCCCCTGTCTTTAGCTTTAACCCCCTGTCTTCCCTCTGGTACAACTTCCTACGCTCACCCCTCTGGGATATTAAATCTTCCACCTGCCATTTACTCCTAGGCAGAGAGGATATGAATTTCATAACTCCTTGGCTGAGCTGCTACCAAGGGCCATGAAATATGACAGGAAAGTAGCAGCATGGACCTGAAAGTGCTCTGTGCGTGGCTGCACGAGCCAGGGGCCTGGACAAGCCATTAACAACCACATGTGTTCCACAGGGGTGGCTGAGGAAGGTAACAGTTACACTAGATCATATCAGAGCAGGACAGAGCCAGCACCTGGGTTAAGGTAGAAAGTGCACCAGAAAGCCTGTGCTGACAGAGGAGTCACTCTTGACATTCATCTGACTTCAGGGGATGTGTTACCTGACAGCTAAGGAGGACAGCTAAGGTTTGCTATTAAGAGAAGCAAACCCTTAACTTCTGCATGGACCAGCTACATGGGTAAAGCACTGAAAGTTTCCTACTTGAATTGTGCTAGAACTGTGATGGTGTGAGCTGATGAAAGAACAGGAGATAGTTAGGCTGAAGCAGTCTTGCCATCCTCACCAAGACCTCTGTCAGTGCAGATACGTTTCCGGAAGCTCACAAGTCACACACAGTAGCAAAGCATTTCCAGTGAAAACAATCTGGCTGTGGAACAGCCTACCAGAGGAGGTCAGCATGTGGGTCTACCACACTGATAGCAAAAAGCAAAGCCTTCCTCCTTTCCAAGAGGAATAAGTTTACAAAACACCTCTGCCCCAAAACCCTCAGCAGCACAGACAGGGAGCTCTCTCACAAACCAAGGTTCACCTGCACTAAGGACACTCAGTGGCACTACAGCAATCCACAGCAGGGAATGGCAAGGGTCATGAAACAATCCATATCACAAGCTTCTTGCTGCAGCAATATCAGAAATATTTATACTACAGTGAAGATTCCAGCACTAAAATTTGTTTAGTTCAGGAGAAAAAGCTTGAGGAAAAAAAGCTTGAGGAAAGAAGAAAGGGAAAGACTGATTTTCTTAGCACAGCGTTTAATCCAATGACCACAGCTCAGTGTGAGCAGGATCATCAGCAGCTCCCTACATGATCAAGGTTTGTTGAATGACCAAAAGAATCTCATCACTTTAAGTTTTGGGAATTCAGGTGTAACACACAGGCATTAGCCCACCCAGCCTCTCCTCAGCCAAGAGAAACTATTGACCCACATTCCACATTTGTCCAGAAAACCCAGCAACCGATCAACCAAGTTGAGAACCACCAAAATAAACACTCAACAGACAAAACAGCTCCTTGGACACTTTCTCTCTAGCCATGCCCCAACCAGAATCACCTGTACAACTTTCAATAGAAGGTGCCAAGCCTCAGCATTTTTCCAAAGAGCAGTTTCTCAGAACAGCCAGCTGACTCCTAACCCATCCACTGCCCAGTCCACCTAGGAATCACCAACACCACTCTGAAGAGGCATTATTCCACAACCCCACCACACACCACATTTCTTCCATCAGCATCACATGCTGTACTGCCAACCACATAAAAACTTTATGCGCTCACAGTCAGGAGCCTTTCATCCCATCTCCTCTGAACGCTCATGTTTGTCCAGGTCCTCTAAGCAAAGGCAGTTAACAGACTTCAACAAAAGACATCTCACCCCACGGTCAGTTTTCCTCACAACACAGGAAACACTTGTCTCATCCTTTAAGGAAACTCCACAGTCCCTTGTTTGCCTTCCCCTTACAACATTACCTACAGGCTGAGAACAAGGTGGTTTCCTCTTTGCTTGTGGGCACAGGTGAACTTCTTTTCTTCCTCTCAAAGCAGCGCAGGCACTACATAACACCCCTGGTTGTATTTGCGTCCCAGCATCCAGCTAGTGACCTTGAATCCTCTCTGTGAGCCAGTACAAAATCTAAAAGTAGCCTGAGGCTAACCAAAGAGAGCAGGACTGAGGGACTGAGCTTAAATACAGTCCCTGAGCCAACAAGCAGGGGCTGGGGTGGGGTATAGTGGGGTGTGGTGGAGGCCCATTTGAGGCTGCTCAGGGCAAGAAAGCCCTAATGGGTACACTCAGGCTCTGGCTGTCTTTACTTTATCACTGCCAAAAGAAGACACCTGGAAATGCCCAGAAAACTTTATCTGGCAAAGCTTCTAGGTTTCTGTAAGGAGGTTTTACTCTTGAAACACCATGGTCAAAGCAATGGATTGGCTGCCACTCATAACCACATGAGCTGGTTGTCTCAAAATCAGCTCTTGTTGCTACCCAGGAGCTCAAACCAGGTAACTACATTAAGTTTAAAAGTGAAGAAGCTCAGGAACCTGTGCAGCAGCTGAAGATGGAATGTAATTCCACACCTCAGAGATCCCAGCTGCTTTTCCTTATAGTCAGTATTTCCTTTGACATATTACAGGGGGAAATTGGAACCAAACTGGGGCTGGTAAATCCACCTGACAGAGGGAACTTGTGTGAAGCCCTCCCAGGTCACAGTGTAAAAGCAAAGGGAGCCAAGTCCAGAAGGATGAGGAGCAAAAGAACCAGTGGTTCCTGTTCCTCACAAGGTAATGGCTCTCTAAAACCACCCTCAAGATGTGCGGCCTGGTGGAGATACCCTGCTCCCTCTGGGCTGTAACCTGCCAGTGTTTTCACTGTTAGCTCAGGAGATGAGTTAAGCACCCAGGTAAAGGGAATTGCCTTCTTAAAACAGTCTTTTCCTTTCCTTTATATCCTCCTTTCCCCATGTCCATTCCTATAGACAATTCCCTGGCCCTTTCCACTGCTTCTCTCTTGCCCTTCCAAGTCACCAGTAGCATCCTTCCCTCAAGCCTGCTGCTGCACCACTTCTTCACCACAAAGATGATAAATATATCAACCTGTCAAAGTCCTGTGGATTTAGCTGGGAAGAGAAGCCCCCTCTTCCCCATGTTAGCAGCTAACATGGCTAAAGGACTCTGGGGTCTGACAAGGGCAAGGAGAAGAGAAGAGCAGCTGAGCCCTTCTTCTGCATTGCTGGGACACTGTGGACAAACTGGGTCTCCTTGCTGGCCCTGCCTGGGATTTCCCAATGAGAAATGGGAAATGAGTGACCCTGCTGGAGATTCCAGGCAAACATCAGCCTTGGTGCTGCTCACACAGGGCATCTGGAAGTAGGAGCTGTGGGTGCCCACATGTGACAGCACATGTAGATCTAAAAAAGCCAGGAGGAAAACTTCTCTCTATCCTTGGGTGCTTTCCTACAAGCAACAAATGCTCCTGCAGTGGCTCTCCCTGAGTTGTGCTCCTAGCACAAGATGGACTTCTGGGACAAGAGCTAGCAGGAAAGTGGCATTCACTTGGAAAATTGACTTCTCATGGAAAAATTCACAAAGAAGGAGTGTGGCTTGTTTGCATTTCACAGATGTGTTGGACTTTCAGCAGTCTGAACCATCCAGGTGAAGCAAAGGGCAGCAGTTTTCTCACCTGCGGGTCACTGCTTGCCTCAGGAACCTGTGATCATCTCATCCTGCTCTTGTCTTAGATTGTGCCAGAGGAATTATCTTTATATTCCTGGCTTTTTTAAATTAAAGAAATAGAAAAGAGTAAAATGATTGTTGAGACACTGTGACGAGAACAAGCAGTACGATAATGAGTCATCTGGAGTTTCTCCGCCTCTAGACCCACCTCTTCCAAGACACTTAGGGGAATCAATTGCCTGTATCCCACTAAAATCCATTCCATATGTGGTTCACAAAGCTCTAAGCCCCTTTCCCGCCCCCCACCTCCATCCCTCACCTCCGCAGTCTCTCTAGTCCATTATTCTGGGGGCTGATTTGTGAACAATGTGTTCACTTTCCATACTGCCCTAATGAAGATGTTCTTGTCCCTGAATATTCTATCTGCTGCACACTTAATGGAAAAAAACCAGCTATTATTATCTCTGGTGGTTCAGATGAGTTTCTTGGCAGGGTAGGTAGCACAGTTATGTGGACAATCAAACCACCCGGCGATTAGGGCCAATGCATTTTTGAGGAAATCACTGCTGTTTAAACTCTAATCCCAACAAGGCCTCGTTTAAAAGCATAAAAGCTTTCCCTCAGCAGACCTACCTTTTCTTTTTCTTTTTTTCCTTTTTAATAGCCAGACAATTAAATAAATCTCCTGACACTTAACCATCATTTACCCAACACTCAGCAAATGGGTTCAGCGCCTTTGCATTCAACTATGATATTAAAGCAAACACTGGACCAGTACAAGCAGGTGAAGGGAGAAGATGTCTGTGGAGCTGCACTCCTGGTACAGCAGAGTGTCTTTTTCATTTCTTCCCTGATTCAGACACCAAGGCAGTTCTTAGCACTACTGTGTTTCACACATTTTGATGTTGTTTGGAATGCAGGTAGTTGTTCCCCCTTTTACAGGCTGGTGACAGAGGCACAGAACAGATGAAGTGACCCTGAAAGTCTGTGGCAGGACCAAGAATCAAGTCTGGATGTGGTGAACTGTTCACAAGTAACTTTGCTGCACTCACCCCTGATCCAAGCCTTATTCTGTCATCATCTCCATTAAAAACAACACCTGGAAACTTCAGTGCAAGCATGGGTTAGAGCTCAGCAGGGAAAAAAAGTCTGGGATGTAGAGTATTTTTGCTGGGCTCTTAGTAAAGAATGTTCTTAACCCACATGTTCTTAACCCACACCCCCGAATTAACATCACAGCAACTGTGACTAACCCTGCACTGGTATAAACATCAGCCACAGAGACCTGACAGACCTTGTCTTATCCATCATCCCAGTGGTCCTCTCAGCTCCTGGCTCTAGCACATCTCCCTCATTAGGCTCCTCCTGTGAAGAGCTTGTTCTTCTGATATCAGTCTTCAGAAGATGATGTTAAACAACCACTACATTTATTTCCTTCTGCCAGCTGTCAGCACCAGTAGCTGTAATGGGAGTTCCTGTCCCTTTCTGGGGACCAACAGTGATGATACAAAACTCTTCTCTTCTAAGAAGTGTTTGAGTTTGAGATGCTGTCTTAGATATTCATTATCCCATGCTGAAGCCCAGTCTCCTTTAGAGTACAAAACAAAGATTAAAAAACTCAACAAAAACTTTTTTTTGTTGGAAAGGAAGAAAGGAAGCTGATGGATCCAATCTCATTCCAGACTCTAAATAACTGACAACTCTATAGACAGTTAATCGTTTCTTGATCTCCACTTACTCGATTTTTAAAGGATTATCATAGATAAATTTTACAGAGGTAGATCTTTGCTTTTAACATCTTTTGGCAAGAAAAATTCCCACCATCTCTGCTTCATGAAGATGCTTATGATGGGCTGGAAAGAGTTAAAAGTGTATCTTCCACTCCTCCCTCTTTATCCTTTTAATTGGCTGCTCTGATGACCTGACCACCTCTTTGATACTCATCAAATGCTGGCCCGGGAAACACTGAGTATGTCAGGCTGCTGAGCAAGGGTCAACCCCATTGTCAATATGGCCATCAATCAGACCTGCTGGCAGGATGAATCCAGTCCAGACCAAGAGCCCCATATGGCTAGAAACAGCCTCCTGGTGATAAGGCAGCAAGCTCTGCGTGGCCCAACAGATCGCGGAAGGGTCACTGGCCCAGAGGCCAGAAGGCGGACAACTTCAAACTGGGAAAAGGCAACAGTGAGCAAATAACAAAACCCCCAAAACCAACAAAAAACCCCAAAGGCTCTCGGCCAACCCACCTGCAGCTCCAAATCAAAGAAGCCAAGTGAGGTGAGAGATGGGAGGACACACAGGGAAACAACAAGGGAGGCAGTGGGGAGGTGCCCTTCAAGGGTGAAACAGCACATGACTCAAGGAGTTGCACCTACTGTCCTGCCTTTCCTCCTCCCCAGGTGAAGAGTGACTCCAACATCGGTGAAACTGCAGTGGCACAACTGTGCTGCCCACAGTGAAGTGAATCAGGGAGTAGTGCTGAGGTAACCAGTATCGCCTTTCTGAGATTTCTGGGGACTTCACCATGGAGCTCTAAGAATGTCTGTGCTATCCAGGCTGGGGGAAGCACAGAAAAGCAGCAGCTAAAGAAAGGAGGGGAAGAGGAATTACTGTTTTCCGGGGGGCGAAATGGCTTAACTGGCCCCAAGAGCTTAGGGAATTGCTGTGCAACATGCTTCATGGGATGGCCACAGCACCTCCAGCAACGGCTTAATTCTCTTAGGATAGACACCATCACTGCAATCCACCTAAGATTCTCTACTCATGAAGAGCAGTGGTGTTGTTCCATGTAACTAGCAGCTCTAAGATGGCCCTCACTTCTGCAGCAAGATTTTGTGAAGATCATGGAATCACAGAATCATTAGGGATTGGAAGGGACCGTGAAAGATCACCTAGTCCAATCCCCCTACAACAGCAGAATTACCTAGACCAAGTCACACAGGAACACATCCAGATGGGTTTTAAACGTCTCCAGAGAAGGAGACGACAACTCTGGGCAGCCTGTTCCAGCAGTCCATTACCCTCACTGGGAAGAAGTTCCTTTTGATATTTATATGGAACCTCCTATGTTCCAGCTTACAACCATTGCCCTTTGTCCTATCACCAGATGACACTGAGAAGGGCCTGGCTCCATCCTCCTGACACCCAGCCCTCACATATTTATAGACATTAATGGGGTCACCCCTCAGTCTCCTCTTCTCCAAGCTAAAAAGACCCAGCTCCCTCAGCCTTTCCTCATCAGGGAGGTGTTCCACTTCCTTCATCATCTTCATTGCTCTACACTGGACAACCTCCAGCAGCTCTGTGTCCTTCTTCGACTGAGGGGCCCAAAACTGGACACAATACTCCAGATGTGGTCTCACCAGGGCACAGTAGAGGGTGAGAAAAACCTCTCTTGATCTGCTAACTACCCCCTTCTGATCCACCCCAGGATGTTGTTGGCCCTCTTAACCAAAAGAGCACACCGCTGGCTCAAGGTCATCCTGCTGTATACCAGGACCCCAGGTCCCTTTCTCCTACACTACTCTCCAACAGGTCAGTCCCCAACCTATACTGGTACCTGGGGTTGTTCTTGCTCAGAAGCAAGACTCTACACTTACCCTTGTTATACCTCATCAGATTTCAATCTACCCAGCTCCCCAGCCTGTCCAGGTCTTGCTGAATGGCAGCACAGTCTGCAGGTAACACCACCCAGATTTGTGTCATCAACAAACTTCTGACAGTGCACCCTAATCCCTCATCCAAGTCATTAGTGAATAGATTGAATAGGACTGGTCCCAGTTCCGACCTTTGGGGGACTCCATTAGATACAGGCCTCCAACTAGACTCTGTCCCATTGACAACTACTCTGGCTTCTATCCTGCAGCCAGTTCTGAAACACACAAGCACACACAGGCGGGGGGAAAAAGGAATCAATCCCTAATGTTCTGTGATTCAGTGAATCAAATGAAGAGTGTCCTCTTGCAGAGCTGAGGGAAGACTGCTTCTTCCTCATGAGGAAAGAAAGGCCTAAAGACACTGCACACCTGGATTCTGCTGGCCCCATCAGCCGTTATGCACATGGACAGGATCTGAGCCCTCAACAGATCTAAGGTGGATCTGCAAGGGCAGGAAACTCATGATAAAGTTTCCAACCTCATCAATTCTCACTGTTGGGACAGGCACCCCTGTACTGGATGGGAGTACTGGTTGACAACTTGGTTGAACATGAGCCAGCAGCGTGCCCAGGTGGCACAAAAGGCCAGTGGCATCCTGGCTTGTATCAGCAACAGTGTGGCCAACAGGGCTAGGGAAATAACACCCTCTGTTCTCGGCACTGGGAAGGCCTTGCCTTGAGTACTGGGGCCAGTTCTGGACCACTCACTTCCAGAAACAGATTGAGTGGAGAAAGAGGTTAGCCTGGAGAAGAGGAGACTCAGGGGGGACCTTCTCTCTCTCTCCAACTCCCTGAAGGGACGTTGTAGTCAGGTGGGGGTCAGGCTCTTCTCCCAGGCAACCAGCACCAGGATAAGAGATCAGGACGCTGTGGGTGATTAGACCCTGGAATGGGCTGCCCAGGACAGTGGTGGAGACCACATCCCTGGAGGATTTGACAGACAGCCTGGCTGTGGCCCTGAGTGCCCTGGTCTGGCTGATGTAGTGATGTTAGGTCATGGGCTGGGCTTGATGATCTTACAGGTCTTTTGCATCCTCAATCACTCTGTGATTCTATGATTCCATACTGTCACACCCCCACACAATCTTTGGGCTATCTGAGATGCAGTAGCCTGGAAGCAATATGGGTACAGCCAGAAAATGGCTCTTAGCTTGGAGAACCATTTCTATTGCTGTTCCTGAGAACCTGCTGGAACCTGTGATGAAACACATCCATTCACTAGCAGTGTCTGTCCCACAGACCTCACCATGGGCTCACGCCCTGTGCCCATGTCCAAGTGCAGCCTCAAAGCCAAGCACCCTTTGTTCTGTTGCTCTGGAGACCGGGTGATTGCTGGCTCAATGCTCCAAGCCAGCAGCACTGGCTGCCACGTGCGGGTTTGACACCCGCGATCCTTCCACCCCTGCCCTTCGCTGCACCTCCTCGTGTCGCTGCTCACGTCTCTGGGCTCAGAGGCTGCTGGGGTGCAAATATTTGCCTGCTCTCAGGAAGGACACAGTACACTGGCCTCCCAGGACAGCCAACCTCCATATTTATTCTGGATAGCAAACAACATGGAGAGCAAAGAAGAGAAAAAGGCAGATAAGATAAAAGTGTGTTACCAGGTCTAGCAACATAAAATCAACAAAGACCACAGAGAAAAGTTATCTGCAAAGGCCAGCAAATCCAACAGCAAGAGAAGCAGACAGAGGAGCCCTTTTGCAGGATGTATCATTCAGAAGACTGGTGGGATGGAGCTGTTTGTCTCTTGCAGTGCCCAGAATCAAATAATTGCAAATCACTTTGTCTCAAAATGATTTATATAAAAAAATGATGGTTTTGTGGTCTCTGTCCTGTCCATGTTGTGAACCTTTAACTGTACCCAGCACCTTCATAACACAGAAGAGAACTGAGAGACTTTCCCATTCATGGGTAAGGGAGGAGATCATGCCAGAGCAAGCCATTAGGCTAATACCTGACTGAAGAGCACAACACTGCGTCAGTTAATTCCCAGTATGTCCTGGGATTGGATGTTTCTTCCACAAGACAGATTCATCCAGCGGTAAAGGTTTGCACTTAAGAAATATCCACATGTGCTGAAGTTTTAATTTTTGCCTGCTTTCTGTGTGATTAATTTATAAAGTGAAGTGAAGTGTCCTTGTTAGACAGACTGCACCATGATGAACCCAGCAGGGAAAACAGAAAGGAGGTACTAGGACAAGCACATGTGAAAACCACATGGAAGGGTGTTCCACCAGCTTGGAAGCAGATGGAAGAAAACACTGTCCCTGGACACTGTACAGAGTCCTACTGATAACACATGATAAATCATTCACTGAGTGTAAGCAGGAGAGCGAACATCACCACATACCGAGCTGTGCGGGGACACCAGAACCATGGGCTGGAGGACGGTAGATAAAAGGACAGCATGAAAAGCTTGGATGTTACCCTCTTGTGTAGATCTAATCGGAGTCATTATCAGCAGGGACGGCCAGAACTGCTGCGGTAAGAAACTGGAGCACAGCAGCAGGGCTTGAAAAAACCCACAAGACACCCCATTCTGCTGTAATGGGGAGCTGAAAAGAGATACTAGAGAATTGTCTAGATGTTATCTAGATAGTCACCCCTGTGACCAGGATGCAAACTGAGTCCTGTACCTAACCACTAACTGCTCCATGTGGCCTCTGACAAGTCATTTAAGGGCTTCTGAAGTCCAAGGTCACCCTCCCACGCATTCCAAAGCTCCTGTGCCTTCTCACCATGCAGAATTTCCCAGGGAGCCTCCACCCCCTCTCCCATGGTCCTGTAGAGTTTTCTGCAGCAGCATTTGCCTTCTCAGGAGGGACAAGTGCTCCTGACACACAAGGACTCCAGTGCTGGGAGACAGGGCAGCAAAATACACAGAAATGACCACTCAGATGCGGGTGGGGTGGAAGGTGCCTGCAATAATCTGTCTATAGCCACCAGTAACCAAAAGAACCAGTGCTTGCAGTAGTCCTGCATGAGATGAACAGGCTGTTACATTGACATGGAGCTGCACGTTTCAGATTGACAGCTGGCTAAAGCTTTACATCCAGCTGACTTTCCAACTCTGCTTATGGCCCAAAAGGCCATTTCTGACCCTGTCTCCTCTCCTCTTGGCAGTATTTTCATTTCTTGTGTCAGAGAGAACTTTCCTACTGGGGGGAGGTCAGCCTGGTGATAAATGGGACTACTTCTTGCCCCCATGTACACAGTTATCTGTGTAAGCACCAAGTGACTTCTTGCCCTAAGCAGGGCCTGAAATCTCTCTTGCAAGGGCAGCAAACTTCATTTTTAATGAGTCTGTGTAACAGACCCCAGAGCAGGATGGTCACTGCGTACAGAGCAGAGAGCTGGCCAAAACTCATGTACGCAGGACCACCAAGGAGGACCCTAAATTAGACCACCCAGCCACTTTGTTGGTCCTGTTTTGAGAAGCCAGAAACTGGGAGCGTAAACCAGTGTCCTCGGCTGGGTTCCTTGGCCTGTGTTTTAGACCATCACATAACTCCAGTGACTTCCTGCTACTGACCTCATCTAATAAATTATCCCAGCCAGTCTCCCTCCCTCCTGGCAACATCCTGTTCTTTCCTCCAAAAAACCTCCCACTCATGATCCCAAGGTTTGATATCGATCTTAAATGAATGCCTGTGTGGACCCGACTGTGTTCCCTGAGCCACCTTATCTCCTGCCTCTCCAGAATGGCTGCAGTTCATGAAGTACATGATGAAGACTCTAAGGCCTTTTAAATGTTTATTCCACACTTGTGTCTTCTTTCTTTTCCTCATAGTTTCTTACTGAGAAGGAAAGTTGTCTTGAGGAGAGCTTCACTGCCCTACCAATGTTTGCTAGTCCCAAAGACAGACAGTGCAGCAAGTTTCTACACTAAATACATGGGCAGGGCAGGGACACCTCTCATCAGATCAGGGTGCTTAGAGCCCCATCCAACCTGGCCTCAAGCACTTTCAGAGATCGAACAGCCACAACCTCCCTGGGCAGCCTGTGCCAGTGCCTCAGTACCTTTACAGGGAGGAATTTCTTCCTCGTCACATCCTTCAGCTAAATAACTTAAGGCAAGTAGGGTATGACTCTGAAGGCTCATGGAATACCTCACAGTCAAAAGAAACCACATTTACTCCTTTATCTAATAATATCTCTTTAATTCTCTTTATCTTTACACTTTGCTAACCACAGAGAAGGCTGGTTCATGTTTGGCTTCATTTCACTTTCACTCAGGAACCCTCTCCCCATAGATCTCACCCTTTCACTCCTTCATAACCCTTTCTGTTGAGGTGTTTACCCTCACCTTCAAACCCTCATGGTGGTGCCTTGCAGGTTACAATCCTTCCAGAGAGAGGGTTCTCTTGAAAGGAATGAGATTTGCCTGCTTAAATTTCACATGTACAGGGTTACACGTGATACTGCTGCTCACCTGCCCTTCTCTTTATCTCCCTTTGCTCTGCCCTCACCAGTCCTTGCTGTTACAGCATGCCTAGCTGCCCTGCTCATCTAACCAACAGCTGGGAGTCCAGCTGAGGATCTGTTTCTCCCATGAGAAGAATTCCTTGGGTCTCCCCAGCCTAGTGTCTTCTTTTTTTTTAAGGTAACACACTAATTCATCAGCAATTCACTTGATAACAAACCAGTGATCATCACTAAGAGAAGCAGCAGTGAATTAGCAGATTTCCAAGTTGAAAGATAAAGCTGGAGAAGAAGCAAAGAGGCTGCAGTCAGAAACACGACATGGAGTGAGCAAGACAACATGGCCAGCTCCTAAAATGCCCTCGGAGTTCCTAAAGTAACGTTATCCCGGCACACACACACATCCCTCCGATGCCGTCCCTCCCCTTATCATCCAGCTCACTCAACCATGTCACCAACATACGTACTTAGCAGTGGTTATCGGTGGTAGCACACAAATAAATGACAGGTATCAAAGAATCAAGGTCGTGGACGTGTCATGAATATTTCAGAGAGGAGCAACACGAAAAGCTCGAGTGTCCCAACCTCTCAGAT
This sequence comes from Rhinopomastus cyanomelas, assembly GCA_013400115.1. Lineage (NCBI taxonomy): Eukaryota > Metazoa > Chordata > Aves > Bucerotiformes > Rhinopomastidae > Rhinopomastus > Rhinopomastus cyanomelas. The sequence goes on from VXBP01007531.1 coordinate 869,249, forward strand.
TTCCAACAGAAGGGGAAAAAACACAAACCGCACACACACGCACGCACACTCACACATACACACAGAGGGAGGCTGCTGGCTCAGCCATCACATGTGTGCGGCTCATTTCAAGGCAACGGTACATATGTTACCAGACAATCTGTCACAGTTTCCAAAAGATATAAATATATATTGTGTATCTCCTCTGTAAAATGTGCAAACTCTAAGCAGCTGGCAAGAGGGCAGTGGTGATTTAATGCAAGCAAGCGGTGCCTTGCTGAAGGGGCTGGGGCTGTGGTGGCCAGGGCTTGTAACGAGAAGCCTCTCTGACAAAGGCGCAGAGTGGCATCTTTTCACACAATTATATGTGGGTCACGTTAACCTCTGCTGTGCGGGATTCCCCTGAGCCGCGTCTGGCTGCGTGTCGCTGCAACAAAATGAAAGCAGAACCCCCTGCCCCCCTTTTTTCTTCATGACACTGGGCAGTGTAGAAGAAAGGTGAGGAGGGAAACGGGGTTCCCAGCACATCACGATGAGGCTCCTGGTGTGGGTTTCCCTGTGAGCTCAGCAGCAACTCCACATCCCTGTTAATGAGGTCTGTTAATCAAGGGACGGAGCTGCGAGTTCAAGCTGTGGCAGTGCACTGCAACACTTGTGTAAGTGGCTCTTTACAGCCAAAGAGACTTCGGGAAGTCTCACTTTCAGGCACTGGAAACCCTTTGAAGCCTGTTCTGTGCAGGGACAGAAAGCAGGCAGATTTATATTTCTACAGCCTTTGGAGACAGAACTTTCCTCCTGCCAAGTACAAGGCAAATTTGCAAAAGGATGTTTAATTCAAACCATCTTAATTTAGCAAAGCAAACAGGTCTTTAACAAAATCATGAGGGTAACCTACCGCTTTGGGTTTGCTCCTCTTTTTAGGGTTTGCAGAGGATTTGTTTATCAGACCACTCCATTTCTGGGAGCAGGGTGGCAAACTGTCATTGAGATTCATCTTCCACCTGTTAACACCTTGAAAGTCTCCTTTTCCCAGATTTATTACGATTTTTGTTTTACCAGGCACATGTCCTTCATGGTACCTCTGAATTCAGACAGTTTGATGTAGGATACAGCAAATGATCTTTATGTTCCACGGCAAACTGGATTTAAAGGACAAGATCTTCTCAAGCTGACGAAGTCCCCATGGCAACCCCACTTTTCTTTATATTAAAACAAGCTATTTCCCAATGAGCTCATTATGGACACGGAGAAAACATTCCTTGCAGTGATAACTGATGCTTACACTGTCATTCTACTCCAATTATTCTGTTCATTCACACTTTTTCAGTACCAGTGGGATGTAGGGTTTTGAAATTGCAAAACACAAGCTAGAAAACCTTCGAAGCCTGTGAGATAAGGCTGCAAACTACAAATGTCTGCCAAGACCCCTCAAAGAAAAGATTAAGACCAACAATTTTAAAGGTATTTGAGCATTGTTGGCATGTTGAGATCACGGTCTGATATGAAAAAGTACATTGTGGCACGACCAGACCCCGTAGTTGCTGCTCACCTTTCACCCTCTGCTGCTCATTTCCCCTCCATGCTCTTCCCACTCACTTGTGCCAGGAAAACTCTGTGTGACCAGGTGCTGAACCAGTCAGAGGATCTTCTCTTGCTTTAAACAAACAAACAAACAGACACACTAAAGCTCTTTATTTTTACCTTTTTTAGCCAACTTGGATGGCTCCTCCCCTCTGGTTCCCAACCACAACAGTGGCTGTGCCAGCACAGCAGAGAACAAGAGGCCAGGAGACAACATCTCAAACTAGTGTGACCACCAAGAAATTTGTAATATCAAACCACAGGCTAAATCTCACATAAAAGCTTTCTGGGTTCAGAGCAAACACCTCTATTAAGATGAATTAAGCAATTCACAGCTTTCAGAGCTGCTGTTTCAAATGGAGTTTAAATCTTTCTTTTTACCGCTCACCCCTGTAGCAAAAACGGCCTGAAAGAAACCATCCAGGAAGGGCATTAATTGCAGGTTTCTACACAAGAAGTGGTTTGTGTCTGTTTAATTACAGAAGCATATCTGGGCACTGCAGTCATTGCCACTGTAACCTCAGCACACTGCAGATACCAGAACTACCTTAAAGCTCACTAGTGCAGGTCCTGATAACCATCTAGTCTCAACAGCACAGGCTCAGCATGGACTAATTTGTCCTGACAAGATTATTTGCAAATTAGGTGAGGAGGTCAGACAGCTGCCCTATAACCACATGAAAATGTAGTAAACACTGGCTCCAGGTTTGTACCCTCCCTACTTCTAAGTGTTTTTCATGGAGCATTCACTTTGTGTGCCCCCTCAGGGCCAAGTTTCACCCACTCTTGAGCCCAGCTTCAGCCCAGGATGTGTTTAGATGTCTTGCTCAGGCTGAGAGGGCAGCTCTGTACTCACCCAGACTGAGCATCTTTCAGCTACAGGGTATGAAGTAGATCCTCCTGTGTGGTGACGGGTAAGGCCATGAAGAACCTGGATCACTGGAACAAAACACATGTGAAACTAAGGAGGATCAGAGGAGGTTTTGCCTTGAACTAACCAAAAAATAGTCTCTAGATGTCTACATACCAGAGCTCTGTGCTGGATGGAAGAGCCCAGCCCATCTGCAGGGCTGAACTAGTCAGATGATGCTATTGAGAGAACAATTTTGGGTTGCAGTCAGAACTCTGTTACACTTTTCAAAGGGTCGTTCTCTGTTTTGTCAGACAGAGGAATGAGCTGCTGGTCAGTGAAATGTGTGGGAGAGCTGAGGGATTTCCTCTGCAAAATGATCCAATCCCCAGGGACTCACACGAACCCGCTCCAGATGTCCCCAAGGTTTGTACTGACACAAGTGTGCCCAAGTGGCAGGAGAAGCTGCACAAGGGTTCACACTTGCCTCTAGCTCTCAGCTTTGTAGCCTATTTGATAAGCACATTTCTGGAATTGATGCCCTAATCTGTATTTCTGGAGGCTGGGAAGGAGCAGACAGCCTGGTTTGGGCCATCACACACACTGTGAAGAGCAAGGCACAGGGGTAACAGCCTCTAAATCCGACGTGTTTGTAGGAATGGTGTCTGACTATTAAAAGTCACATCACAGACATGTCCTGCATGTTGCTGTATGCACACAGCACACAAAAGCAGGCACAGACATTAGCCCAGCCAAACCCCAGCAAAATCTTCCAGTACCATTGCATGGGCAAGAAGATGCAGAAGTCCTTCGGAGAGTGAGGAATGCCATACTGAGTCAGCCCAAAACCAAGTCTAGCTCAGTAGCTGGTCTCTCTCAGGTTGCTTCAGGGGGAGCACAACAGGAACACCCCAGAGCCTTCCTCCATCTCATGTATCTGAAGGAGGATCTGAACCCCAACCTCCTTGCTCTGCTGTTAAAATGCCCTGGCAATGGGGTAGCCCCTCAGGCAGGCAGAAGTTATTTAGGACCAAGCTATATGTAACTCTAAAAGCTTTTCAGGTATGGGGCTGAACTGGTTTCTGTCTGAGCAACAAGGTAGCCCCATCACAAGGTGACATAACCCAGATGCCACAGTGACTTGACACTGACTTTACAGCACTCCAGAGAGAGGAAGCAACTTCCCCTTGATCAGGCAACACCCAGGACCTCTCCTGCATCACCAAACACTCAGAATCACCCCATCCCGCTCACCTCCCCCTGGACAAAATGAAATGTTGTCCCTATGCAGCATTCATCAAAGCTGGGTCTTGTAATTAATAGCACCATTTGTTCAGGGGATTTCAACAGGTACTGAAACCCAAATCATCAAAGCATGGATGGTCTCACCCTGGGCTGGCAGATATCAACATGCCAGGAAGACATCCACAGGTATGGGATTTTGGAATCGCTGTCCTTCTGAAAAGGGTTTTAATGGACTTTCAAAGTCCATTAAAAAGGGTTGCTGTGAGAGGTTATTGTCCAAATAAGAGGCTCGGTCCAGACTTTTCGAAACGTGACACAGGACTTTGTTGGAAACCTTTTTTCCTGTTGCTGCAGCCCAGAGCACAAGACCTCAGCCTCCTTCTTAAAACTCCTTAGCTTCTCTGCACCAATTTTTGGGGGCCTGCGGTTTTTCAGCAAAGTGGAATTTAAAGAACAAAACCTTGGCTCATTACATCATGGCTCCAGTAATGTCTAAGAACATTTTACATTTGATAAAATCTCCCCAGATTACCTTCTGAAAGCCTTGTGGTTAGGTCGCATGGCTGGAGACGCGGGAGTGATGTCAGTAACCACTGAATGGCTCAGAGATCAGTTCTCTCACAAGCTGGTAGAGAAATGGGAGTGGCATCACTCCTCCTCCAAGGGAATGTGGGGATTAGCTGAAATCAAGGAGCTGCTGTATCTGTGGAGACATGGGAGGAACTGCCTGGAGTTATCACAGGTTTAGTCTTACTTGACAGGAAGTCTGGGTCCAAGGTTGTCTGAATGAGTGTTGTCACTCTTTGTCTATCCCTCTGAGCCTCATCTTCCTCTGGGTGTATTATCCCACCTCCTGCCTCTGTGGTTTGGCAGCTCTCTGAGGAAAGATGAAGGACCCACCTTTCACTGGAAGTTTGTATGGGTGAGGTTCTTCTCTTAGTTCTTTCAGCAGAGGGTAACCTACTCTCCAGTGAGGACTCGCATTGAAGCTTAGCCATGTGAGTGCAGGAGTGGATGGTCAGGGGAGAGCCCTACCAGCCTGAGGGGTCTGAAGACGTCACCTCTCTTAAACACAGGGGGAAATGGCAAAGAGCAGGGAGATGTGCCATGCTACACAGGGAGAACCCAAGGTAGACACTTCCAAGAGAGAATTACTTTAAAGGGAATCTCTGCTTCATCCTTGTACTTTCTGACTTCAGCAGATAAACATTTAGTTTCACAATCCATTATTAACTGGTAGGTCCTGTGCTCTGTTGGAGCTCTTCAGAGACAAGTGTTACCCTTAAATCCTCATGTAAAGCCATGTAAGCACAACAGGGCCTTTTAACAACACAAGGATGGGTAGGAGGCAACTTTGAAGTTCTGACTTTAGATGACTTCTCCCACCTCACTCAAATCAAAGACAAACGAGCAACATCACCATGAGACATTTATTCAGCAGAGAAAACTGATGTGATAGCAGCTCTTGGGTGGGACTGGCCCTTGAGCCTTAATTAACTGGATTGTTTTATCAGAATTGGGATTTTCATCTGTGAGTGCATTGGAATGGCCACTTCTGAGAGAAGTCTCAAAAGCAGGAAATTCCACGACACTACAATCCCTAGGACTGAGAATTTTCTCTTAAATTAGTTTGGTTTGCTATGGATTGATCAAAACTGTTTATATTTGCCATAAAGGCTCAAAGAAGTTGGAGCTTTTATTGTAAGAATGAGAATCGAGGACAGCACCAGTCCCAGAGACCTGACTGCATAAACCAGGAAACCAGTAAGAGAATAAATCCTATCAGTGCTAACAGCAGCTCCTCCTCCTTAGGCATCAGGAAATGAGCCACGAGTTGATGATGAAACCACTTGCCTGGTTTCCATTCCAGCTGAATCAGAACTCCCAGCACTGGGTCGTGATTCCACCAGAAGCCTATCCTTCCGCTTGGGCTGATCAAGAGGATCATGAGGAGGTCTGATCATGAGGAGCCTGGCAGAGGAAGGTTCACAGAACTGAAGATCTCTGGATACCTGTAGGCCTTGCCACAAGCTCCCTCCCCTGCACACCCTGGCACAGGACCTTTGTCGCAGCAGCTGAGGAGAGGGTTGGTTTTGTTCCTGGTGGCCCATCTGTGAGTTTCAGCACTAACTTCCTGGTAGGTGCCTCCCTTTCAAGCTGGAATCCAATTTACAAAGCCTTTAATTTTAAACTTTCTCATCACTGACTTAATAAAACTAAATGACAGGTAATGGTTCCAGAAGCCAGGAACTATTAGATCTGTCTCAACACTAATAAGGGGGGATCAGATGCTTGTGCACTCCTGTTCCAGCTCCTGAAAGCCCAGCTCCCCAGGGACTCTGCAACCAGGGGAGGAACGGGAAACCAACCCTTTCACCACAGGCAGGGGAAGGAGGGAGTGAAAAGACTGGAAAGAAAAAAAAAGGAAGGGAAAAAAAAAACCCTTGTCAAAGCAACAACTTTACAACCGAACTGGGGCAGCAGGCTGGCTGTGGCTGACGCCTGCCCTCTCCCCAGAGTTCATGTGGGGCCCACGTGCTCACTCCGTGTCCCCACCGGGGCACTGGGGGCTCTCCGAGGCGCTATGGGCATCGCAGCTACACGGAGGCAGGGAGCAAACCGGCTCTGATTTCTGCCCAAAGGCATCAGTGTCACACCGGTCGGGATGTCAGCTCGGGAGAATGTCACGGCAGCAGTCACGGTGTGCTGTCACAAAGAGAAATGGATATCATTTCAAACACACAGCTCTGGAGAGAGGCGGAAAAGAGAATCCCACAATGCACTTTTGGTGGAGGGAGAGAGGGACAGGGAGGCTTAACTCTGCTCTGGCCATACTGGAAGAGACAGAAGAGGATGCTCCAACCTTGACAGCCAACATGGCACAAGGCTGGGAGGAGCAGGAATGGACCTGATTCCATCTCTTCTATACACTTTTGGGTTGGAAATAAAACTATCTGGAATCGGCCTCCTAAGACTATTTCCTGATTTACAAAGTTCCTTGGCCAATGCAAAGGGGAACAATAGTGATGTGGCTGCAACAAACAGGGCTCCAGCAGTTTTCTGCTCTCCTCAGCTCACACCTCTACACTGTAATGATAAAGAAGGCTTAAACTCAACCTAATTTTATCAGTAAAAACCAGGTCTTATTGTCTTCACATTTCCAATCTAAGGCAACTCTGGCAGACAGCTGACATCCGTCTTCCAGATCAGGGCAGCTGTTACACTCGAATCTTCCCCCACTACGACAAGCAAGGTTCCTTCAGCATCATTTTGAGATGCAATGCCTCAACTACCTCATATCCAGGTGGCAGGAAACGACTGCGGCACAGTGCAGATGGAAAACACAGCCTCAGATTCTGCCTCTTCTCTTGAAGACCATGTTGGGGCAGGTCCTCCCTCTTCCCTTTTCTTTTGGGCAGCACTGTCTGGTTTTGCATTTATTTCACAGCTGCTCAGAGTGGTATTAGATCTGCTGCTAGATTGTTCCCAGATCCTGCATCTTTTGTGCTGATTTTCTGTCCTTCCATGCTTGCAAGGGCATTTGCCATCCAGTGCACCCAGTTGGAGAGGAAAGATTTCTTTGTTGGAGGGGAAAACAAGAGTCTTCACCTCCATACCTGTCCTGGTAGCAGGAGAAGAGCAAGATCTCCGCTGTAAAAGCAAGGAGGGAGGCAACTGTTCCCATTTTCACCAGCATTCCTCAGACCAGCTGACATCACTACCCAACAGAGAAAACAAGGTCCGCATTCCATGAGATACCTGTCCACAAAAACCAGTATCAAATTATCCCCAGTATCTTCACTGGTTTTTAGGCAACCACAATTTCCAAGCACAAAACACTTCTCAAACACCACCTTTCCGTGCTGCAAAAATGCCAAGAGCTTCTGTATTTGAACAAAAATAATGAGGTTACAGCTGATTTTTGAGAGGAATATGACATCTCCAGAGCTGATTATTCCTTGTTTTGCAGAAAATATTCACTTTCTGCCCACGTGGGAACAGTACCAAGGAGTCCCAGGCTGCTTCTCTGAAGGCATGTAGTGGAAAGCTTGGAGAGAACACAGTAAACTTATCTTCTTGTCCCCACCCCAATGTCTGTGCAGCGTCTCTGATATACGAAGTTTGTATCACAGAAAGCCCTGGAGCCTGTTGCAATATAACGAATGTGATAGGAAATCTTGTCCTGGAGCACAGCCAGGATTTTCATCACACTCAAGGCTCAGTCAGTAACCACTGGGCTTTCCATTCCTCCCTCAACCACCCACTTTATTTTTCTTTGCTTCCCAATTCCTCTGAAGCACCTTTTAAACCCTATTGACATGATTGTTAGCTATAGTAGCATGTAGGATCTCTGAAGGAGTCTCTGTCTGGAGCAAATTCCTCACCCGCTGGCTCGTCTCTAGCTTAAATCAAGGTTCTCTTCTCCTTGCACATGACACTAGCTCATGTAGCCTTGAAACCTCTCACTTCCCTATTCCCTTCAGGCATTTGTTATACGTCAAGTGGTTCCTCCTTCCTCACTCCTGTCCTTTTCCTCCCAAGTTTGGCTTCCCACCCAAAATTCCTTCAGCTTCTCTAAACAGCAACTGGTCTCCTAGGACACTGCGCTATTCCCATCAGCCCACGCTCGGCCCCACTCGCTCTGATAACAAGGTGCACGCACTGGATTTCAGCTGGAGAAAGAAGGGGAATTTACACACATGGCCTCTTCACAGGCCTGGATCCTCTCCCAACATCTGCTCTTAGTCTGGACAAAGGGAATGAAAGACGTTACAAGGTTTGTAGCTTGTGTAAGAAAGATCTCATGAAGAATTGCAATAGCTTTCTCCTCGCCCATGGGAAATGGGTACGGACAGCCTCTTGGAACGAGGTGCAGCCTTGACAGGGATGTTCATCTTGCAGCGCTGGCTTTTCCACCACTCACTTCGCTAGGAAATAGCAAATAGCACTTGTATTTCTTACAATGCTGTGATGTTGGACAGATGAAAGTGTCTGCAGCCTGCAACAGACAGCACTAGCTAAGAGGTTTGCCACATCCCTACACACATGGAGAGCAGAGCGAAGAAGAGAAGCTACTGTCTTTGTGTCTGGGCTCTCACACTGGTTTATCCGAGTGTTCCAAGTGTTTTCTTATCCTTTTGGGAAAATGTGAACCACTTCTGTTCTATTTCTACCTTCTGTTCACCAATGGGTTACACCGAGCTGCCACCTCAGGCAGGTTGCTGGTTCCTTCACCCAAAATCTGTGTCCATAGGGAAGCAAAAGCAGCCCGTTGTCTTGGTTTGACCTGGTTCCACATTAACCTAGCCCGTTTCACTACTTGGAGTTCCCTGTACCCCACTTAAAAGCTTTCAGTTCTCCTAACGAGAACTCAAATCTAACTGCGGCTTCCACACTCTCCATCTGAGGCCCGTTACTCAGAGCACTATAGGGCCTTATATCCCTCACTTGGGCACAATCATATTTTACTCTAGAACAAGGCTTATGGTGAATTCCTGAAGTTTGTTAGTCAGTTGCTTTTCAGAGTGTGCTGGATGAACGCAGAAGAACCCTCATTCCGTAGTCTCTTGGGTCGCTGCACAGCACATGCATGATGCAGCTTGGTCCTGGGCTGTATTAGCAGCTGAATCTCACGGGTTGTTACAAGCTGTGATCTCCTCTTAGCCCATTATTTCAGTAAGGAACAGCACAGCTCTTAGAAGTCCCCCTCCCTATTCCCCTCCTGCAACTTTCCTTCTTGAGTTCCTAGGACTGTTTAATAAGAAGCTTTCAAAGGAGCAGGAGCACAACCAGATGGTTGAGTGAAACAGAGCTTGTAAAAAAAGAAAACTTGGGATGCACACATGTCCCCTCAGAATGACCCTAAACATGGATTTGGAGATGCACCATTAAAGGAAAGGCTGAGGGGCCAAGCTGCTTTCTGACTGGTATCTGCCCAGTCCCACAAATGACAGACACTTCTCGCTTTCATGGCTTGTTGTCTTTTCCAGCCACACAACAGTGTCATTGTTCAGATGGCAACTTCACAGCAAAAGCCGACCATCACATCCCTCGGCTAGAATTGGCTGCAGTTCAGATTTCAAAGCCCTGAGCAAGGTTTTTTCACGGAAGCCTTTCTGCTGAGAGCAGGCTGACAAGCCGAGCAGCTCACCCTCCAGTGTGCCAGCCTGTAAGAAAATCACCAGTCACCCAGGATCTCCTCCAGACCAGACAAAGGTACTGCAAGGGCAGGCAGAACAGATGCCCTGCAAATACCAGAAATCATGTGGTGTTTACTGGGACTCTCAGCCTTGTTCCTGCCACTCAGCTGGACCAGCTCCAGCCATTCAGGGTTCACACTGGACTCACTCCAGATTAAATGACAGTGGAATAATTTATGTGTGTCTCCATACTTTGGTTTGGAACCCTGCAATTAAAAGGACACAAGGACACGGTAATTTCCCTGCTGAATCAGACCTGCGGGTCCGTTAACGCAGGATCCTATTCATTACGCTGTGGGGTGGAAAGTTGACAACGTAGCACTCTGTGCTCTGTTATTTAGGAAACTGTTGTTTTAAGAAGGATGACAAAGGAAACCTGAATAGTCATGGGTAAAGAAAAAGAAAACCTAGCTGAGAGAAGCAGAGAGCTCCTGCGATGCTACAACAGTATCTGTAACCACACACAGCTCAGTTTTGTGTGTGAGAGCCCTGCTGGGGTCAGGAAAAGAATGAAAGTTTCATTTGGCACCTAATTTCACACTTTCATTAATTACTTCTGTTTTGCTTTATAAAATAACCCCAGAAATCTCAATATTCCCTCAATAATTTCATGTTGGAGCTGCTGAAATATGCTAGAAAAGTCTTATATGCAACCAAACACTACTAGGAACTGAAGCAAGAAGCAGAAAGCCCTTTGGAAAGATCCCTCTGAAGACAAAAGAGGAGCCAAATCATTGTGAATTCCTCAACCATTTCAATTTTGCCAAAATTATGTTTTCAAATAGAAACCAGACTATCAAAGTATATCTGAGCTACATGCAACAATTCCTAGAGAGTATCCACGTGAGCCGTGATAATGAGACAACATTAAAACAAAAATTATGTTGCTGTGAGGGAATTTGATGCTTGGATGTGGAGCACAAAGCCAAGTGATTCCTACCACCCTGTTCTCATCTTCAGCAATCAAGATGCTGGCTAAGGACAACGACTATCTTATTGTTGGCCAAGAGGCTGAGCTTATTAGAGAGGAAAAGTGTACCAGACAGCCTTTGCCATGAAACTTTACTCTTGCTCTGTCTTGTTTGGCTGTTTTCTCTTAAAAAGTCATTAGACTGAAAGTAAATGTATCCTTAGCCCATCAGCACAAGGATGACCAAACATAATGGATATTTATCTCATCTAGATGCCATTTCAACTTCTCTAAAAGCACCCAGAAATTATACTTACCCACTGAGGAGACTCTTCTCCTGGGCAGATTTTCAGTGCTAAGAGCTCCAGCCTACAACAACACAGTGCAGAAGTAGTTCTCTGCACTGTGTTCGAGGCAGTATCAGTGCCAGCCAGTCTGAGGAACCTGAGAGGGGAATGAATAGGCACAAAAATGTTAGTGCTAGACGGTGAGCTCTGGGACAGGCTGAGAAGTGGTGCTGTGCAGCTGTCCTGCCTTTAGCAGGAACTTCTCACAAAAAAGCTTCTTGCATGGCAATTTCCTACCAGTGGCAAATTATTCCTGGTCTGGAGCAGCAGGGAACTTCTTCCTGTCTCCTGTCCCTTAACTGGCTCAGCTTCTTGGCCAGAAAGCAGAGGTGTGAAGGTATCTTCTGCCTCTCTTCACGCTTTTCCCACCCAGAAGCTCTTGATGAGCTTTCCCACCTGCTCCTCCATGCTCAGATACAAGGCTGAGATAACATGTGTAGGAGTAGACTTGTTAATCCAACTCCCCAGACCAGGGGTTTTGCTTGACTCAGGCTGGTTGGTCCTGGAGTGCAGGGAGACACTAACATACACAAATACAATTCCCACCTCCCCCAGTACATGTACTTTTAACTTTTCCCAGGCCTTCCATCCCTCTTCAAACATTCTGCTTTGGTCCTGTTTATAATTTGGCTGAGATACTGCCAGTGGTTTACCTGAATCAGCTCAGCTGGTTCGTTCCTAGGAATTACCTCGGCACAGCGAGTCCAGCTAAAGGACATGACCCTCTATCTGCTGGAAACAGCTTTCACACCCACATGAGGGTTAGGAAGGTCCTTATTTCCACACTTCTGTGAGCCTCCTCCTATTTAACTAGTTGGCGTCTTCCACAGGTTATGTGAAAATCTTATTCTCAAGAGTTTTAAGCCTTTGGCTCTTCACAAAAGCCAAGTGGTGGAACATCTCACACTGTCCCTTGAGGAACACCACAAAGCCTGAGCCACTGCTACCCTGGGCCTCAGGACCTCTAGCCTCACTCAGCTCTTCTTTGAAGGAACTCAATCTACTTAAAATCTTGTATTGGAATCACAAATGTTGTTATCTGTTCCTGCAGTTTATGCTAGTAAAAGAGGAATAAAATCCATAATCCACTACTTCATTGTTCCTCCAACAGTACAGTTTTGAAGTAGTTTGCATTTACATCCTCTCCAGTAACAAAAGCAGACAAAGGAACCAGAATCATAGAATGTATTGTGTTGGAAGTCACCTCTCAAGGTCATCTAGTCCAGCCCTCTTACAACAAGCAGGGCCATCACTCACCTGACCAGGTCACCCAGAGCCCCATCCAGGCTGATCTTGGATGGCTCCAGGGATGAGGCCTCTACCACCAATCTGGGCAGCCTGTTCCAGGGATCCTCCACCCTCAGATTCAAAAAATTTTTCCTTATGTCCAGCCTCAATCTGCTCTTTTCCAGCTTCAAACCATAACCTCTTGTCCTATCATTCCCTTCCTTTGTGAACAGTCTTCCTTAGCCTTCTGACAGTCCCTTTCAGAGGTTGGATGGTTGCTATAAGGTCAACCTGGAATCTTCTTCTCTTCATTGTCAACAATCCCAACTCAACTCTCTCAGCTTGTCCTCATAAGAGAGGTCCTCCAGCTCTCTGAGCATTTTCATGGCCTCCAACAGCTCCACATTCTATTTGTGAATTTCCAGCCAGCCCCACTCTCTGGGCGCTGCTGTGCATGCCAGCACCACAAACATTACACAGCAACATTGAAACATTTAGGGGGAGTGTGTTAATGTAAAGAATGATGGTGCCTAGTTCCATGTCTTTAACATAAACCCAGGCACACATTTCTTTCAGTACCATTTTGTTAAAACGGTAGGACATAAACTCATTGGTGACTTCAGAAACTTCCAGTAAGAACATAGAATCATAGAAACATAGAATCATTAGGGATTGGAAGGGACCCCGAAAGATCACCTAGTCCAATCCCCCTGCCACAGCAGGATCACTTCACTGCAGAAGTTATGGAATCAGAATCACTCAGGGTTGGAAGGGACCACCTGATCAGCCAGTTCCAACCCCACCACCAGGCTGGGACACCCCACCCTAGAACAGTCTGACCAGAGCCCCATCCAGCCTGGCCTTAAACACCTCCAGGGATGAGGCCCCAACCACCTTCCTGGGCAACCCATTCCAGGCCCTCACCACTTTCATGGTGAAGAACTTCCTCCTCACATCCACTCTAAATCTACCCATCTCCAGATTTTGCTCCATTCTTCCTAGTCCTGTTGCTACCAGCCATCCTAAATAGTCCCTCCCCAGACTTTTTGTAGGTCCCTCTCCAATACTGGAAGGCCACAATAAGGTCACCTCGGAGCCTCCTCTTCTCCAGACTCTCTCAGTCTGGCCTCATAGGAGAGGTGCTCCAGTCCTCTGATCATCCTTGTGACCCTCCTCTGCACTTGCTCCAGCACGTCCACATCCTTCTTGTAATAGGGCTCCAGAACTGGACGCAGCCCTCCTGGTGGGGTCTCAGCAGAGTGGAGTAGAGGGGGAGAATCACCTCCCTTGACCCGCTGGCCACACTTCTCCTGATGCATCCCAGGATTAGGTGTGCCTTCCAGGCTGCAAGCGCACACTGCTGGCTCATGTTGAGCTTTTTGTCCACAAGGACCCCCAAGTCCCTCTCCCCAGGGCTACTCTCCAGCCAGTCACTGCCCAGCCTGTATTTGTGCTTAGGATTGCCTCGACCCAGACGCAGGACCTTACGCTTGGTCTTGTTGAACCCCATCAGGTTGGCTTGTGCCCACTTCTTGAGCCTGTCCAGGTCCCTCTGGATGGCATCCCTTCCCTCCAGTGTGTCTTAAGCAACTCAGAAGATCAAAAGCAGAAGGAGGAAGATGTACTTCTATACACTGTTACTGCATCTTCTTTTATCTGTGAACGCATCAGTATTTCTGAAAGTACTTTTTACAACCTCATTATCTTGAGACCTGATCTCCACCCACAGCACCGGACACCACTGAGGTGCTGAGGGCCCTCACAACTTTGCTGGTGACAGCTGCAGCCAAGAGAGCTCAACAGCCCTGATTTCATCCTTTCCAGTTCCGGCCATGTTGTCCCACATCCCACCAGTATCCACCATCAACACAGCTTCCTACATTTCCTAAAGTAAGTCCAGACACAGAAAGAGGGCCCAAACACAAGGCAGGGATGTGCCACAGGTGGAACAATCAGGATACAAGACCTCAAATAAGAGAAGGCTCTGTTACCAGGGCAGGATTTCCACTAACTCCAGAAGAACTAAAAAATCAGCTCTTCTTTCCCAGCTTTGTTGCTAGTGGATACCAGAATTTAGACAGAAGTTGTTTAAGTAGCCCTATTTTGACATGTGGGAAGGGAAGCAAATATTCCTCCCTTTTCTGGACCTTCCACCTGTGTGAGGGATCTCATTAATGTCTATAAATAACTGAGGGGTGGGTGTCAAGAGGAAGGGGCCACTCTCTTTTCTGTGGTGCATGGTAATAGGAAAAGAAATAATGGGGATAAACTTGAACATAGAAGGTGCAAACTCAACATGAGGAGAAACTTCTTTACTGTGAGGGTGTCAGAGCCCTGGAACAGGCTGCCCAGAGAGATTGTGGAGTCTCCTGCTCTGGAGACTTTCAAAACCTCCCTGGATGCAATCCTGTGTTATCTGCCCCAGGGGATGCTGCTCTGGCAGGGTAGTTGGACTGGATGATCTCTAGAGGTCCCTTCCGACACCTGACATTCTGTGACTCTCTGATTCTGTGTGCAGGTGCTCAAGCCTTGCTCTTGCCTGTTGGAAGCGGAAGATCAAGCTTTGCTTCCCTTCTGACTACAGAGTGAATAATGAAAACTCTTGGATGGCATTTTCACTGTTTAAGTCAAGCACACACACATCTCTCTTTTACAAACCATGTCACGAAGCGAGGTCCCTCTTTCCTGCCTAATCATTTGTTCAGAGACAGGAGGTTTGATTTAGTTTATGGTGATGCTTCACATTTCACAGACGGTGACTCAAATGTGACACAAAGAAAGAACACCCCAAGTCAGGGGGGAAACGATGATGAATGTGAAGGGGATCTATCAGAATTATTTTGCATTACAAAGTAACAGAGAAATATTTCCACTATCATTAAATTTCTCATTTGTCCAGTGCATTTGTCCAGATCATAAGAACCACATCAGGGAAAACAACAACAACCACAAATCAACACAAAATCCAGTAGGAAGGGAGAGAGGAGGGACTGGTAAAATTAACACTACCTCAGAATGAAGGCTGCCCGTGAGGACAAGTGTGACAGCTGCCTTTTCTTCCCCTTTGACAGGTAGGGCCAGGCAAAGAACATTTTAAAGAGAGTGCAGAGACAGCCCGCGAAGGGAAGTTTAAAAAAAATAATCAAAATAAAGAAAAAAATGAAGGTAGGAAAAAGATTTAAAAGGGTATTTCCCCCCAGTTGTCAGAGACACAAAGGCATGTTCATCGACAGAGGCTCAGACCTCTGTCATTAGCAGACAAGTGCCCAGATCCGCAGCCTAATTTATGATTTTCAGACTGCCAGCCACGATAGCACTCACGGGGCAGCAAGAGCGAGGTCAATATACGTTTGAGTAGGAAGGTTTTTCGTAAGCCTGCGGGGTCAATCATGAAGAACTGTCGTTACTGGACGGGAGGAAAGACGGGGAGAACAGATGGGCTGGCAGGGAGGAGAAGTGACCAAGTGGTCAATTCCCATTAAGTAACTAAGACTGTTTTACTGCTAAACAGCAGTGGGGCAGCAAAGCTCATCCTGGCGCAGGGGCGCCAAAGGAGCTACCCTTTTGGAAAGAGAAGTCGTACAAAATCTCCTGTCCCTCCTTCCCCACTATCTCTTGGGCAACCTTCTCCAAAATCACCCGGGATCCAGATCAAGTCCTTCTTTGGGATGGAAAATACACCACTGGAAATACACAGTGGTATTAAACCACTGTCAAACCAGTTCAGTTCACATAATCCAAGGGCCCTGTGTACAAGGCAAGCACAACGGTTGGACTAGATGGTTGGACTAGCTGATCTTAAAGATCTTTCTCAACCTAAATAACTCTATGACTTTGATCCATGCCCTGCATCAACAGCCCGTTCAGTTGGATAGATAAGGCCTTCTGGCAAGGGAAGTTCTCAGTTCTATTTATGTTTACCTTGTAGCTGCCATGATGACATTTACTATAAAGACAAAACTTTTCTACTTAGCAACATTCATCTTTAAGCTGTAAAATTCCTTATGAGCTATTATAGGGAAAAAGTTGTGGTGTCTAAACCAATCAGACTAGCTTGTGTCCTCTCCTTGAAGGAGAACACCCTGTGGTGTAGATGGGGTTAAGAAAATGTTCCCTCACTAAGTCTGAGACCTTCAATGCTCATTTCTGACCTAAGCCAGGCCTGTATACATGGTCTCTGTAACCAGACCCTACTTTCTCAGAAAACTGGCTCTAGCAGCTCAAGTTCAAGTTACCAAGGTAGATCTCCAGCATTAAAGCCAGAATTAAGAGGCTGAGCTCAAGCCTCTCCTTTTCTGCCTGCACCATCCAAAGCAGCTGAATCCTTTGCTTAACCCAACAAAGATCAGGACAAACGAGTAATGGAACACAGAGGAGAAAGTGTCTTGTTTTAGCAAGGAGGTCGTAGGCTGCCAAAGCAGAGTGGACAATCTTGATGGCTTTTACTATTTGTACAGAATGGTGAGAAGAGCTGAGGAACAAAGATAATCCAACTCAAAGTGTTCATGGCACAACTACAAATGAAGAAAGCCTAGAGATCTATCTTGGTATGATTGAGCTGTCTTTCTGCACAAAAAGGCCTGAGAAGCTGCTCTCCAGCCAAGCAGAATTGGAAAGTGGTGTCACTGCCCAACACTGTGCCACGGCTGGTCCAGAGAGCATCGATGTGCCCATTCAATCTGACTTGGTTTGGTACCAGAAGGTAGTTGCATGAACAGCAGTGAGAAGGAGATCAAAAGCCAAGATGATCGCTGCTGCAAGTGCAGATGGTCCAACAAAAAGGAGACCAGTCCATCACGGACAAGGCAGGACAGGGCAAGGTCAAGTTTGCTTTCTAGGGCTAGGCCTGACTGCTGACAGGGCTGCTGTGTCCTAACAAAGCATGAAGAGGAGATCCAGGTCTCACCCATGAGCAGAAATGTGTATTATGACTTCTAAATTCTGCATAAGGTAATGGCTTCTCATCACAGACTTTTAGACAGGTGGGGTTGGAAGGGGCCTCTGAAGATCATCTAGTCCAACTCACCTTGTTACAGCACCCACTTCAATATTACTTTCAACATTTACCCCTTTTCAAATTTATTTTCCCTCCAGCAAAGTTCCCCGTGTTGGCATCAATTTATCTTCTTTCTCTGCTCGACTCCAGCTCTTCACAGTATGGGACTGACCTGTTTTCCACATCCTGAGGGTTCTCTGCTGTGTGCAGGACTCTGGGACCCCAAGATCCTCCTGTAGTTTCCACTTGTTGTCCACATTCTCCAAGGTTTCTGAAGCTGATTCCTGGGCCATTTATCTTTCTGGTAGCTGGGTCATTTCTGTAATAAATTAGTGTGGAAGCAACACTTTTATAAAACCATTAGGCATATTAAAAGAAAAAATCCCACAGCACATCCATTTCAGAAATAAACTCCCTTGAGAAACTGATGTGTGTTGCTGGTCAAGCCTCTGCTTGGAGTAACAGACTGCAAAGGCACAAATGGGGCCTCAAAGTGTTTGGCAGAGCTCTTGCCTATCCATACCTGAAGATCATAGAATCAGAATCATGAAGGTTGGAAGAGACCTCCAAAATCATCCAGTCCAACTGTCAAACCAACCCTACTCTGCCCACTAAACCCTGTTCCCCAGGGACACATCTACTCCAGTTCTTTGAACCCCTCCAGGGAAGATGACTCCATGACCTCCTTGGGCAGCCTGTTTCACTCTGTCAGGGAAGAAATTTCTCCTGATATCCAATCTAATCCTCCTGTGGTACCACTTGAGGCTGTTTCTTCTTGTCCTATCACAAGTGACTTGGGAGAAGAGACTGACCCCCACCTCTCTCCAACTTCCTTTCAGATAGCTGTAAAGAGTGATAAGGTCTTCCCTCAGCCTCCTTTTCTCTAGACTAAACAACCCCAGCTCTCTCAGACATTCCTCATCAGACCTGTCCTCCAGGCTCTTCATCAGCTCTGTTGCCCTTCTTTAGAGAGATGGCATCTACCTACCCCCATTTACCCAGATGAGATCTACCTATCCTCTTTGGGCTGGGCACTGCCATTACAGAGCATTTAGGCCACACCTGAAGAACCTCAGCTGCAAGGTGCTCACAAGGTTCAAGTGTTTTCCTCATTATTATTGCAGAGGCCATAAGTGGCAGGAGCAGCTCATGTTTGGTCCTGGTTTCTAACTTGCGGGAAAGCTCGTTATCAGCAAGGGCATCCTTGAAACAGCAACCAAGAGCATTAACTTTTAATATTTAATGTATTCCTCAGACTCTGGGAGAGCAATGTGAGAAATATCCCGTAAAAATCTATTAGTGTTAATAAAATACCACCCAACAGGTTGTCCATTATCAGCAATTAAAGTTTTCAGAGCAGGTCAGATAACTCCCTGGAATGATTTGTGTGGCCTTTACATCCGTTCTTCTCCTTCTTCATTATTTTTTTTCTTTATTAAACTTTCTCAACTCTTGCTTTTTTTCTTTTTAATCCCCTTCCACAGCACAGTCTGAGCCCTCACCAGTGAATTATGGCACTAATGAGGTGTTTATACTCTCTGCCCATCCATCACAGACGTGTATGAGCGAAAGCGCCAGCCGATAGTCGGGAAGTGCTGCAGCCTCTGCTGCAGCCAAAGGAGTATTAAACTGCAGAGAGATAAATCCCCTGCTCTTTCCCTTTGTTGCTCTTAGCCTCTGGGTAGGAGAAAACACACTCCGCCTCATTTTCTACACTGCAGAAAAACGGGGACATCCTTGTAGCTCACATGTATGACTTCTGTCCCTCTCACTCATTGAATCATAGAACCATTCAGGTTGGAAAAGGCCCTTGAGATCATCAAGTCCAACCAATAAGCCAACACCACCAAGTTCACCCCTAAACCCTGTCATCTAAATGATCTTCAAACACATCCAGGGATGGCAACCCAACCCCCTCCTTAGGTAGTCTGTTCCAAGGCCTGATGACCCTTCCCAGGAAGAAGTTTTTGCTAATGTCCAGCCTAACCCTCCCCTGGTGCAACTTGAGGCCAGTCTGTATTGTTCTATCACTAATGACCTGTAAGAATAGACCAGCATCTACATCTGTATGATGTTACTTCAGGTAGTTGTAGAAGGTGATAATGTCTCCCCTCAGTCTCCTCTTCCTCAGGCTAAACAGCCTCAACTCCCCCAGCCACTCCTCATAACACTTGTTGTCTAGGTCCTTCACCATTCATCTCTCTTTACCCCTTAACCTCAGCAATGTGTCCCTGGAGAGTGACTGTCCTGACAGCTAAAGGAGTAGCTAACCCGGGGTGCCACCAACATGCCTCCATGCTGCCCCCTAGTTCCCTTATTTCAAAGGTTTTCTAATCCTCTCCTTATTTGTGTCTGGCTCTGTGTCCCCTATCTGTTAACTTGCTGATGGAGGCACCCTGAAGAACCACCACCACCATCATGACCACTGTGAGAAATTAGCTCATTGCAGACTTGTGTAAAACAACCAAATAAGAAAAGATGAGAGTCGAGTTTTTAACAGAGAGGCTTCAGCTTTCTTACCGGCAATGAACTCATCCTAAAGAAAATGGAATCTAAATGGATAAATGTCCACATTATGGAGAACTCAAAGAGCTTCTGCACACCACCAGAAACATACCTCCTGTGGGATCTTTAAGACAGGGAGTTATGAGTAAAGAGAAGGAGCTAAAGGGACTCAGCTATGGCTGCAGAGACTAAGATAACTTCTTCCAAAGCACCTGTTCCTGTTTCAGTTTAGGAGTAGGGTCCAAACAAGCTCCAGTATCCCACACATGCTTATCATGCCCAGCATCTAACTGCCCTCTTTGTTTATCAGCCATCCCATCTTCAATCATTCCACCATAGGTCTTTCTTCTCCTCCTCCTCACAGGAACCTGGTCTATCTCATTTATGATCCATGCTCTGTTCTGTGGGTAAAGCTCCCTCCCCACTCCCTTGGGTGCAGACCCAACAAAAGCAGCTCTCTCCTCTCCCTCTGCAGCAGCTCATCCACCACTGCATTGCCCTTGGGGACAATGATAGCCCTGGGGCTGACAATTCACTTCACTTGAGACAGGAAATGTCTTGTCTTGCCCCATGTTCATGCCTAGGGCAGAGATTTACAGCTCTTACAAATCTGTAACCCCCTACATGAGGTTTGTAAGGAAGCTACAGGTCCTTGTGCACCTAGTTCACATTTACTATGAAAAATCGCCTCTCTCTCAGTTACTTGTCATAAAACCCTTCCCTGGTATGCAGGGATCACTTCAGCCAGCTAGCAGAAAAAACATGGTGACATTTTCCAGTGGACATAAAAGCCCAGCTACTGAGTCAGATCCCCACGAGGACCTGGTCCAGCATCTGGAGGACCATCTCTGCTGCAGCAGCATCGATAAGTGGCATCGACAGAATCACCTCATGGCCATACTGCTTGTGGGACTCAAGCAAATGCATCTGAAGGCAGCTGGGGTGTCTCAGCCTCCCACCCTCTCTGCTGGACAGACATCTGAGTTTCCTGGTAGGTTGGAGGCAAGAGAAGAGGACAGAGAGGCAGACACTGGGGTTTGTGGTAAGCAGTGGGGAGGGGGGACTTGGCAGCTCTTTATAGCAGAGCAGGAAGTCTTAATATTTGGAGCCAGCTGACTAACCTCACTGGTGACCTTCCATCATAGGCACCAGTGCTCTCACGCAGAGGGAAAAATAGAAGGAGGGAAAGAAACAGAAGCTGAGAGAAAGCAGCACAAACAATCACAGGGACAACAACATTGGGATGAAGGGGACCGAATACTCCAGTCATTTGACAAAGTTCTCTGTCAATAAGAATTGATATAATAAGGATGGGGACAGGGGTCTCACTTCCCTGATGCACCTCAGCGATATGAGTTGTGTTCTTACAGGGTCAGTTTCTATTTATGCACCAAAACATGTGGTTAGGTTTTCTCAAGAACTTGGCATGTGGAGGAAATGTGTCTTGGAGTGTCCCAGGGGCTACATGTAAATCACAAGAGGTAGGTGTGTCATGAATCACTCAGACTGGTGACACTACCAGAGTGGGCTGCAGCTCCCTGACTCACACGCCCAGGATTTCTTCCTACAGAAACCAGAGCGTGGGATGGGAGAAACCAGAACTGGTGCTCAGCCACATCTCACAGCTGGGAAGAGCAGGGACAGGCCTCAACACAACAGCTGGGAAACAATGAATATCCCACAGTTCAGCTAAAGCCCCAGGGAGCTACTGGGTGAGAAGTTCCTCTAAGAACTCAAGTTGTTATAAATATTGTCATTGTTTGACATCCCAGGCAACAAGAGGGTAGGGATGCCCAACTGCACCATGGCCATGACTGGGAAATATCCCTGCACACACTTCACCTATTCTTTTTAAGAACGTAATTTGTCACTGAAATGTCACAAATATCTCTTGTACCCCTTTGTCCTTTCCTTCCACTTCAGAGATGGAGCATCTCTAAGAAACCAACTGAAGAATACAACAACCTAAGCAGAGGAAAAATACCTGCAAGGGCTGATGATGCCCATCGATGTTCTGAGATAAAGCATGCAGACACCTGTGAGAGACAGTCCGTGAGGTCCTCTGGTGGATCTTACTGCTCCCATCTAACTGCCCCACCTGTCTGCTGGAGCTCTCTACCTCATAAGCAGGGCCAGCAGAGAACATGCCTCCATGCACACTATGGAGCCTGGGAAAGTGCGGGGAGAGTGTGGGCAGCACAGTGATTTCTGGGTAGGAATTCCATCTTTAGGACAATACTGGGAGTCAGCTGAAAATCATTAAGTTTGGTCGCTTGTGGGCTTTTGAAACCTGTGTCCCAGACATGAGTGTGAGGCTGCAGTAAAATGACTCACGTGGCAAGCATGCAAGAATCATACATGCAGAAGGAGCCACCCAGCAGAACCAGCTGCATAAGGTATAAAACAAACCCCCCACCAAATTCTAACTGAGGATATCCTTCAATGTGTTGCACATTCCACATCGTTTCTCCTTGCACTGTAGCCAGGATGGCAAAACACACACCCTCCAAAGTCAACAAGCATTTTGGACAAAGCCCAAGAACCCATCGGCTGGGTTTGCTCCAGCAGAGCTGGGAAGGAAAGACCAGAACACAGCCAGAGGTTGTACTGCCACACCAGTGGATAAGCTAGAGCCAGCCTGGGCAAGCTGAAGAGAGAAAGACATTGATTTTCTCCTGCCAACACTGGCTCTGTGAGACCCACTGAATTTTCTCTGCCTGCTGGGTTAGCCTCTGGATGGAAACAGGAGCCAGAACAGGAGCAGGGAGAAGAGAACAAGGGGGAAATCACGCCCCATAATTTTAAGCCTTTAAGATGCAGGGATTTGATCCAAGCTAATTGTGGAAGTTCACTTCGTATTCAGTGAAGAAGGAAATTCCTTGCCAGAATGGAATTTCTCTCTTCCTAAATGAAGTGGGACAAGTGTTCCTCCTTACCTCTATCTTAACTAGAAAAGAAACGTGGACAATGAGTGTAGTCTGGGCACTTTGCCTAAGAAGACTAAAATTAGGTGAGATGAGTCCTACCCTAAACGTCCCACCCAGCCCAGTGTGACTGGTGAGTGACAGAGCCAGTGGTGCAGCTTCACTCCCTCGTGCCTTCACAGAGGGTTAGATGTTCCTGCCACACTGAGCATCACCTAACCCTGTGAGAAACTGAGGCAACTCCTGACAGAATACACCAGATTCTAACCTGCAGGAATCAGGGCAGGGATGTGGGGAACGCAGAGATGAGAGGTGGCTGGTTCACAGTTACCTCAGACATCTCAGTCACTCGAGATGGGGACAAATTCTCTTCAAACTGCCCATTTGTCCAGTTTCTAAGGTGAATGAAAATAAGACCCCTGGCATTTTTCCCATTGCAGCAGAGCTTTCTCTCCAGCTTCCTCCCAGTAACAGACACAAGGGCTTGAGACCAAGAACCCTTCACCCTTCCTTTGTCTCCTTCACCTTCCTTTGCTCCCTGCTGCCCCAGCACACACAGCTCAGCCATCCTGTGATGGAAAACGAAGGCAGCTGCCAACACGCCGGGCTGCTGCTCGCAAGGGAGGTGCAATTCACCTCCTTCGTGCCAGGTTACACCAACCCTACTATCCCTGACATCCCTGGCCTCGCTCAACGGCTTCAAGCAAACTGCACAGACTTGCACTGATACAATTAGTCTGCCTCAGCCCTGGAAAAGGAGAAGCCGTCAAAAACCCACACGGGATCCTGCCTCTTCCAAAAGCTCACAGCTTCTTTCATTTCCTCCTTCCTTCATTTTTATTTCCACAATTATTTCTCCCTTCTTTTTTTTCTCTCTCTGCTTCTTCCCTCCATTCACAGGGGGAAAAACATAAGAGAGAAAACATGAGCAGCCAAAAGCTCATTAACATACTTGACCTTTCTGAAGAAAATTAATTCCAAATTCGCACGTACCAGTTGTGTCGCTTGGTTTTGTCACAACGGTGGCATCATTAGAGAGGAGAAGAGATGGCTCAAGGGGACGTGGTGTCTGCCACCTCAACGGAACTTGCACCGAGTTACTGAGTGCTGGCATAAATAAAGCAATGACATGGGCCATTCTGTCAGCTTTTCACATGAAATTAATCTTCGTTTCGTTGGCTGTGTAAATTTTTATCACCATGGAGTGGGGGGTGATGAATATACCAAAGCATCCTGACAGCTATGGCCTGAAAACTCGAGATTGTCTCAGCATCTTAACCACAGAGGTGCTGGAACGATTCTCTTCTCCCAGTGCTCTGCCCGCGTGTGCACAGTGTGTGTGTGTGTGTGTGTGCCTGGCTTCACGTGGGAGCGATTCGCTGACACTCACTTTCGGCTTGAATGCGCCCTGGCCTGGGAAATGCCTGGGGTTTGGATTTCCTGGCTTGAGGGCAATGGCAAATGAATTACTACTCCTCTTCCGCTCCCAAAGTCCTGATCCAAAAGCTGGTTTGGGTCCCTGTTTGCTCTGCTCTGCTGCCAGCAGGGGCTGGAGCACCTCCTCTGTACAAACAGGCTGAGGAAGCTGGGGTTGTTCAGCCTGGAGAAGAGAAGGCTCCGGGGGGATCTGATAGTGACCTCCTAGTCCTTGAATGGGGCTGTAAGAAGGCTGGAGAGGGGCTCTTTACAAAGGCCTGCAGTGACAGGCTGAGGGGCAATGGTTCACATTAGAGAAGGGCAGATTGAAGCGGGATATTAGGAAGAAGTTCTTTAGGAGGATGGGGGTTGAACACTGGCACAGGTTGCCCAGGAAGGGAGTTGAGGCTCCATCCCTGGAGATATTCAAGGTGAGGCTAGACAAGGCTCTGGGCAATCTAGTTGGGGATGTCCCTGCTCACTGTAGAGGGGTTGTACTAGGTGACCTTTGGAGGTCCCTTCTGATGCAAGCCAGTCTATGATTCTATGATCAGAAAGGGCAGCTCTGCCTTCTGCTGTTGCTCTGCAGCCTGTGGCTGACGTTGGGTTTAAGGTATGTGTCACATCGCACTCCAGGTAAGGACGTGACATTGTTTGCTCTTAGCAAGGATGTGAGAACAGCACACACCTCGCAGCGCTGCATACACCTTCCCTCCTCCCCAGACAGACAGACACACACAGGGACCACACTGTGGCTCAGTCCTCCCAGCTGTACTCCCACCCTGACAACAGGATCAGCACAATCCCACCCGCAGTGCACACCAAGAGCCACATGTGAACTCACAGAAACCCTGGGATTACAGCTGACCCTGTGCCCCAGACAGAGACTGAAAGTCTCTACAGAGCAGCAACCCCAATTCCAGAGAGAATCTTGTCCCTAGAGCAGCTTGATTGATGATGGTCAGACAAAGCATCATGGAGTGTTGGCTGAGCTGAATGTCCCAGCCTCTGGCCACTCTGTCACATGCTGAGCTTGACATCACCCACCAGTCAAGGGCATCAACTGCTCTTTTCAGAGCTTCAGCGTGTGAGGCCCCTGCACCCACAGTGTCAGTCAGGGGCAATGTGCCCAGCAGGCACCAAAGGGGCTCTTTATGCTTTTCACCAGGAAAAACAGGATTTGACCTCTGATTGTAAAGCTTGTCTCTCTTCCCAAAACAGCCAGTGCTCATTCTGGCCTAAACACACGTGAGTGTGAAAGTCTGAACAGACTGCAGTGGCAGAGATGTATCACAGTATCACAGAGCATTAAGGAGTGGAAGTGACCCTGAAAGATCATCTAGCCTAATCTAGCCAGAGCAGGATCACCTAGACCAAGTCGCACAGGAACATATCCAGGCAGGTTTTAAACCTCTCCAGAGAAGAGGCGTTTAAACTCCACAACCTCCCTGGGCAGCCTGTTCCAGTGCTCGGTCACCCTCACTGTGAGGAAGTTCCTTCACAGTGAATATACATCTCCCAATATATATGACCACAGTCTGCAGCCCTATCCAAGAGCGTGTCCGTAGGACTGGCTGAGTGGAAGGGCGTATACGCCATGTAGGAAATCCCTCTCCAAAGGGGCACCTCTGTTTAACCACCAGCAGTATCCCGTGTACTGCTACACACTAAGGTTCCTTGCACTGTGTACAGTAAGAAAACTCAAAGACACTTCAGTCTCCTGCCTTACCTCAGGAGCAGCCTTCTGGTTTTTTTGGGGCAGATAACAGTGTGAAGCCTTCAGTGCCCCAGCAGCAGTGAAGAGTTTCTGGAGAAGTCATGTCTCAAGCAGGCAAAGTAAAAAACAATTACGAATAGCTGGCTAAGAGGAGCAGCCAGGTCTTCAGCCTTCATCATGATCCCCATCTGAAAGGTAAGAGCTACATGAGAAAGAATGTCACTAAGAAATACCCAAACCCTACACTCTGCTCCAGGTTTTCCCCTGGTTTAAAACCAAAGCAACTGTGACAGCCACAAAGTCTCATCACTTACTGTCCACCTCACAGGGGCTCTGATTCCACCACAGCCAGCATTACAGGAAATCATTGTCAGGAGCAGAACAGAACCCGATGCTGCATGGATGCTTTAGACTAATTATTTTAGTCACCAGAGTATTATCCAGGCTTGGCTTGTCCCACAGCATCTGCAGAATTTGGTAACTGCTTTTGACTGCAAAAAAAATTGGAAAAGGCTGGGAAAAGTCAAAGTTTCCTTTAGAGTTTTGATTTAAAATGAGACCTGGCCACGGTTTCTTCCATTTCCCCATTCACCTGAGGGACTGCGCTCAGGGTTGCTCTCTGCTTGAAGAGTATCAGTAAGGGTTCGCCCATGCAGGTGGGTGCGACTGCACACAAAGAAGAGAGTTTCTGCCTCTAAACACAGGTGGGAGTGTAACAACAGGAAGGTATTTGTGCATCTGTAAGGAAGTGTCGTGTAGTCACCCATCGGTGATGCTGATGGTGTGTATGTGCCCACGCATGAGCTCAGGAGTGCGAGAGCATCTTTCCAGCTGCATGGAGCTCACAGAGCCAATCTCCGAGGAAAGCTGCACTAACAAGAGCATCCTTCTCCCTCTTGCCAGCCCTTTGTGGCTTGTTGAAGTAATGTAGTTCTTGAGGGGGGAAGTCTTATATCTTGAGACAAACCACATACCTCCAGGGTGTGCATCCAGCCTGGAAGAGAGTGGAAGTGAGACAAGAGAACAGTCCAAGTCTCTCTGAGGTGTCATTGTGCGCACACTGAATGCAATGACTCGGTCCCATTGGAAGCGATGGGGTGAGAAGAGAGAGCGAGCTTCCTTGAGAGGACTTCAGAAATAGAAATAGGACAATCCAAACACACTTCCACTTGAAGTCATTCCCCCTGCGCTTTCCCAAGGCAGCAGAGATCCTCTAATACGATCATAGATGGAAAAGGTGTTCAAACCCAGCATGAGGAAAGCTGTGAGGAGCAGCATCCAGAGGTGGTGATACCCAAAATGATGCATTTGGCACCAAATATTCTCATCCTAAATATTGACCAAAGGAAGTTCTGGTTAATCTCAGCTGCTTCACTAAGTCTCTGGTCAACCTGGGTAGGAGCAGAGAAGCAGCACTCCCTAATTCCACAGAGATGAAACACTGGGTAACCTGGGGGACCCTGGTCACGCTGAGGTGAAGGAGAATTGAAACAGATTGCATAGCGTGGGAGGAGGGAGCAGCAGAGGGGATGGCAGCGGTTCCACAGCCTGTGCCCTGACTGAGGCTGCAACGTGCAGTAACAGGAGAGGGGGAAAATCAATCCAAAACCTCCAGCTCCAGACACCCTATTTGTCAGAGGCACCTGAATCTCAGCTCTGCCTTGACTGAGGAGGTTTAGCCGGCTGCTCCAGGCTGGGTTGAGTGTACTCAGCTCACTTCATTGGATAGTATGGGTGAGGAGGATCTGAATAAATGGTTTACTGGGGCACTACAAAAGCAAAGCAGTTGTTCATAAAGGAGCTCAGAACATCTAAGCTTGAAGTGTTACAGTGCTTCTACATCTACCCCCAGGGTGTCAATCCCACTCCAGCTTCTAAATAACTGTCCTGCTCCTCATGACCCAAAAAGTAAAACACCAGTTCCAACTTCACATACTCTGCCAAGGAAACAGGGAGGTGATAAATAGCTGCTCCTCAAGAGCACAGAGCCATAAGAAGGATAAAATTTCTCATTCATTTTAAAAATGAGATTCCTTTTTGCCACTCCAGTAGTATGGAAAGGATAAGGGGAAAAAACGGTTTCTGAAAATGCCTTTTCAATCGCAACTTAAATACTCACTCGAGGGTTCGCTCTAAGTCAATAGAAGGTTAAACTTTGTGGTTCACACTTTGTTCCTTTTTGATATCCCCTTCAGTTAGTGGCTGTTTCTTTGCTAATGTAGCTGTAATATGAAAACCATCTGACTTCCCTTAATGTTCACAAACCTTTGGGCTAACGGGAGCTGGGCCATGGCACCACATTAATATGGGTATGGATTGTTTCATCCATAACCACGGTGAACAGCTTCCAGCTCCATAAGAAGTCCCACCAAGTCAGAAACATGATGCTCCTGAGAGGGTCCTGAGCAACGGGGAGCAAATTCAGTCCACCAGGACTTTATATGCCACTTCTAAACGTTAACCCGTTTCCTGTTGCGGTGAAAATGGCTGGTTTTGATTGCGACAAAGTTGTAACTCACTCATAAAAGTCTTTGTGGCCAGTCACTAGAGGGGGCCAGAAAGCCACCTTGTCACAACAGGGGTTGGAAAACCAATGTCAAGGTAAAAAACTTAATTTTTACTCCCCTAATAGCCCACTGGGATAAGTAAGCCAGGCTCCAGTGTCTCTGCTTACAACAGGTATCGTTTACTCCTTGAGGAGTTCCATTCAAACAAATGGACTGAGCTAGCAATGTGCTCTTGTGGCCAAGAAGGCCAACAGCATCCTGAGGTTGATCAGAAAGGGGGTGGTTAGCAGATCAAGAGAGGTTCTTCTCCCCCTCTACTCTGCACTTGTGAGACCACATCTGCAGTATTATGTCCAGTTCTGGGTCCCTCAGTCCAAGAACGACACAGAGCTGCTGGAGGGAGTCCAGCATAGAGCAATGAGGATGATGAAGGAGGATTTCCTCACCTCCATTATG
Organism: Rhinopomastus cyanomelas; assembly: GCA_013400115.1. Taxonomy (NCBI): domain Eukaryota; kingdom Metazoa; phylum Chordata; class Aves; order Bucerotiformes; family Rhinopomastidae; genus Rhinopomastus; species Rhinopomastus cyanomelas. Next base: position 898,109 of record VXBP01007531.1, read on the forward strand.
AGGAAAGACTGAGGGAGCTCGGTCTCTTTAGCTTGGAGGAGTCTGAGGTGTGACCTCATTAATGTCTATAAATATGTGAAGGGTGGAACCAGGCTCTTCTCAATGTCATCTAGTAATAGAATGAGGGGCAATGGTTGTAAGCTGGAACATGGAATGTTCCACATAAATATGAGAAGGAACTTCTTCACAGTGAGGGTAACAGAGCACTGGAACAGGCTTCCCAGAGGGGTTGTGGAGTCTTCCTCTCTGAAGACATTTAAAACCCACCTGGATATGGTCCTAAGTGACTAGAAAGACCTCCAGGTTAAAATCCAACTGGATTTGTCAAAATGTGTCAGAAAGAACACAGTACATGGCCAACCTAAGCAGGAGACATGCCTCCAAATAGGAAAAAGTTGGAGGAAAGACAAGAACGACACAAGTCAAGTGAAGCCCATGGTGATGTGGGAGCCACAGAAGAAGAAGCACCTCAACACTCTGTTAGGATCCTAGACATGTATTGGTTTGGTTTTAACAGTAGCACTGCAAAGCTTCAGCCTGGCACAGGATCTTGCCACAGCCAGTGCCAGCACATTGACAACATGACAACTCCAAGACATTTGTTTTGCCATCAACTTTTAAGTTTTCCACTCCTTGGCCCACCGAGTGTTCCTGAAGGATTTCCAAGGGCCTCTGAAACCTAGTGAAAAGACTGAAAGGTAAGTCTGATGATGAGAGGCTGAAGGAGCCAGGGGTGTTTATCTTGGAGAAGAGGAGACTCAGGGAGGACCTTCTCCCTCTCTACAACTCCCTGAAGGGTGGTTGTAGTCAGATGGGGGTTGCGTACTTCTCCCAGACAGCTAGTGCCAGGATGAAAGGGTGATCAGACACTGGAATGGACTGTCCAGGGCAGAGGTGGAGTCACCATTCCTGGAGGTGTTTAAGGATAGACTGGCTGCGGTCCTTAGTGGCCTGGTCTGGCTGACGTGGTGATGTTGGGTCATGGGCTGGGCTGGATGAGCTCAGAGGGCTTTTCCAGCCCAAATCATTCTGTGATTCTGTGAAAGGTGATCAAAAAAGTCAGGTTTCCTATGAGGAACTCCATGGAAAATGTTTAGGATCCCACAAACTGAGCAGCTGCTCTCTGCTGTTTAAAGGCGGCTCTGAAATGGCTGCTGTGAAGATACACCTTGTGCTGAGAAGGACTGAGCTCTCTGGTCTCCTGCTGGGTGTTTGCATAATACCCATAGGGCAAGGCTATGCCATAAAAAAGGCTAATTTAAGTTATGAAAAGCTGCCAGTGATGAGAAAGGGAAGATCGGCCTTTTAAGTTTTTTCTCTTCCACTGTCATTAAAAGTGATTCATGAGAAAGCCAAAGTCTAAGCAACTACATGATCAGAACTGAGCCCCACCATAAATTAAAAGGCTTGTCTTTCTGTTCTTACCTTGTTGTCCTGTATCAGGTTACCCTGAATAGAATAACCCGACGAATCCAGAGATGGCCAAGTCTGACGACCCAAATTCAAGTGCTACTTGCTCAAAAGATAGGTGGTAGCTCCAGGAATACATGGAGGTTGTGTAGCTCAAACAATGGATCCTTGCAGAAAATCAGAAACCTCTAGTTAAAAGAATTTTAAAAAAAAAAGCAGGAACAATGTAAAATGACAGTGATCATGAGCTTTGGCCTGTCAGGGCAGCACTGAGCTGCGTTACTGGGGATGGTCAGCAGAGGAAATGAGAAAAAATAAGAGCCGAACATTACAAGCGTTCACAGGGTACTGAAAGAAGATGAACAGAGAACACTTTTCCCCTCTCATTTCTTTCCCAAAGGAAAAATGAATGACTACAGAAACTGGGGAAGAATAAAGGAGAAGGGAAAGGGGGGAGATGGAGAGGAGACAGATATTTGAAAAGTGGGGTTTTTTCTTCTAGAACCTGAAAGATTTTGGATTTGAGAAGGAAAAAAAAAAGTAAACAAAATCCTCCACCCCCAGAGAAAGAACGGAATCCCGAAAATCTGAGGCTTGAGAGGAAGCTTCAGATTTGGAAATAAAAATCTTACATAAATAATCCTTCAGTAACAAACAATTATTATTATTAGTATTAATTATTATTAATTAATGCTAAGTGATTACATTCAATATTTTAACATGTTATGCAATTATGTCCTTAATAATTATCACATAGTCTTTATAACTTATAATAATTATACTATTAGTAGTAATATTACTAATGTTTTCTTCTTATTAGTAGTAATGTTAGAATAATCTTCTACACTACAGCCCTATCCTCACTCAAATGCCAACAGCGATTCCACAACCACCAGCCATCTTCAGATCAAGAGGCTGGCAAATGCATTTGCCCCAAAAAGCAAGTGTTTCGTTTTCAGTTGTAGAAACAGCATGCCCCATCAACTCTGAAATGCAGGATCGTAGGAGACCTTTTAAGGGCCAAGAGAAAATGACACAACACGCAAGAAGAATGGGGACACTTCAGATGAAATTAATATCCCATTTCTCTTGCCCACTAAAACCTCCCAAACCTTCATCATATGAAGTTCTGAATTGTTGGTTTCGAGTGTGCTCAGGTCTTTTTGCTACCTAAACTAAAAAAGGCCAATAAAACCCCTACAAACCAAGCCAGGTAGAGAAGTGTAGAGATGGGAAGCAACGCCACCAAGTCACAAGTTTCTCCTAAAAATCTCTGCATGAAATCAGCACCACAAGTCTGTGAAGGGTGGTGAAGTTGGGACCCACATCCCAACTCCACAGAGACTACAAGTGACGCCCAGAGACCATCCCAAAGGAGCAATGAATGGATGGTTCTCCATTTGTGGTGTATCTGAACTTGGCTCTCAAAATCTCGCCTTTCGGAGGGTCACTCTTTCTCTTGCCACTCTCTTGCACAGGGTGAAACAATACTGGTTGCCTCTGCATTAGCCACCACTGCTGAAGCCTTGTTGCCATAGATACCACTATAGTAACATTAGAGTTTCCACAAAGATGCTTCAGCAATTTACTCTGGTGATTAAACTGCAGCCATTTATTGCACAGAATAAATAACAGGGCAACAGTGAATTATGGGGCTACGACTCCATCGATGGGTCTTGGTGACATCATAAACCACAAGAACCGAGCTCCAGTCATCAGAACTCCCGAGATGGAATTATAAGCTCAATCACTCAAACTGTGCTCTTTAAAGATGCTCACTGTGATACATGGAGCCAACCGAATGAAAGAGAGAGAAAGGGGTTGAGACAGACTGTCAGGCTCTCAGGCCAACCACGTACTCTCCTGGCCACCACCAGCCTGCAGTCACGATTGGTACCAGCTGCCCCAGTGAAGAGGAGAGCCAGACTGGCAGGCGCTCGGCACAGCCAGGTATATATGTAGCTTTGCTTGGGAGTGCTACTGGAGATCAATAGTGCCCCTGGGGCTCAGCATGCCAGCAGGGCTCTGAACCCTGCAGCCTGCCAGGAGGAGCTGGATTCCCAACAAAGGTCTCTGGGAGTTGTTGCAGTGGCTGGTGGTGCAAACTTCTCTTTGGAGAAGAATAAACACTTATAAATTTTAGGCCTTGCTGCTTGCTTTTTGTTCTCTCAGAGTGGGGTCATGTCCCTCCTTAGGCCCAGTGAACACCAGGGAGAGTTTTTACTCTGGTTTTAAAGAGCTGGGGCAGTCTCTAGGTGCTGAAATAGCAGAGTGATGTTTAACTCATGGCTCTGCATCCTGATGGTATCAATGAAGGATCTTTTTAAGAACAGACCAAGATTATTTGCTGGCCAAGGTTTTTCTTTTCTCTTTGAAGGATTTGGGGCCAGGATCTGAGCTAGTTGTAAACTGCTGGCATTGATTTAACCAAGCTCAGACTCTGGCTCCAAGCCTGCCGTGCTGGGATAGCAAATACCTGCAGCTGACTGTCGACTTTGAGTCACATCGATTGCTTTGTACGTTCTGGCCCATTAGATGTGATTTAAAATACTGAAGTATCAGAGAACAGAACAATCTATAAGCTTAGTGATAACACATGGATCTTCTCACTTGTAAAAGTTGTTTGCTTGACTTCAGCGCTTACCAAAAGTTGCATTTAGCAACTAGCAAGTGTGAAAGGTGTTTTCCTAGTCTTTCAAAAGTTTCCTGCAGGCATCTTTTTGTTTCAATAACACAGGTGGGTGTAAACCAGTCATTGTAGGCTCATTTTTCTTCCTGAGCCGCTCTTCAGATTGAAAAATACCTAATAAAACCTCAGTGGGGATGAACCACAGCACTACTATGGCAGGACAGAGATGGGGCATTGTAGAGAGCGTAGTCATGATGTTGTGCTGCAGGGGGGTCCTCATCTGGATCCCCATGCATCCCACTTGGGTCATCACCAATGTCATGGGTTAGGAATCCCAACTCTGTTTCAACCAAGAGCTCCCATCTAAAGCAACAGGCACAAAGGGAGGGTTTAATGAAACCACTTATGAATCCGCAGGCAAAGAAAGAACTGACTTGGATTGGAGAAGTTTCAACATTTTAAAACCAAACTTTAAACCTTTCTGTAGAAAACACTCAAACGAAGCTCACAGATAGTAAAGCATTATAGACACATGGAACGGGGATGTTCTGCCTCACCAGCCTCGCCCTCTCATCACCATTTCTCCAGCAAAGCTTGAAGAAGAGGGAAGTTCGATTCGCTCTTGCTTTAGTGGTTCCTCTTTAAACGTATGCTCCAGGGCTGCGTTTTAAAAATCTCTCATTGCTGACCTGAAGTGCGCTGCTGTTTGAGGTCAGCGTTGTATTTTCCACTGGGGACGGTTTGACCAATGCTGAGTACTTTCAAAGTTTCCGCCCTTACATGCGTAAACGGAGAGAGAGAGGGGAAGAGAGTGCCCAGTGCCACACACACCGTAATGTGCCCACACTAGACAGACAGAAAACCACATTTTTAAGAGCTTTCTGTATTGATTTCAGAGCTCTTTATCATGGGTCTGCAACAGCTTGCAGCTGCAAACTTTAAAACCCAAAACTTCTGAAATGTTGGTTGTAAATAGTCCTGTCTCCAACAAAATGAACGATTCCAAGGTAAACATTGTCAGAAAAATGTTGTTTTATTGCACTCCCTCTTTTCACCTTCTTTCAGGTGGGAAGTCATGTGGAGATGCTGAGCAGGAATGGTCACTCCTTCTGCAAGTTGGCCAGAGCTACTCTTTGGAGCTGGATGTGTCCTGTCAGACCCAAACCACCCACATTAATTTAATCATAGAATCCCAGAATCACCTGGCTAGGAAGGCACCTCCAAAGGGCATCTGGTCCACCCGCCTTGCAGTGAGCAGGGACATCCTCAACTAGAGCAGATTGCCCAGAGCCCTGTCCAGCCTCACCTCCAGGTATGGGGCCTTAACTCCCTCCCTGGGCAAACTGTTCCAGTGTTCAACCCCGCTCCTGCTAAAGAACGTCTTCCTAACATCCCATTTCAATCTGTCCTTCTCTAATGTGAAAACATTGCCCCGCGTCCTGTCACTGCAGGCCTTTGCAAACAGTCCCTCTGCAGCCTTCTTACAGCCCCCTTCAGGTACTGAGAGGTTGCTATCGGGTCCCCCAGAGCCTTCTCCTCTCCAGACTTTCTCTCTCCTCCTTGCCCTTCACCCTGTACTTTACATTTGCTGCAGAAGGAACACATTAACTCAGGTGAGGCAGAGATCATCATCAGCAACCTTTCCTTCCGCTGAAGAGGCCAAGGATGCCGGAACACTTGTCTCTGTTTGCAGAAATGTCCCCACTGGAGCTGTTCAATCTGATCTCGAGGGAGGCTGCTGGTTTCTCTTTTGATGTGGATTTAATCTTCAAAGGATGGGGCCTTTGTTTACATCTTCTCAAAGAACAGGCAGGTTTCTGTCAGCAGAAGGACGATGAATTGCCACGGTTAATTAGCAATTTACTAATTGCTTATTCTTGAAACAGTGCAGGATCTAGGCTCTACCACACTGAAACAGAATAAAGAGAAGGAACAAAACAAAGCAGCACTAAAGCTCCCTGGCAGCCCTGCAATGGGCAGGAGCTCCAAAACATGATGGAAAGGGTCATTTCCCTAACAGTGTAAATGCAGACAAGTCAGTGATGACAGCAAGACTGCCAGCAGCCTCCCCACTTCAGCTAAGGAGGAAGTGACCACATGTCGAATGTAAGACTTGTCCATGGCATCAGAGAGCACAAACTTTGGGGCCAATTCTAAAGACAACAAGGCCAAAAATTGAATCACAACAAGACATCTGATTTTTTTTTTCAAGGATCTACTTGTCAAAATTGCAGGGGATACAGTTCTGGAGAAAAGAGGGATCTGGAGGAGCTGATCACCACCTCCACACTCAAGAATGGTCCATCCTGACAAGCAGGAAATCAAGCAAAGGCAGCAGGAAGCTTGAATGGATGTGGAGCTCCTGTCAAAACTCAGAGATGCAATGGAAGGATGTGAGAGGTAGAATCAGAGTCTGGAGACCCAGAAGGAATAGAAAGATGCTGGCTGATCATTCTAGGAGTGAGTTAGTAAATCAGGTACTTCAGCAGCAAGAAGCAGCACCAGGAAAATGTGGAACCACTGATAAACAGGGCAGAGATCTAGAGAAAAGGACATGGAAAAGACCAAACTACTCCATGCCAGCCTCACCCCAGTCTTTACCAGTAATGCATAAGGAACGTGATCCAGATGGCCCTGCTCTGAGCAGCACATTGGACTAGAAGTTCTCCAGAATCCCTTCCAACCTCAATGATTCTGATTGCATCAATGGAGCAAAGGAAAAACAGCAGTTCAAAAACACCATGTGTCCTGCTGGTGGTGAGGAAATGAGGCTTGAGAAAAAGAAGTGCTTCCATAGAGAAGCATGCGGGTTTTGAGAGACGTGAATCACCTTTTCCTTAGTTCCGGGCACAAACAGACAAAGGCCAAGAATGGCTCTAATTTTTCACATCCAGGGCCATCTCATGCTGACTTGCCCTGTGTCTGTATGAGTGTGTGATGCCAAAGGCAGCTGGAGGAACTAGTGAAACGTGACATGGGTTTTGAAACACAGGCTCCATTGTCTCACCTGACCAAATCTGCCTTCATCAGGTGCAGGCTCCATTTCCCCTCTTAAACAAGAGAGGGAAAAAAACCCAAACCTAAACTTCGCGTTGCCCCAGATCTTTCACTTGAGTCCTTTTGCCCAGGTGAAGAGATGTTTTAAATTGGCCAGAATCCAAAAAGTAATGGCACCAGAAAACTCAAATGCTGTGAGGAAGAAGCAGGACCAATGTAAACTGCCCGTTGTTCTGTGCAGACTCTCTTTTCCCCTCCTCCTTCTTTAATTTCAATTTGCAAAGACAGTGAAATGGAAAATGTGCCTCTAATTATTACCCCTCTGTGCTTCCTAAAAGCCTCTTTCTGAACTTTTAAGTCTCCTCAAGTTTCAGGTCCTCTTTTTCTCCCTCTCCCTTTCTCTCTTTCCCTCTCCCCTTTTTTTATTTAAACTAATCTAAAAAAGCCATAAAAAGCCTCTGACACTATAAAATCCCTTGTAAACCCTGAGTTTATAGGTTTAATTGCCTCATTTTACTGCCTCGCATGCTTTGTTCCTTCAGTATTTTAGAGAGCTGCCCCAGTATTTAGTACAGCAGGCAAATAGGGGAAAGAGAGACCATCTCAGAGCCCTCTACTAGGCTTTGAATGTGGTGAGAGCTTTGGCATAGTCAGCACCCTATGGAGACTGAGACCCGAGACGGCTCCACTCAGACTCACACGTGTGGGAAGTTGATCCAGACTAAACTGGAGAAAAACCTCAGCACTGGGAACTTCAAGTGTTCCTTGCCATCAGATAAAGTCATGCTCACAAGCCTTGAGGGTGTAAGAAAACCTACCAAGAATCTCCCACAGTGAAAGGGGCACTGGGGATGATTCTTCTTGGTACTTCTGCTATATGAATAGTTTCTCCCCAAAGTCTAGTCCAAGAATCCCAGCGATTCCTACAGCAGCAGCAAGGTCATTCTTGTGTTGGACAAGCAAGTGCCATCCCAGCCCAGGGAGCTCCATCTCTCGATAACTATCCTCTATCATAGAATCATAGAATCATTAAGGATTGGAAAGGACCCCGAAAGATGAGCCAGTCCAATCCCCCTGCCACAGCAGGACCTCTTCACTGCAGAAGTTATAGAATCAGAATCACTCAGGGTTGGAAGGGACCACCTGATCAGCCAGTTCCAACACCACCACCATGGGCAAGGACAGCCCACCCTAGATCAGGCTGGCCAGAGCCCCATCCAGCCTGGCCTTAAACACCTCCAGGGATGGGGCCCCAACCACCATCCTGGGCAACCCATTCCAGGCTCTCACCACTTTCACGGTGAAGAATTTCCTCCTCACATCCACTCTAAATCTACCCATCTCCAAATTTGCTCCATTCCCCCTAGTCCTGTTGCTACCAGCCATCCTAAATAGTCCCTCCCCAGCCCTTTTGTAGGTCCCTCTCCGATACTGGAAGGCCACAATAAGGTCACCTCGGAGCCTCCTCTTCTCCAGACTGAACAGCCCCAACTCTCTCAGTCTGGCCTCATAGGAGAGGTGCTCCAGCCCTCTGATCATCCTCACGGCCCTCCTCTGCACATGCTCCAGGTTTTCCATATTTTTCTTGTAATAAGGGCTCCAGAACTGGACACAGTACTCCAGGTGGGGTCTCACCAGAGCAGAGTACAAAGGGAAAATCACCTCCCTCGATCTGCTGGCCACACTTCTCCTGATGCAGCCCAAGATCCAGTTTGCCTACTGGGCTGCAAGTGCACCCTGCCGGCTCATGTTGAGCCTTTTGTCCAGAGCATCCCCAAGTCCCTCTCCTCAGGGCTTCTCTCCAGCCAGAAGAATCACAAAATGATTTAGGCTGGAAAAGCTCTCTGAGCTCATCCAGCCCAGTCCACAACCCAATATCACTGCGTCAGCCAGACCAAGACACTAAGGGCCACAGCCAGGCTGTCCTTCAACACCTTCAGGTATGGGGACTCCATTTCTGTCCTGGGCAGTTCATTCCAGTGTCTGATCACCCNTTTGTCCAGAGCATCCCCAAGTCCCTCTCCTCAGGGCTTCTCTCCAGCCAGAAGAATCACAAAATGATTTAGGCTGGAAAAGCTCTCTGAGCTCATCCAGCCCAGTCCACAACCCAATATCACTGCGTCAGCCAGACCAAGACACTAAGGGCCACAGCCAGGCTGTCCTTCAACACCTTCAGGTATGGGGACTCCATTTCTGTCCTGGGCAGTTCATTCCAGTGTCTGATCACCCTTTCTGTGAGGAAGGGCTTCCTAACATCCAACCTAACCTTCCCTGGTGCAGCTTCAGGCCCTGCCCTCTCCTTCTGTCTCTAGTTGCCCAGGAGAAGAGCCCGACCCCCACCTGACTACAACCTCCCTTCAGGGAGTTGGAGAGAGGGAGATGGTCCCCACTGAGTCTCCTCTTCTCCAGGCTAAACACCCCCAGCTCCCTCAGCCTCTCTCTTCTCCTTTGAAGAAGGGCAGGAGGGATGAGTATGAACGCCCTAGGGAGATTCCCCCTTGGTCCTCCATAGTCTCCTGGTCACTATTTTGATCCCAAAGCCTTAAGGCACAAGCAGTCAGCTCAAGGCCCTTTTCCTCTGAACGTGCACATCTATATCCAGGCTTATACAGATTTATATCTGGGTCACTGCAGAATTCCTTCCCTTCCCAACTCCAATTCAAACATGGGAAAGAGAAAATACTAGAAAGAAGGGAGAAATAAAGGAAAACCTGAAAGTTTTCAAGCACTTTGGGTTTGGCTTAACTGAGGAAATGGTAAAGGCATCCAAATGTGGGGTTTGCTGGCAAATGAAGGTTTTAATTTTTTCCCTGTATTTTCCTAAATAGGTTGGACTGGTGAATCATGATGTGTTTGCGTCGTGCACTGCTTTTGGGTTTTCGGTGACTTCAGAAAATGTTGAGCATTCTTCACCAAGTATGTCAGAGAGAAAGGAAGTCTCTGGGTTATGAAGTGTCTGCAAGGTTCATAAATGCAGGGCAGCCAGAAAAGGAGCAAGATACAAATTTGTTTCCCCAGGCTTAATCCAAACCATACCAAAACTTCAACTTTCTTTACAATTCACCAGGCTACCACCCTCCAAAATGCTTCCCCCAGCTTTGGTCGCCAGCAGAAGGGACGTACCCAGCACGTGAAGAACTGAATCTGCTTTCTATGGCAATTGAGTTAAAAGAGTAACATCCTTCCCATTTTTCCAGGCCACTCGTGATTTTATAGACCTCTGTTCTGTCTCTCCTGAGCTGCCTCACAGACTAAAGATCCCTGGTCTATTTAATTCCTAAAGGTGATGGAGTTTTGCTCTGATTTATTTTCCTAGCTGGGTCCTGCGAAGGAGAAAGAAGCAACATCCCTTATGATGGAAAGGGAACTCCAAATGTGTGTTCACACACATGCTACTCCCTGTGAACAAGCCAAGCCTGAAAAAAGATGCTCTACTTGTTTCAGCCATTACCCTGCTGGCAGCAGGGCAAGAGGAAAGCAATGGAGGCCTCGGAAGGGAAGGGGAGAGGCACTTAGATGATCAAAATCTGGAGGAAAAGTATGTTTCAAACAAATGAACTGAAGAAAGAACTTGTTGTTGTTGAAGTTGATCCTTCGTGCTGCCCTGCTATCTTGTAAAAAGAGTTTTATTTGCCTTTTTTGTGGGAGTCCTGGGAGGAAACTATTAAAGGAACAGGCTCTAGGCAGTTTGTGGGGATGTGGATAGGGATATGTGCGTGAGTGCGTTGGTTTGGGAGTGCACGACCCTGGGTTTCCTCCCTTCCTTTTACAAGGGCTGGTCAGGTCACAAGGTTAAAGCCAGGGGGGACTTATTTTGTGTTGTAAGAATTTTTACAAAGTGTAAAGGATCAAAGTAATTAGCTGAGGGTGAGAGCCCAGGACTGTCAGAGAAGTAATGCAGCCCCTGCCCGTGAGTCTTGATCGCAGCCGGCCGGCTTGAAACTCCAGATTCTGGAGTTTCTCAGTTAAGCAGCAGGTCTGCGCAACACGGGGTGTGTTGCTAGATATGAAACTTGTCAGGAAGAAGAAAGACAAAAGTTTGGATGGAGCGACTGGAAAATGTTCCAGAAATTTGGCTGAATGAAGCACAGGATCTTTGAGGTGTGAACATTTTAAAGCCAGCTGTCTGCCACTGTGAGAACTGCCAAACCATGCTGGCACTCACTCTTCGGAGAGCAGGTCCTGGATTCCTGCTTCCAGCTGGCCTGCAAGGATTATTCAAAGTGAGTCAGGGCTCCCAGCCCCTCAGTTCTGTCTTTTTAAAGCAAAGGAGCAAGAAGGGAATAGACATATGGGGTGAGGAAGCATCAACATCAAACCAGTGGATCCCAGGGTCAGCTCAAAGGTACCTGCAAGCGTTAGCCAAACCACTTCACACTGGACATCTTTGTTTCCTGCACTGGCTCTCCTGGATACCCAGTACCAAAATGGACAAGGGACAGCAAGTGTCCTTAGTGTCTGAGCAAGGAAATATCTCCTTGAGATCAAAAGAGAGAGAGAGTGAAAGAGAAAGAAGTATCAGTCACTCTTCCAAGAGACCAAGAAGTATCAGAGTAATTCTTCCAGATCCTTATGGGCAGGATCTTTGCCTCTCAGCCCACATCCATCACTCATCTTGAGGAATACACTCTGGTGACATAGATCGTGTGGATCTGTTAGAGTAGCTCTGGCTTCCATTTCCACAACAAGAGGGGCACATGAGCACAGAGATTGCTTCACAGCAAGAAACCCAACTACCATTTACATTGCAGAGTCTCTCTGTCATACTATGTTCCCTTTTCTTCCTGCTGCACCAAGATCCAATATTGAGAGACATGATTTGCACAAGAGTTTTGGAGAAGAACAGGGATGAGAGATCTCTATCCAGAGACTGCCCTGCCCATGCACGACTGCCTCAGCTTCAGCGGCAGCTTCTGTGGGTAAAACACCAAACTACAAAGCCCATACACACAGACTGCACCCCTGGAGAGCCTCCAAGTCCCTGGAATCACCCACAGTTTTGACTGGCAGTAATAACTAAGAAGAATAAATTCTGGAGACAAAGAGGCTGAGAGGAGACCTTATTGCTCTTTACAGCTACCTGAAAGGAGGTTGGAGAGAGGTGGGGGTTGGCCTCTTCTCCCAAGTCACCAGCAATAGAACAAGAGTAAATGGCCTCAAGTTGTGCCAGCAGAGGGTTAGATTTGACTTCAGGGAAAATTTCTTCACTGACAAAGTGGTCAGAGGATGGAACAGGCCGTCTAGGAGAGAGTGGAGTTGTCGTCCCTAGAGGGGTTCAAAAAAATGAGTAAACGTGACCTTGGCAGACAGCATTTAGTGGGCAGGGTGGGGTTGGGTTGAAGGTCGGACTAGATGATCTTTTAGGTCTCTTCCAACCTTAATGATTCTATGATGTGATGTCCTGTCCTGGAAACAGAGACCAAGGTCTTTCAGATGGACACAGCAGAACCTGCTGGGCACAATTCACTTCACCCAGCTGGGCCAACACACCACCCACCTCCCCCAGACTTAGTCAGCAAAAATTAATTCAGCTAATTATCAGTCTCACTTAGAATTCGAGGGGATCAGAAGGGATTACAGAGTAAGAGTAGAAGTCCCAGCTCTTTCCATCTCACAGCTGGTGGTAACCTGAACATCCTCCCTACCCACAGCAGTGTGAATGCAGGAGCAGGCAGCAGTTCTCCACCCTATCTGCAGCTGCTCTGTGAAGACATTTACTCACAGAAAAGCTGCTTTTTAAACTACTGCATTAGTTTTATTAAATGTTCACAGTCTACATCTCACCTTTCCTCCCCAAACTACGTCCATCTTTGTGAGCGAGAAAGAATGAGATGCCTAACCACAGCTTTGGCTCAGAGCCGCCCTGTCTGCAGCCCCTGCGAGGATGAGTTAGTGCTGTGTAGATGTTATTGATCTCCAGGCAAACATTGTCTGCCTGCAGGGTCCTCATGTCTCCTACCCTGCACAGCTCCACCCACCTGAGATCCTCCTTCCCTTGACATCCCCCTCCTTCGGAGCCCATTGGAGATGCAGACTGGCAGGTGTGGCTCCACAATGGGCCACAGCCATTTATCACACACTTCTCAATAAGCTAATAGCCCTAATGTGTGAAAATTGATTTCTGGGTTGAATGCAAAAGTCCCGGTGATTTACACTCTATTTCCAATTGATGAGGCTCAATTGATTTCAACAAGTACTAAAATATTTACCATAGTGAAAGGTAGGGGGAGGGCATGTGGTGAAGGGCTGGGAACTGGGTCATCACTCACGGAGAGGCATCTCAGTGGTGCTTGTACCCAGCACTGACAGCCTGGGGAAGGGCCCATCAGGAAATGAAGCAGTTGGTCTAACAGGCAGATGAACAGGTCAGCAGTACGGTATGAGACGGAGGAAAGCAATGACAAAAAAGAAGGGGAAACCCATGTGTATCAAACACAAACTTCCAGTCTTGGGGTGAGCAATAACTCTGGGAAAGCACCTTTGCTGCAGTGTCCTGCCAAGACCAATTTGAACTCCAGCTGCCTTTGCCCTCTGACTCTCACAGGCTCCACAAACTCCAGGGCAGTGAGGCTGCACTCAAGGTTAATGTGAAAACAAGGTCCAGTGAGCTTCCCAAACACCTAACCACAACCACCATCTGCTCTGAAAGGGGAACGCCTCCATGCCAGCTTCCCTTAAGACACGTGTGTGCTCCACAGTCTGAGGATCATGACAGCCCAGGGGCAACCAATAGTGAGGCAACAATTCCTACTCCCCAGTCACCCTGGCAAAGCAGACCAGTGCATACAGGAGAAGGTGGAGAATGGATGGGAGAAGAATGGAAGCTGAAACGCTCTCACTATCTATAGGCTCACTAACTTCTATTCCCTTGAGCCCCATGGAGAACGACTTTCCCTTTTCTCCAGTCTCCTTCCACCTGAGCTTGGATCAACAAACCCAGCTCCCTCTGCTTCTTCTCAGCTCATCCCATCCTTCCTCTATTTATCAACCCTCCCTTCTCCTCCCCTTCCCTTGCCTCTCTAGGGTAAATTTCTCATTTACCAGATCAAAGGTTAGTCTTGTCAGACCAAAACCACTGAAATACATCTCAGCAACTAATAATTTCCAAGTTCAGAACTGCCCCTGTATCTTTCTTTGTCAAAAGAAGTTCAGGGTAGAGGCTTGTAAGTGCTTTATAGAAAATGCCAAACCCAGCTCTATCAGCAATGGGGTCATGCAATGAAGCTCAGATCTAGGGGTGAAACTAGCAATGTCAGCAGACAGTAATTTTCTATGAGGCAAGGGACTTCTGTGCAAGCCCCTTTCATCCAGCACACACTTCTCCCCAAGACCTCTTAATAGAGAAGCAAAGGTGCTGGTCTGTTACAGCCCACATAGAATCATCAAGGCTGAAAAAGAAGTTCAAGATCATCAAGTCCAAGTACCCGCCCTACAACCCCGAACCACCAAACCATCATAAATCCTTGCCTGCACCGGGACTGTGTCTGCTCCTGCCAGTCTGACAGCATTTGAGTTCATATTTCCAGGTCAGTGCCAGCATGTGAGGTCAATATCCCCACAGTCCTCCAGTTTATCATGGCATGATCTATTCAGAGATCATCTCCCAGCAAGTGGTGGTGCATTTCCTGCATAGGTCTGTGTTTTTGGACTTTTTGAAGATGCTAGCATAAGCAGAGTTTCTCTATTTCTTGTCATCCATCTGCTCGATGCTGCTGTTCACTTCAGCAGCAAAATGCTCTGGGGACTATGAAACAGCAATGAATAAAGAAAACACATGCAGCTAAAATAATAATCCTATTTCTATTAACATCTCAGTACAGCAGCGTCAGAAGATGAGGAGCATGACATGCACCAAGCTCAACAAGGAGTGCCAGGACCTACCCCCTCCCAGACCTACCCCATCAGCCTACTGGTAGTGGAGTGCCAGGTCCACAGCTGATGAAGACAACTTTCCTCAATTACTCAAATGAGAAGCTGCTTTATAAACACTCATTCCACTGTGAAAGGAATTGCCAGGTTATGAGCCCTGGGACCTCTCTTGAGCTTCAGCTAATGCAGAGCCTGAGAAGCCAAAAGAGCTGCATAGTTCAGAGCAGGTGGTTTGCTGAAACCTTAAACTGCTTTCCAAACTTTCTTAGCAAACTTTCACTCTGCCAGCTGCAAAGGAGTTGTCTGACTGCTGTTAATGTTACTCACTTTTGTTATTGTGGAAAGTGCAAATGAAAACACCATCTCCGCTCTTCAGACATTTTGTCCAAGCTGAGAGCCAGGTACTGGGGCTGGATGCTCAGAGCATCTCACGGCCATCCAGGGCTGTGCACTAATACTAAAACTGAGCCCTTTGCTTTTCAACACAGCAAATGGAATCAAACCCTCCCTTGGCTATTTTCTTCTCACACACCATTGGATTCCCCAGATCCCTATTTTAGATAATTCCTTGCATTCCTTCTTAGCAGATACAATTCAAATCATCTTTCTCACACAAATTCAGGGAATAAGAATGCACCAGAACCCCAAAGGAATCCGAATAAACAAACCCGCACATCTAGGAGGCAAACCCAAACTAATCCAGATTCCTAGGTTCCTCATTCCTCTGCCACTGACCTACTCTATGACACCCAGAGGAAGTCACTTTATTTTCCTCAGCTTTCTCTCATCTCTTGGAGGAGCTACAAATGGGTTGCACTTGGAGAACTTGGTACCATAAGCTCTTGCCTGTGTAAAGCAGCACCAAGTTATCCAGCTTCACAAAAAGATGATGTAGTGTTTAATCAGCAAATGTCCCCATCTGAGGTGAAAAACGATCCGCAAGCGCAAAGTGTTCTTTAAAAATATTGGAAATACATTTTATAAATAATAAAGGAGGAGAACCTTCCATTTTAGCCTCTGTCTGTTCCTCTGGCCAACACCATTCCCCTTTCTCCTGCTCACTCTGCATTGCTGTAGAGAAAACCAGCATCCAATCTCAGCAAATCCTATTGACTGTCTCCTGTCACTCACCTGATTAAAGGTTCCACTTACATCCAAATGGTTAGAGCCATGACTCGGAGCCATTCATAAAACTCGTATTGAAGGATTAGCTTTCACAAACTTTGCCTTAATGATTATGCATTCTATTGATCAGCGGGGGAAACGATAAAAATTGACACCAGAATAAACTTTGAAGGACTGCTCTCGCTCAGCAGAACCAGGATCAATTTGAATCGACCGGGATGATAGGGAAGAGGGGGGGAAACCAACCTCTCTCCATTAGCTGGGTGTAATCCTGATTAGCTAAATGCTTTTTCTTTTTTCTCCTCTGTCTCTATTTGAGTGCTGAAATCCAACAGCATTTTAGGGTGATGTAGATTATCAGCCCTTGAGGTTAACTCTAAAAAGCATTGGTGTATGTTCACTCCACCTTTGCTCCTCAGATAAATCCACATTCACGGCTGCTTTGATGTTCAGCTTTTCTTATCCCCGTTCCCCCAGTGTAAAACAATCCAACCCACCACAGTCATGATTTTGCCGATGGAGAGAGCGAGTATTTGTCACTGATAACAAAAAGGAAATGGCATGTTAGCATGACATTCATTCCTAGGGCCAACCAGGAATTCTTCAAAAGGCAACTGCAGCTTAGCTGAGGAAAACCCCTCACTTCCAGCACCTCATTTTCTTTGTATTTTACTGCCTCATGACCACTAAATCGTCATTTCAACACAGTCATCGTTAGCTCACCCACCTAAACACTGAGCACTGCCCGTGGATGGCACTGAAGTTGAACTAGCAGCTGTAGAGATCAGGACATGGATTTTCACAAGCGCAGTTCCAGCACACACAGAGGAAGAACAGCAGGAGCTTCCTTGGAGAATTTACAGGACAGGATGCCTCCAGAACTTGGCTAATGTGTCCCCACAAGTAGCTGTCCTATTCGAAGCAGTGTGGTCATGAGCCAGTGCAGGGAAGCAGATGTTTTCAGTCACTGAATGGACCTTATCTAGAGCCCAGCCTTCATGGCCACTGGAGTCCAGCTCCAGTTTACATTACACACAGATATTTTCCCAGACTCAGTTCCAGGTGGTCACAGAAATCTGCATTTCCCTTTTACTATGAAGCTACTCAAAGAACGAGCAATCCTCATTTGACAGCCACACAAATCTTACACAGCATCCAGGATAGTTGGGCTCATCTGAGCAGACAGGTGCTCAGAAAAGGACTCAGAGAGAATTGAGGTTCAGATTGGATCCTAGGAAAAACTACTTCCCAGAAAGAGTGGGGAGGCCTTGGAAAAGGCTGCCCAGGGAGGGGGTGGGGGCACCATCTCTGGAGGGGTTCATCAAACAAGCATACAGGGTGTTTCAGGAGATGGGTTACTGGTTGGGGGTTGTAGAGCAGACGATTGGTCTTGATGATCTTGAAGGTCTTTTCCAGTCTTGATGATTCTATGATTCTGATGGAAATGGCCAATTCAAATTCACATTCTTTAATAAGATCAGGTGAACATGGTGGAAATTTGCATTTCCAGGGTGATAGAAATTAAGTAACTATATGCAACCACACAGAATTCAGACACCCATCTACTCAAGACAATTTCTGGGGTGTGAAATGACTTTGTCTTCTAACCGGTGTGTGCTGGACACCACCACAGGGTAATGGGCACCACCAGCACAGCCAGGGAGAAAGCAAAAGTGTGGTTAAAACAGCAGCCCAGGTCTGCGTGATGAGCACAGACAATACCCACAAAGAATTCTCGGATATCTTCAAAGACACAGGCTCAACAAACTCCAGGATGATGCACTCAGTAAAACCTTAGTCTGCCCCAAAGATAACGGAGAACATGCAACACTTGAAAGACAGAAGAACAAGAACCATCGTAAAAAAAAAATATACCAGGTATTTACTTACAAGTTTACATGCAGTTAAGATCAAGCCAGTGGTTTTTAATAGACCCATGGAATGCTTTTTATTTAAGTGCTGCCCAGTATTCGCTCTACTCCCAGTTTTCTAACAGTTTCTGAATGTTCTCCAATTCTCATTGTATTGGAGGCCTGGAAGAATCTATGGAAAATCTTTAAGTTTTGCAGGAGGCCAAAGATAAAAAAATCTGTGGCTGAACTCAAAGAGTAAGAATAACTAACAGAAGTGATCCATAATGGATACAGGTGGAGTAAAAACTACTTCATTGCTGATCCAATGAATGTAGAACCAATAGCTCAAGTGTTTGCTCCACACAGCAAAGCAGAAAAAAATAGATATATAGGGATGATAAACTGATTTGGAAAAATTCATTCCAAATCTGTAGCTGATCAATAAGCCCTTATGAAAATAGTTGGAATATGAGGTTGCTGGCATCCAGTAAAAAAAGACATTAATAGCCATCTAAGTGGCTAAAATAGTTTATTAACAAAATAGCTTTAAAATACTGTGACATGACTAAGCTGGTTGTGTTGGAAGTGTTGCTCCACACCAGCACAAAGTACCTGTCAGACTTTAAAAGTCCTTTCTGGCAGCGCATCTTGTCTGAGGGATGGCTCGAGCATATGCCAATGTGGCAAGTGGGCATCCCTGGGCTCCACAGGACTGTCTGTCCTGTGAAGAAAAATAAAAGGAAATGCTCTGGGCTGCGAGTCATGTGGGAAGTCAGGTGACATCAATGCCAAAGTCCTTCTGAAACCCAAAAGTAGTTCTGCTTCTAGCTGAGGAGAGGCTGAGGCTGCTCAGCCCAGAGAAGAGGAGGCTGAGGGGAGACCTCACTGCTCTCTGTAACCTCCTGAAGGGAGGCTGGAGTGAGGCAGGGGTTGGCCTCTTCTCCCTAATGGCTAGTGACAGGACCAGAGGAAATGGGGTCAGGTTGTTCCAGGGGTGGTTCCAACTGGATCTTAGGAAAAGCTTCTTCCCAGAAAGAGTGGGGAAGCCTTGGAACAGGCTGCCCAGGGAAGGGCTGGAGGCACCATCCCAGGAGGTGGTCAGTAAACAGGCAGCCAGGATGTTTTAGAAGCTGTTTTAGTGTTTCAGTGTTGTAGGGCAGACAGTTGGACTGGATGATCTTGTAGGTGTCTTTCAACCTTGATGACTCTATAATTCTATGATTTTGGAATACCTCACAACTTCTCAATCTTTGAAACCCAAACACATTTTCTGTTTCAAATTGCTCAGCTATTCCCTGTCCACCTCAACCTACTGCAGAACGATCCATCCCATAAAGAGCTAAACTGGTGATCGCTGAACCTCCAAGCTAAACTGCAGCCTCTTACCAACACCATTGAATCGTTGTGACCAACAAGGAAAGTTGGGGAATGATCATTGCGAGAGGCTTCGTTTGAGCTTTTGGGACATCCGTGGGCACTGGGGTGAATATTTGTCTTCCTAAAGAGCAACGAGGAAAAAACCCAGTACAATCCCTTTGCAGTTGCCAGTGATAATGGATGCTGTGTGAGCTAAAAACCCAGCAGTTAAAAGCTACATTTATTATCACTCTATCTCACACCAGCAAATTTATGATCCCTTCCAGACCTAAAACATCAAAGCCAAGCAGGAGTCAGAGCCTTTTCAGACTGTTAGGGGTTAGGTTTTTTTTTCCTCCTTCTTTTCACATAGATTGCTTTATTTATTTTTTAAAAGGAGGTGGGCATTAAAACCAAAATCTGACCTTTGATCCCCTGAGGCAACTCATTACTTACAAGGGCAAACAGGGAGCTGAAAGTTTTTCCTGCATGAAACCGTAAATAATTCTTCCATAGGTTCACAAATCACTCTGGGTTGGTAAAGTAAATAGTAATTGGTGGGTTTCTCCCTAGAGGCAGGTCTGGAGGGTCTTGTAGATTAGAGTCAGGGATTCTTTGTTTTTGTTTAAAAAACAACTTTAAACACCATGTTCCCCTCAGCTCACTGCTCCAGATGCTCAGGTGATACGTGAAGGCTCGGAGGTGTGCGGACGGAAGGGTGGTAGGAAGGGGAAGGGTTTGCTGTTTCTCTCATGTTTAGTCTTTTCTCATGTTGGAATTTAAGAGATTCACAACTTTAGGGTGAAGGGGAGTATTAGAAAACATATAGAGTCACAGATATGACATACAGCGGTCCTTTCTGTGTATTACCAACAACGTTCAGAGAAGGAACCTTCTTCTCACTTCCTCCTGTTGCTCCACCAAGGAGCTGGAAGACACAACAAATATTTCCTTTCTGTCTCACTTTTTTAAGGTGTTACTACGGTTAAAGACAATGCACACGGAACACACCTTTCAACCTTCACCATTTGATAAATTTTACCCAAAACATCTGAAGCCTACTCAAATCCAAATACCTCTTCAACCACTGCACTTCCAACTGGTACCAGAAAGACTTTAGCAGTCGCACACAAATACCTAAATTAAAGGGAAATACCCACAGTTGCTACCGGAAAAACACAGTTGTTAAGGCAGAGCAGTGAATGGAATGAGAAAGGGCACCAATACCATCAACATTAGTTGAAATGTTCCCATGCTGGACCAATCAGACCTGTCTGCCATCAGAACAGGATTTCCCAGTGGCTCTCTGTCCCACTAGGGTGATTTTCTCTGCTGGAACATTATTTAAGAGCTTGCTGATGTTGTGCCAAAGAAAAGCCATCAAAGGGAGATTAATCTGTGCAAAAACACAGTAATCCCAGAAAAGGAGATGTGTAGGTGCTACATTTAGAGGAGAAAGGTCGAAGCCATGAGGACAGAGAGAAAACGGAGTAGGAAACTGGATGTTTATAAAGGTGATCGACATAGTTCTACCTGGATGGGCTGACTACAGCAAACACAGTTGTTTGCAAGGAGAAAACTCATCCCAAGCCCGCTTCTATTCCCAAGAAAAACAAGTCATAAATTTTGTATTTAATAATTGAAACGAATGGCCTGACTTTCAGCCAGGCGGAGCACAATGCACTGAAGAACCCTAAAGTATTGATGAAGATATTCAAGTTTTCCACCTGGCATTCTTCGAAACCTTAAAAGTCAAGTGCTAAAGCCACTGGAAGCTTCATCTTAGACAAGACCATGTTTGAAATTCCTTATTTCTGCCCTCCAGCCACCTCAGCCCCAAGATCTGAGGCTAGTCAGATGCTGCAGAAGAACCACCAAGGACTCTGCTGCAGAGTCAGGGGATGCTAGAGGAGCTGCACTAGTGCAGCCTCTTACCCTACACACCCTCTATTACATGTGGCTGGTTTATAAAACTGCAGCAACTTGTACTGCTGAAAATAAAGGCACTGGGAACACTTGATGTCCTATAGCTCTCATCTACAGCTTTCCCCATAAAGACTTAGACGCTGGAGTGGGGTTGGCAGAGCTATACAGGAAGGTGCTCCAGAATCAGTACAGCTTACACACAGAGTGACCAAGGCAAACCAAACAGAGCATGGCTTTTCTTTCCATAAACTGGGGTGAAAACTACCATCAGGCAGGGCATGCTTCACAAGGAGGGAGCTCAGCCATCCCTCCTGAAACAGTGGCCATCCAGGTGCCGAGTTTTTAAGTGTGAACCACTGATTTATTTTCTGTCTCCCATTGAATCAGGAAAAATGGTTGCTATTCCCAGACAGGGAACAGAGACAAGGATTAGACACCCAAACACCACACTCAAAGCCTTTGGCAGAGTAGGAAACTGAACACACTACTTCTCTCTGAACCAGCTTCTTAAGCATCACTCTATCACCCCAACCCTGCCATGATGCACAGACACATCCTCCTTCCATGGGGCTCCAGAGCACAAAGCAGCAGCTAGTAAAAGATTCCTGCTGGCCCAGACTCAGATCCTGTCTGGACTCAGGGAACAGGTTTCTGGTTTCAAAAGGAGCTGAGCTGAAGTTGCTTTCCAACAGTTGCAACCTTTTTAACAAAACAGAGGTTTTTCTCCAGCAAGGAAAGCCATAAATCAGGACATCTCCTGAGGTTCCTTTTTTTTTTAATCCCTCTCTTTTTTTCCTTCTCTAGTTAGTGATCCTTCCCTCCCCTTTTCCATCCCTCCAGACTTACTTCATAAACATTAGCTTTCAAGCATCTCTTCCCCCAGAGGACATATCATAAACATCATGTTAAATATTTAGAACAGGAAACCACCTCACTTTTCTAGCTACATAAAGGCTGTCTTGGGAGGGTGCATTTTCTCTTCTTATGTCTCTTCTTTCTTTCTTTCTTTCCTAGCACAGACCATTGCAATAACCACAACATTTGCCAGGGATGGTTGACAACAGTGTTAAAACCCCACCCTGGCATCTGGGAGAAGGGAAGTGCTCCTGGAAGCTTCAGTGCGTCTCTGAACATCCTGCTCCTCGTGGTACTTCTGCAGACCTTGGATGGTCCCTGGTGTAAGAGCTCAGAAGAAGGAGCTGGTTCTAACAAGCTGAGGCCACTTTGCAGCATTCCCAGCATCCACTGTAAGGTCCCGCTTCCAGCTGACCTTACCTTCTCTGAGTGTCCCCAGGAATCACTAAGGTTACACACAGTGAAGGTGTTTGACAACAGCATTAAACACCAGCGGTTCCCCTTAAACACTGATGACTCCAGGCTTCATTCAAAGATAGTGGAAGCCAAAGGTTTGTGGCACAAAACCCTTTTTGATGACTCTCCTGCAAAATCCCCCCTGCCCTCACCCCGACTGGATTTATTTAGTTAGAGCCCAGTCCCAGCTTCAGGCTTTCTCTTCATCCTCCTCACCACTCCTCTATCCCTCTCACACCACTGTGAACACTCACAAACACGATGACCCTCAAGTGTTTACAATGGTGTTTCCTTTTCCCATTCCTGCCTTCAGAAAGGCATAAGGACATTGTCCCTGCCCTGCATGATGGCCCGAGCAGTGGCCACAGGGTGGGCACTGACTGTGGTCAGAAGACACTGTCTTCATCATTGGCTGTGTCAAACAGCAGTTTCCTTTCAATGCTGCATATTCCTCATCTACACTCAATCTACTGAACTCCAATCCTTTTCCCAAAAGCTGGTCTCTGTAGACTTCAACATTAATTTACTTTCTTCTAGGCTTCCAAATTTTCACAAGAGGCTTCTCAAACCAGGACACAAAGTCCAAGCAGCCTTCTAGAGGACCAAACCACACAGAGGAGAAACCCAGATTCAGTCCTGGAGCCCATAAATTAACACAGCACATTGCAAGGTCACAGTGATTCATTCTTCACCATCACCCCCTTCATTCCACCTGGCTGAAACTCAGTTCAGATCCAGGAGAAGCCAGCACAAGAGTTTGGCAAACCGTGACGTCCTGCTTCAGATCTATCCTGAAGATTTAGAGGGTGCAAAGGCCTTGATGTTGGCTTTTCAGCTGTGGGCAAATCTCACCCATTGTACACTGGCGAATCGACGTTTCGGTGACGCAAACAGAATGGCTTCGCCAAGCGCACAGACACACGAGAAAGAAAAACAAAGATCATAAAGATTTATAGATTGCTTTAAAATTCAGTCACCCTAAACCCTGAGCTGCTCCTAAAAGCACTACCAAGCTGGCTGGAAAGCTATGTCAGTGCACGAAGGGCTCGTTCTGCTGGAACGAGGGCTTGAGTGCAGATCAACAGAATTAACGAGCTTAAAAACTACAGGGTATTAGTTCAGTACCTCACAGCAACGATAACATTAAAAGTTTTATGTCTCTGACTTTTATGTTTAAAATGAAGAAGGATATTTTAGGCTCTGAGGAACCTAAGGGAGCTCAGTGGTCCACATCTTCGTGCTTGCGCATGACACGTCTCACACAACTACATGAGCTGGTTTCTTTGAGGTCCATAATTCCAGACACTTCATTTTGCAAAGTGTAGCACTTCAGCTGTGCAGGGGTCTAGATCTTTAGCCAGCATACCCAAACTCTAAAAATGCGTATCTCCTTCCAAGAACAAATCCCCCTGCCACCATCCCAGTGCTTCCTGCTTTTAGTCAGGCTGCAAATGAGCCGCCCCTCCAGCGTCACAAGTGAGTCAGAAGGGGGCTCATGAACAGAGGTGTGCGAAAATAAAAGGAGCAAACATCAAACAATAACAACAGATCATATTTTGCGATCATTTTGTCTCAGGCAGAAAGGCTGAGGCTGGTTCTAATTTGAATTTAACCAGTTGGCTGGGCCCTACCTTATATATTATCTTTGGAATGTGAGTAATTTTGTTGGTTTCGTTATTTTGTCTTCTGTAACATGGCACTCCTGACTGCAGTGGTATGTGGAAGCTATTTTTATTGGGTAGTAGTGAAAGGAAGTGATGGATAGACCTGGTTGGGAACATTTTAACAAAACATTTTTTCATTTGAATTTCCTACTTGCTCCAATGTGAAGTTGTCCACACTGGAGCGGCTGGTTTCAGATTGATTTTTTAAATTATTACTACTATTATTTTATTTGAAAATAACACCACAAAAAATACTTTCAAAATAGTGTTTCTAAACAGAAAAGTCCCAACTGCTCCAGCCAAAATAATTTTGTTTTGAAATCAGAAGAGGAAAACAAAGTCAAAATGTTGTTGGAGAAAGCCCAGCCAGGAGCCTTCCAAAGGATGCAAAGCCAACTTCATCCCCTGCTTAAGTACCCACTGGATATTTTCCCCCTTAGATTTTAAGCTCTTAAAAGTTTTCAAGGCTTTGGCTTTTCCCATCAGTTCAGCACAGTAGCTCTTTTCCATGGCTTCTCCAAGAACTGCAGAAACATCGAACCCATCTTACTTGGGGTTTCTTGGGCAGGGATTTGGATAGAATGAGCAGCTCAAGCCCAAGGAATGGCTTGGAAAGGCAGAGTCCTGGAAATCCTTCCTGGTCAGTGTCATGTAGGTACCACAACATGCAGTCCCTCCATGATGTGGTGTGGTCAAATGGAGTTGGTAAACCACATGCTGGAAGCCTACCAGTCCCAGGTGCCCACAAAAGCCAAAAATTAAAAGGGAGTATCCTCAATGGATGACCAGCCACTCCTGAGACGCTGCCTTCCCCTGCAGGGTTTCCCTAACAGCTTTCAAAAGCCTGGCCAGCTCCATCTTAAGCAAAGCTGGCCAGTGATCTAGGAAACTCTTCAATTATAGATGAGCACCAATAAACAGCCAGTGATTTGCTGGAAATTATGAAGTATAAATAATTGAGGAGCAGGGAGTTGGCCCAGAGGTACCCTTCTCTCTTGCTGATTCGCCTTAATGCATTTCCTTGATGCAACTCCCTGCTGTGTACCTAACACTGTAGGGAGCAGCAGGATAATGGCCCTTGAAGAATATCCTGAGCTGCTCCTACAGAGTTATAAAAACCTGAGCATCTACCCCATGGAAATGTGCAACCAAGGAAAGGGAGTCAACCCAGCCAGCCCAGCTGCAACTTGCTGCCAGACTGGAATCAGTAATCTTGCCTAGGTTGTCCAGTCCCACTCTAGTGGAAGCTCATGTGAAAGAACTCCAGGACGTGTTATAAAATCATAAAGGTCGGAAAAGACTTTCAAGATCATCAGGTCTAACCATCTGCCCTACAACCCATAGCTTGCTACTGCTTTTTCAGGGTGTCATTAAGCAGGAGATTCAATCAGGGCAGGAAGGTACCCTCAGCCCTTTAATGGGCTGATGTTGGGAGAGGAGAGAGTGCACTTCAGCAATCCCAACCTTCCAGCCCTGAGATCTCTGCTCTGCAAAAAGCTTTTCAAAGAGATTACTTCCAAAACAGGGGAAATAACCCCTTCCTGAGGCCACAGCTTCTGGGAGAGCATGAAACAAACCCAAAAGCCAAGTCTGCAGCACAGCAACTCCCCAAGGCAAAAGCACTGAGAAGTTTCTTCCCAGGCAAAGGAGCTTCAGCCAGAGCTTCTTCCTTAATGCAAAGGCAACAGTTCCTTTGGGAAAACAGATATTTTTACCTTGGAGACACTTCTGTGAAGTCTGTCAAACCAGAAAATCGTATCAGGAAGGCGCTGCTACTGGGTCACAGAAAATGACAGAAGCCAAGTGGATGCACAGCAAGGAGCACAAGGAAGCCTCACAAATACCCCTCCACACTCAACCAATGGAGAATCCAAATGGGACTTTCTTGTTAACACCCACCAGTTCACAGCTGTCTCACATCTTGAAGCTTAAGCGCTTTGAATCTGTTGAACTGTGGATGCTGTGACAAACCACATAAAATCTTTCATACAACAGATAGTAAAGTCTCCCTGATAACTCAGAGCTGTGGCTCCCACTCAGTAACAAATTGCTGGTCATAATGCTAATCTTCTTTCATGAGCTTTAAATATCTCACCCTGAACTACAATGAAAATCTTTGGGCTCTTGCACAGAAAAAGAAACACCTGACTTACCTGAGGTGTAAAAGATGGGAATGCGAAAGATGCTGAAGATAGAAAAGGTGCTTCATGAGGAGAAGGTTTCCATGAGACTTTTAAAGAAACTGGAAATCAAACTAGAAATTTAAGCATAGGATGAGTCAGGTCTAAATTGGATGTCTAAATCTGGGGAGTCTAATTCAGAATAAATTCCCTGAAGAAGAAAAGAAATAAGGAAAGAAAAACAATTCCCAAAAAAATACAGAAAGCCAGTGGGAGAGAAGGCTGGGGAAGACTGCTTTGGTCCACCTGACCCAAATTCTCTTCTACCAAGAGTTACTCTCATATGTGGGGATTCCTTAAGGCAGAGCTAGGTTGGCATGTAAGGAGGGGGATTTCAGATCAGGTATTTTAAAAACAGTGGAGATCTGGAGCAAAAAGACAGGGTTTGGTGATGGCCTTGGGACAGTTGTGTTAATGATTGGACTCAATCTGATTTTACCTGTTCTTCTGAGGAGTTTAGTTCACGTTGAACCATTCCTCTAATTCGTGGCACAATGTTCTCTTTTATGATGATGACTATGATTCTATGATTTTCACACATCCATGTGTGCACAGTTACAGCCAAAGCAGTTATGGGCTCCTGAGAGAAGGAACCTAGCAGAAGCATCATCTTATCCCCAGTATAGAGCACACTAGCACTTTGTCTTGTGATAAAGACAAAGAATCATTAGGGCTGGAAACGACTCTTGGGATCATCAAGTCCAACAATCAAGCCTACTCTACAAAGTTCACCTCTAAACCTATCCTACTCTTGCCCCCATCTAAATTACCTCTAAACACCTCCAGGGATGCAGATTGAACCCCCTCCCTGGGCAGCCTGTTCCAGAGTCTGACTGCTCTTTCTGCGAAAACTTTTTTCCTAATGTCCAGCCTAACACTCCCCTGGGCAGCTTGAGGCCCTTTCCCCATCACTAATAACTTGTGAGAAGAGACCAGCACTCACCTCTTTACAACATTCTTTCAGGTAATTGTAGAGAGTGATGAGGTCTCCCCTCATCCTTCTCTTCTCAAAGCTGTAGCTCCTTAAATTGCTCTTCTCCAGGCCCTTCACTAGCTTTGTTGCTCTCCTCTGCTCCTGCTACAGCTCCTCAAGGTCTTTCTTGTATTGAGGTGCCCAAATTGAACCCAGTACGCAAAGTGTGGCCTCACCAGTGCCCAGTACAGAGGAACAATCACCTTCCTGCTCCTGCTGGCCACACTACTTCAAATACAGGCAGCAGCCTATAGAACAAATAGATATCCATGTAGAGATAAATTCAGCTGTTGGGTGTCATCAGCATTTCTGATTAAACAGAAGCTACTCTGCTCCTGCAGATGCCTGAGCAGACCCTGGTCCTTCCTGCTCCTGCACAGCAGAAGGAATGTGGCTGGGAGATGAGACCTGAAAATGGATGGGGTGGCTGCAGGAACCACAGAAGCCTCCTGGTCTAACGAGGGAATGTGGAACTGGCAGTGTCTCCAAGGCCAGCATCAGGGCACGATGGGCTGATGAAGTCTGAGTAGATGCCACAGCTCATAGCTTTTTAAGATCTAAGTAAACAGTGTAAAGGGACATGGAACCAGGGCTCCGTATGCAGATTTTGCTCCATTACATTTCTGAGCTGTTTTTTCTCTTTTCACTCCCAGCTATGGAAGACGCCAAAGCTGTTAAATATCAAATGTGGATAATGGGAATCCCATAAGCTGGGGGAATGGCCAGGATTCAAGGATATGTCCAGAGTAGAAAAAAAACCCACAACATTAGAAAGAAAATAAAAAGAAGAAAGAAACAGGCAAAGAGATAGGGGTGGAGGAAGAGGAGGAGGAGAGATCTGACCCCCGACTTGTCACAGCCTGTTCTGTTTTTCAGGCCACAGCATAATGGCACAGGAATTATCATTATTATTGTGGCTGTATTAATTCTATTCTGTTGCATTTTCCAGGATGGCTACCAGCCCCTTATCACCCAGGACTTCTCTTATTGTAGCCTCCAACCGCATAGCCCTACCTACAACTATACACAAAGTCTTTTCCTATGCTACTTGCTTGTAGGACACAGGCTGAAGTGAGCAATCCCATCACTGCCCTAGTCCACTGCAGCTGAAAGGATCAGGCATGAAGCATGGTACAGCTGGCAGGAAAAAAGGGTCTTACTGTTGCTCGGAATCCAACAGCAATGGCTGGAGGAGTCAGGACATCGATGGAGTCACCCAAAACTAAGAATCACAGAAAGTTAGGGGCTGGAAGGGACCTTGAAAGATCATCTAGTCCAACCTCAGGAAAAGTCTCCCTAGTCCAAAGCGACTGGCACTCACACCGCAGGGATAATGAACACACACAGCACAGATTCTGTCTTGGTGTCTGCTCTCGTTTTGGAGACAGGACCCCTGTTTCCACCCCTGTTGGGGTTGGAGGTAATTGTGGTTACTGAAACCATGCCTGAATATTTCCAGAGATGTTATGTGTTTATTCTCCTCTCTAGGTATTCAGTGACCAGCATGCACAGACCTCGAGAAGCCCAGACTGGAGGAGGGAACCTTCTGGAAGAGGTCACGGAAGGACCAGACAGAAAGCTCACAGTGAAGAACAATAAACTGAAGTTATAGCAGCTCACATTAGTTCACTAAAGATCAAAGTGAACTTAAGAAGATGACAATAGTCTTGTGTTATTTTTAAATGTTACATAAACTAGATATTATTTTCTGCATCATAGCGATGGCAGACCTGGAGTATGAGTCCAACTAAATGCTTAATCCAAGATTACAGATACCTGAGGCAGAACCAGGACTCCAATCCTGATGCTACATGCGCTTACCCAGCAGCCTTAATCCCAAAGCCATTGACATGACTTCAAAACCCACTGTACCTGGAACATGGTATCAAATTTTGGCTTTAGGATGGTCATTCATTCAAAAGCATTTTCCTTGTAAACTTGACCTTATTTTCAAAAAGTCTAATTGAGAAAAAGCAAAGCAGCCAACATAAGTAACCAAAACTAAAGACCCCAAAACAAGAGGCTCTGAGCCTCTCCCATGATGAATTGTCTCCAGAAGCTGAACCTCACTTCAGAGCACAGACTCACGCACGAGGCATTTCACAGCCCTGCAACGCAACTGGGAATGTCTTGGATGGATAGGACAACCAGAAAGAAAATTAGAAGCTATTCCCTTCTCCTTCCAGTGTGTTTGACTTTGTGTAGGAAACATTATGCAATGGGATGAAGGCAGGAGTAGGAAAAAAACCCAGCCAGCTCTCTAAGCAATACATCAGCAAATGGAACTTTGAGCCCATCAATAATCCTTGAAAGGCTCCTCCCTCCAACCAGCACTTCAGATTGTGCTGGTTTGCTTACTTTGCACAGGTATGTCTGAAGAGTGGCTGTTGCTGACTCCCAGACAAACTGTCTGATCCCAGCACGGCTCTTATTAAACAAGCGACTGGTTTCGCTCCATCAGTCAATGTCAGATCTCAGCCTGAGAGCCAGGCCAGGAAAACTGCCCTGCAAAACCCCAGGGCTTCAGCCCCAGCAGCTGGCCAAGTCCTCAGGTTCAGCACCAGGGTGTGTTGCTGGAAGAGGATGACATCCTCCACAACAAAATAAGGACAAGGAGAAGTAAATAAAAACGATTACGCTCATCATAATCATAGAATTCATTAGGTAGGAAAAGACTTTTAATTAAGATCATGGAGTCCAACCACCAGCCCAACGGTCCCAATCCACTAAGAAGCTGCCTCACCCTTTAAGGTCTCAGTTCCATAATGGAGATTTAGAAGATACAAGAACAGTATAACAGGATGACAAGATGCAATTAATACACTGAAAGAGAACAAGCAACTGTATTTAGCAACCCAGAAAGAATCATTCCCTCTTCAAAACCCATCTCCTCTTCCCTTAGCTCCTTGAAATAACTTCCCTGTCTCAAGCAAAAGTCCACAGGGAGAAAAAGGGTATTTCCCCCCGACTCCTTTTTCATATAATAGTCCATTTTGCTGCTTCAGACAAGCTGTTATTCATCTTGAACCAGTCCGTCCCTCCCACTGGGAGCTCCAGAT
Source organism: Rhinopomastus cyanomelas (assembly GCA_013400115.1). Taxonomy (NCBI): domain Eukaryota; kingdom Metazoa; phylum Chordata; class Aves; order Bucerotiformes; family Rhinopomastidae; genus Rhinopomastus; species Rhinopomastus cyanomelas. The sequence continues at coordinate 928,461 of VXBP01007531.1, forward strand.
GGATTTACCAGCTAATCCAGTTAGTAGCTGTTGCCAGCCATGGCATCCTGACCTCTCCCGACACAAAAGCTGAGGAAAACCAACCACGGACATGTGTGTGTGGCAGAGGATAGAGTGTGTGTGTGTGTGTGTGTGTGTATGTGCACAAGCATGTGTGTGTTTTCAGGCCAGAACAAGCACCAGTGACCAAAAATTACCTTAATTCCAAAGTCCCTTCCTGAACTCCCAACTGAATCCAACTTCCAAGACAAGGAGCAGAGAAGCTGTAACAGAAGCAGTGAAATAAAGGAAAATTATGCTTAATCAGCAGATTTTCTCCAGGTCCCCAAACCTTCTGGTGTTGGTGTGAAGGCGATTGCCTGATAATCCCTGAAGAAGACAGAAGACATGGGCGGCCATGGCAGAGCACCACACATTTTTACCACAAAGTCTTGCAATGCTCAGTGACAGCTGTAGCTCACCCAGCTACTTCCCATGAGCAGTTTCCTTCTCTTTCCCTGGGGCTGGGCAGTTGGTTCTATTAAAGAAAAACGGGCAAAATATTGGGCAAAACCCAAACCTGCTGTGGCCACAACAGCCACAGAATCATTAATGTTGGAAGAAACCTCCGAGATCATCAATGCCCAGCTAGCACGGAATAAACTTACAAAAAAGAACCAAAACCACTCTGGTGCTGCAAACTGTTACTGTCCCAGTATTCTTGCCTACAACAGAACCTCCAGACCCAGTGCAACTCTGGGGTGATGCCTCCAAGAAAGCACCACTGTTCTAAGGAAGGTGTTTCTGACGGCTCTGCCTCAAGATTCCTTCACCTTAACAGTAAGACAAGACTGTTGGAAAGGCTGGGAGAGAAAAGGTGAATCTGAGTTAAGTGGAAGACCATGTAAAGAGCTGGGTACAGACCTATGAAGATTGTTTCCAAGTGGCTTCAGATCAATGGGTCAACCCATTGGTTGCTGAGCCCCTGCAGTACTTTGGGTTCATCACTCTTTTATGGGAGCTGCTGCAGCCCTACCGGGAAGGTACAAAAGCAGAGCAGCACATTGAGTAGGAAATGAGCAAGTGTCATGAACCAGAATCAATAGCCTGGAGCCAAAGCTGCTTCTTTGCCTTTCCTGTGTCTGATTTGTGTGTGTGCATGTGTGTACGCGTAACTCCAGGGCTTCTCTACCTCCTCTATTCCCTCCTTTCCCCACCCCTGCAAATGTTGTAGAGCATGATAATGAAAGCTGGTGTCCAAGCCACCAGACAAGCCCATCACTGCAATCAGAGCAACCGCGAGAGATAGCAGCCTGCAGGCTCATGGAGCTGTCCTGATGCTGGCCAGCCGTGTGCGCATGAAGATGCCAATCTCGCCTCTCTTCCAGCCCTCCTCCTCCTCTTTGGCAGCCCAGTCTCCTCACCCTCCCCCTTCCCTCCATCTATGCTCAGCACCAGAGAAACGCCAGCCTGGGCCACATCCCAGCCGCTGCCTCTTAACGGTTCTGATAGAAAATGCCCAGCAGGCTGAATCTTTCCTAGAAAAGCAAGGGGAGGTCGGAAGGCATATGGTTGCTGTCCTCTGAGCTCTGGGTGACAAGGTCTGTGATGCTGCATCCTTCCCAGGCAGAAAGGGGAAAAATAAGAGAGAGAGAGAGAATGAGAGAGAGAGAGAGAGAGAGAGAGAGAGAGAGAGAGAGAGAGGGAGAGAAAAAGAATGATCGCCTGCTTGGGCTTTGGGGAGTCACAAGCTGCTTCCTATGGTGTCCAAACCTTGCCAACCCCATGTGGCACTGCCGGGCCCATCTCACGCCATGCTTGTGTAGCAGAGGCTGGACTTGTCTCAAAAGCAGAATTTAAAACCACAGTGAGTCTGAAAGCTGTCTGTATTTTTTAACACAGTAGGGTCCGTTCTAACTTCTGGACAGAATGAACATCTGACTGCATCATCTTCCCAATCCAGAACTGCAGGATTTAGAAACATTTAGTATGAAAACTGAACTTCAAAGAGAGGACAAAAACATACCCCAGTGTCTTTACCGCCATGTTTTGGTGTTTTGTTCAGTTCACTGCCAAGGTCATTCAAAACCCTGCTGGATCCAAGTTGATGCCCTTCTGCTGTCTATGCTGGATCCCCTGGCTGTTCCAGACAGCAGGTGCAAGGAGGTGTCTGAAGGAGAAGATCATGGCTCTGCGGGAAGGTGAAGGCTAGCATACATGACTGAAGGCTGGATTCTTCTCAGAGTCTCATTCTTCCTCTGGACAACCAAATTCAGTGGCTAAAAGAGGCAGAACAACACTTCTTCCTGTTGCTTTATGGAGCCTGTGCAGCAGCCCCCAGTCCTGGCCATACACACCATGGGCAAGAAGGAAAATCTGCAGTTCCAGGTTGCATTTTGCCCTGAGGTAGAGGACAATTTTAGGATATTACACTGTAGGACTTTTACAGGGTTGTCTTTCAACAGCAGCATGTTCTCATAAAACAGAGAATGGAATGACACCTATTTCCTCATTAAATGAGCATAAGGGCTCTTCTTTCACACAAATTATTTCTCTCTACACACAAACTCACTGATCTCTCTTACTACACCAACACAAAATTGCTTTCCAAAACCATAGACCTCACCATTCATAATCAATATTTCCTTTCCACTTGCTCAGCTTTCAAGGTAATATGTTGAATAGATTAATCATACTTTTGGAAATCTCTTCCTCGCAGGCTGCTGCTGGCCCTCACACTCTGTGGAATTTAAAGCAAAACCACATAGAACAGGGCTTGGGTTTGTCTTCCTGATGGACTGTTAGGCCAAGAAAAAGAACCTGCTGTTTGTCCAGAGTAAAAGGGCAAATAAAATAATTTCCAGGCTTTTAAAGAAGCTGTTACACATGCTGAAGCACTGAAGAAAAATTACTTGATGACAGCGGCCTTTTAAAATGCTACTGAGAGTAGGAGCAGGAAGCAGTTAGCCAAAGGCTACCCACCTTCTGCTGCTCCTACCTCCTGCTTTAGGAAAGTGCATTTGCAGTCATGACACCGTATTTATTACACAACAATATCCTGGAATCCTACACTCTGTTGCCCCTGCTGATTCCACACAGTAGCTTAAAAGAATACTTCTGTAAGTGGGATCGAAGCACACTGGAATACCAGGCTGAACTGGCGAGCAAAGTGAAACAGAGGATAAGTTTGGGAACTGGTTTTGTGGTCTCTTAAAGAAAAAAATGTCTCTAATACCAGGATGGTTTGTGTCCTAGAAGCAGAAAAATGGATTAGTTACAGCAAATGCCAGTGAGCAGTGTCCACCCAAGGAAAGCAACTAAACATGTTATCTGCCACAGTCCTCATACCTGAACTGGGAGTGCATTGGCTTGGACAGCACCGAGTCCGGTGGGAAAACCCAAAGTCTGGCCAACCATAACAACCCAGATCCATTCAGTCTCAGTCTAAGGTGAACTTCAGATTCAAATTTTCCAGTTCTGATACAGAACTGAAAGGGTCTTGCACCTGGAAATGATCTGAATGGTGCTCACCCCACTGGAAATATTCAATGAGGTTTTCCTTGTGAGACTGGAGACTCTTAACAGGCTCACATCTCTCAGACCTCATTGGATTCCCATCACAGTTTGGCCTTGAACTTCACATTTAGACATCCAACCTTACCACCCATTCCAGAGCAGCACTACTGCCTCACCTGCAGCAGGACCTTTACCCAAGGACTTCAGAGCCCCCTACCAACCTCAGAGCCAACAACTCCAAGCATCCCCTTTCTTGGAGGCAAGTGAAGCCTTCTGCCCTTCTGTGGCAGACAGATTCATTACTCACAGTGAGTCAACATGCGATGGAGAAGGTCAGGCAGTAATGAAGTGGCAGTGGTTTGGAGTAGAACTTAGAAGTCCAATAGCCCAGACCCCCATTTAATGTACCAGACTTCGCTATAATGAGTTTTCATGTTTCAGAAGGAAAAGCAGAAAAGTAACGAGTGTGACTTTGCAAATGGCTAAACAAGAGTGGGGGGAATAAAAGGAGCTGGGGGGGCACTTCTGCATTCACTTCTCTTGCCATGTCACTAAGAATTACAGTCTGCCTAAATGCCTGAGCACACTGAGAACCTACAATAATAATTACAGTGTCAGAATTCCCTAGGAGATCTGAGCAAGATCTTGTTCCTAAAGAAGCTCAGGCAGAAGAGACTGCACCTATAGATTGCCCATTCTTCCACAAGCACTGAAAATTTGAATGTATCGCTAATTCTAGCTGCAGGTTGCAGACAGGAGCCACCTGCATTATGCAAGGGTAAGTGACAATAGATTCTGACATTAGTCCATAACAGAAACTCCTGAGATTTGTGTCCAGACTTCTTGGAAAGATGAACACAACTCAAAGTCTAGAATATCTGAATGTCTCCCACCAAGGCAGGTCCCTGTGTCTTCCCGCTGCTTGGCAAGCATGCAGCTCAGCAAGCATGCAGCTTCACTTCATACCCACCGCCTCCCATTCTGATGGTTTCTCCATTCTATGCCCTGCTAGACAGAGACAGGACCCCTTGCTAAGGGATTTCAGCTCCCCTCACCCTGAGCAGGAATCGCAAGACCTCTCTCCCTCCATGAAGCACACGCTGCCCAAGATCTGCTCCTTAAAGGCCACCAAAAGAAGCCTTCAAGTCATGTATGGGAGACTGGATGCGAGTCATATCTGCCTGTGTTTTCTGGGCCAGGAAGGGGTTAAAGCTATCGGGGCAACAACAAAAGCAAAGCTCTTGAACATCATTTCATGCAAATGACCTTTCAGTGGCTTCCCCTTTGCTCACTGTGCTCTTGTCTGCCAGGGCCCTGAGGCCTTCAAAACCTGAGGCTAGATTTTAACTCATCTCCCCTTATCTGCTTGACTGACTGTCAGCCTGGCATATCTCGCTGCTTGTGATGAAGGCCTTAATTAGTGCTTGTCTGTTTACCCTTTTCCTATTGCCACCTCTCTTTTCCTCTCCCTTGTGCTATTCTTCTCCTTTCTCTCTCCCATTATCCCTGGGCTTGTTTGCTTAGCTGGGCATCTCTTGTTTACTCAGTAGTGAGGTTATAATATATGTAAATAAAGTAAGCCAAACTCCATAAAAATATATCCCATAAAAGAGGGGGGAAAATCAACAGACAAACATATTTTCCTGTTTGGGGCATGACTAAAGCTCTTTTCTCAAGCAAACCAACCCCTTCTACTCTCTTCAGATTGCAAAGGCAAGAAATGGAACTGCTTTATTCCTTCTCTCTCTCTCTTCCTTTCTTTGGAGACTTTACTATGTTGAAACACAGTGCAGAACAATTGTCCAGACCCTGTCTGGTGGGATGTTTCTGAAGCAAACAGCACCGACTTTCAACCACCCCCGTCAGTGTTCCCAGTGCCTCACTGGGGTGTCTGTTCTGAGATGGTGTTTAAATGCAGAACTTAAAATCATTGAATCATCAAGGTTGGAAAAGACCTTCAGGATCAAGTCCAACTGTCTGCCCTACAATCCCCAACCACTAAATCAGCTCCTGAAACACTCTGGCTGCCTGTTAGTTGAACCCCTCCTGGGATGGTGTCTCCACTCCTTCCCTAGGCAGCCTGTTCCAAGGCCTCCCCATTCTTTCTGGGAAGAAGTTTTTCCTAAGATCCGATCGGAACGTCCCCTGGCACAACCTGACCCCATTTCCTCTGGTCCTATCTCTAGTCCCTAGGGAAAAGAGGCCAATCCCCACCTCAATGCAACTTCCCTTCAGGTAGTTGTAGAAAGCAGTGGGGTCTCCCCTCAGCCTCCTCTTCTCCAGGCTGAGCAATCCTAGCTCCCTCAGCCTCTCCTCATCAGATCTGTTTTCAAGCCAACCCTCTAGTTCTTCTCTGACCCCGCTTCAGCAACTCAATGCTCAATGTCCTTCCTCTACTGCTGTGTCCAAACTGCCCCCAGTACTTGAGGTACAGGCTCACCAGGGCTTGTTCTTTCGTAAGCTGTAGGAATAAGGGAAGCAGGAGGATCGGGCAGGTTTTTCCTCCTGCAAACAAATGCACTGGCTACTGATTTGCTGTCACAATTATTCAAAAAAATCCCAGTGTTGCAGAGGAGCAGGGGGAATGGAGCAAATCTGGAGATGGGTAGATTTAGAGTGGATGTGAGGAGGAAGTTCTTCATCATGAGAGTGGTGAAGGCCTGGAATGGGTTTCCCAGGGAGGTGGTTGGGGCCCCATCCCTGGAGGTGTTTAAGGCCAGGCTGGAGGGGCTCTGGCCAGCCTGGTCTAGGGTGGGGTGTCCCTGCCTGTGCTGGGGGTGTTGGAACTGGGTGATGGTTCCTTCCTACCCTGAGTGACTCTGATACCATGGCTTCTCCAGTCAGGTGAGCCTGCTCTGGTAGTGGGATTGGACTAGATGATCTTTTGAGGTCCCTTCCAATCCCTTATGATCCTATGATTCTATGAAAGAAGTGTCCAAACCAGGCTGAGCATCCACCTGCCTGGCTTTAGGGTTCCTTTGCTTTCCTAGAATGTTCTGGTCATCCCACCGCAGAGTGGGGTCAATACACAGCTACATTCTGAAACTTCCCAGACTAGAGCCCAGTGCAGAGCTGGCAGAGACACGAACATGCTAGGAAATCACACATGTCCTGAAGATGTTGTTAACCAGCCAAAGCACAGCATGGCAAGACAAAGCCAACGTCAAGCAGCACTTTACTGCAGACTGGAGATGGAGCCTACATTTTCCAGATGCCAAGTTAGTTCTTACCCATTAGATTTCAGCCTCATTACTAGACTTCTTGTAAAATAAAGTGTTAAAACTCACCTCCTTCCTACTGCTGTTCCTGAAGCAGAACCCAGAACGTCTTGTCCTCAGAGGCTGGCAATCCCTGAGCCTCTTTGTCCTATAACTCAGGCTTCAGTCACCTCCTCTGGACTTCCCACCTCTCTGGCACAAGAAGAATCCCTTTGAAAATCCATGACAAAGATGCCAGGTCACCAGGACTGTGTGCAGTGAGTTTTTTAACCATATGCCAGGCTGACGGACCTTCCAAAACGCTGGCGAGCTCTGATGGAAACAGGGCTAATGCTCTTCTACAGAGGTGCCAGCCACAAAGCCCCAAACTAGCAAAGCTGTGACTGACCTATGATGCTGTGGATTGACTGTGCTTTTCCCAGCCTTCCTCAACAAGCAGGGGATCACAGCCAGCCTGAGTGGTGAGAGCTGAGTTGAAAAGAGGATGCAGCATGCATTCCTATAGTGACATGGGACAGCTGGAAAACCTTATCTGGGGTTCCCCTGACAAATTCCTCTCTAATAAAAGCTGCTTCATACCCATAATACAGCTCATAAAATTAGCTTTGGAGCTAACATGTTTAGTAGGAATTCTGCAAGGCTTATGGGATGTAACTGTAAATGTGTGGACCAACAGCCGTTCCTTCCAACATACGAGGTGGGTGAGTCCTGAGCTGCTCTGGCACCTGCCAAAGGAGTTTACAATCTTATCAAAGTCCGCAGGAAATAGCAAAGTTCAGGGGCTGCCAACGAGCAAAGGGCAGAAGACAACAGTTCTCCCATTAGCAGGTAAAAGCCATTAGCTTTAAGGGAAGTAATGTGCTCAGACTATGAGAAAGATGAAGAACTGGAATGCTGAAGCGAAGTGGGAAGGCAGCGGGGTGAAAAGTGGGGAGGGAGTTAAAAAACACCAGAAAAAAATAAGTTTCTCTCTCTGATGGAGAACTATCAGAATAAAATAACTCCTTTTCAGGAGAAATGACAGACACAGAGGTTTGAGACTAGGGAAAGACAGCCAGACAGCCACAGGAAGACCTCAGTACAAAAAGAGAAAGGAATGTGGTAATGAGAAAGGAATGGATGGAGACGGGGCTGGTGAACCTCTGGAAGACAGTCACAGCCCTGGCCAAACACATCCTGACCCGTGCGGCACCTCAGTTCACTTCAGTTCAGCCTGTGAGAGGCAGCTGTGCCAGATGCAGCCTGACAAGTAAGACCAGTCCATCATTCTCAGGCAATGCGAGAGCTCGCTCCACGCACTGCCAACTCACACCAGCACAGTCACTGCTTTTCTTTTGGAATTTATTTGGGGTTAGGGTCATCATACTGGATTCAGTGAGAGTCATAAAAGATGAGTTAAAAAAAATCAAGGGAAAGAAACAAAGAGCCAATAAGATTTTTTGTGGCAGTTTTAACTATTTCTGGGTGAGATCTTGGAGACCTGATAATTTCTACACATAAATCTGGAGGTGGATCCACTCCCAGTTACAAACAGTTAATGAATCAGAGATCCAGGATCATTTTTAATTGGGTTGAGAGACCTTTCAGGGTCAATTTGCAAGTATTTGTAAAAGCTGAGATTGGAGAGATGACGTGCTCATTAAGAGGGTGTGTGCGCAGGCACAGAATTAACTGCATTTCAGGGGATGATCGGGATTGCTAGTTGCCTGTTGGGGCCTGAGTTCTAACATCTCAGCTTGTCCTGATAGTATCTTCTAAGACCTGAACATCGCAAGAGGTTGCATCACTCCATGGTCTTAAATCCTAGTGACACACCGGGTGAGAAACACCACACCTCAGTGCCAGCACTCAGCATGAACTGGGGCCCACAGCCCTTCAACCTGACAGACATCCTCCTGAGTGAGTGACGGAGCGCTGGAACGGGCTGCCTGGGGGGGTTGTGGAGACTTGGTCTAGGTGATCCTGCTCTGGAGGGGGATTGGACTAGATGATCTTTTGAGGTCCCTTCCAATCTCTGATGTTCTGTGATTCAGCTGCCAAGGGGCACCCAGTTGGCTCTGTGGGTAGAGCATGGGACTCTGAATTCCTGGGATCATGGGTTCAAGCCCCATGTAAGACATCTTGAGACAGTACTGTAGGCTTACCCTACTCCAGCAAGGGGGGGGTTGGACTTAGATGATCTTTCAAGGTCCCTTCCAACCTGTAACATTCTGTGATTCTGTGACTTTCCCCAACCTAAACCCCACACAGTCTGGACCAACTATGCTGAAAACAGACAATGAATGAATCAACCCTTCTGCATGTGATCTTTCTGGAGCAGGAGTCTCAGTGCCCATCTGCTCCCAAGAACATCAGAAATGAAACACCAAGTTGTATTTTATAGTGAGAAGAGACCTAAGTAGTCTGAGAAAAAAGTAGAGGGAAAAAGGAGAAGAAAAGACCTGTTCATTCTTGCTCTTTCCACTCAGGTCCCTTGAGAACCAAGGAAGCTGCTGTGGGATGTCTGCCATCAGTAGATTCACTCAGGATTTCTTGCGATGGACCAGCTACTCCCTGGGTACAAATCTGATGTGGGTTAGGGTAAGCAGGAGCTGCACAGACAGTCAATCAAGATTTGACTCCAAGAGGTGCTCCTACATCTTCTGCTTTCCAAAACATAAAAAAATGAATGGTCACAGCATCAAAGAAAAGCAAGAAACCCAGAGCAATACAGCTAATTATGAAGAGAATTAACAGGCACAGACCTTTCTATTACAAAACAAGGCAGCAGTCCTGAAAACCACCATCCTGTCTTCTCAACAGATGATAACATTGTTCTTTCTTTTACTGAGTGTCTGCTCATGACTACTTCCCCAGGAGGGAACATCAATGGCTTTCTGACCACAGAGTCAGGTTGAGTTACCAGGTACTGAAATATAGCCCAGGAATCTGTCACTTCTGAGATGATGTGCAAAAAAAGACAGTTGCAGAAACAAGTCCATGGGAGAGCCAGGAATAAACACAGTATCGATCAGTACCCAAATCCAACAACTCCTCTGCTGTGTCACGCGATGGCTGAGCTTCCAGCATGGGAATATTGTGTCCATTTATGGGTCTTCAGTTTCAGAAGGACACAGAACTGCTGGAGGGAGTCCAACGCAGAGCCACAAAGATGACAGAGTGGAACATCTCCCTTATGAGGAAAAGCTGAGGGAGCTGGGTCTCTTTAGCTTGCTAAAAAGGAGACTGAGGGGTGACCTCATTAATGTTTATAAATATGGAAAGGATGGGTGTCAGGAGGGTGGACCCAGGCTCTGTCCTATCCAATGATAGCACAAGGGGCAATGGGTGTGAGCTGGAACAGAGGAGGTTCCACATCAATGTGAGAAGGAACTTCTTCATTGTGAGGGTGACAGAGCTCTGGAAGTGGCTGCCCAGGTGGGTTGTGCTGTCTCCTCTGGAGGCATTTAAAACCTACCTGGATATGTTCCTATGTGACTTGGTCTAGGTGATCCTGAGCTTCCTTATCTGCCAGTACCCTGTCCCATGGGATGTCCCCTAGCAATTGCTTGAAAAGTCCAAGGTTTTGTTTTGATAGTAACAATTAGATTTTTATAGGATTTAATACTGACTTACTCATACGTATAACACATATGAATGAGGTATGTATATCCCGAGTTCCAAAATGCACCACGTCATTAAAACATGAAATGCAGTTATTATCCAAATATCATGTTTCAACACTGTCAATATTTACCAGTTTGCTACTAATTAATGATTTAGATTTTTCCTGCTGATATATCTCACTAAGACTGACTGTACTCCAGGATCTTCTGACTTCCACTACCTGAAAGGGGCCTATAGGAATGCCAGGGAAGAATTGTTCACTAGGGCATGGAACGATAGCACTAGAGGTCATGGTTTGAAGCTGGAAAAGGACTAGACAGGAGGAAAAAGTTCTTGAATCTGAGGGTGGTGAATCCCTGGAATAGGCCGTCTAGAGAGGTGGTGGAGGCTTCAACCCTGGAGACATTCAAGGTCAGGCTGGATGGGGCTCTGGACAATCTGTTCTAGAGACATCCCTGCTTATCGTAAGGTAGTTGGAGTAAATGACCTTTGGTGGTCTGTTCCAACCCTATGATTTCCAGAGAACTGTACATTTCATCAACAGCTTCTTTCACTGGACATGGGCAAACAGGGTTTTTTCATCTCCCACCTCCTCCTCTCCCTTCCCCTGCCTCACATGGAAGCTGTTCCAGAGGATCTGGCAGTTGAGACACTGGGGTTGTTTTGTTTCCCATCTTTGCCAGCCCTGCTGATGCCATAGCCTTGGCTGTGGGATGGGAGGTTGGGAGCTCTGCCAGCTGGCTCTGCTTCTGGGCATTTTTCTTTCTGGAGCTTGGCATATACCACTCCAAACAAGACACTTCTCGATGGGTTGCCACATTTTGTGGGAAAATCAAATGACTTGAGGACATCCCTTTCAAGTTCACAGAGCCTCGCACTGGAAGATGAATTTGGTATTTTCCTCCTGCCACATGCAATCAAGAATCACAAAGTGCCGACCTTCTTCCTGGCTTCTGGATGGCTGAAAGGAAGGTTTGGTTTTTAATTATTACCATTCTTCATTTTTTTATAATAACAAAACCAAACCACCAACAAGGAACCCCAAAATCAATGAACCAACAACAGTACAAAATAATGGAAGAAGGGGAGAAGCGCTGGGGACAGAAGCTCCCCTCCATTTCCACTCAAAATTCACTGCCTAATTCCTGTTGGGAGGTCAGCGGTGAGAGCTGAGAGCACAGTGAATTGCTTCGCTTCTACTTGGGGTAAATTCACTTCCGAAGTTTAGCTAGTACAGAACACACCCCTGCCTCTGGAACAGCTCTGCAAGCCAAGGTGGCACCGTTCCTTCTGCTCAGTCTGTCCTAGTGCATGTTACTGCCCATCCAAGTCAGTATCAGCGGTAGTTTTTAAGCAGAGAAACTTCTTTAGATATCAGCAGTGAGATCTGAGGATCTATTTCATGCCAGCTTCTAAAAACTATTAGAGAATTACTTTTATCTGTTCATCATCGTCGGTAGAACTGAACAAGATGAGAGATGAGAATTTCTGCGCTGTGCGCTGTGAAGGGGTGGAAGCCCGTCTGCTCTCTGAGTACATAAGCACCTTAGACACACACCTTTAGCTGCAGGGAAAAGCATAGGGAAGAGGTGCAGAGCTTAAACTCAGACCCTCTCAGTCTTTCCATGAAATGCTACAGCTCCTGCTGACACAGGAGCTCCAAATGAAGAGGCGATGGATGGAGACATGGAGCCCATTTCCACCTAGAAATCCATTACACCAAGTCTTTGGCACAAGCCCCAGTTAAACACTCTTCCCCTAACATCATTTCAGAATCAGACAGCTTAAAACAGCAGCTGGAGAAGAAGCCTCAGACCGTGCAGAGACAAGGATGCTGCCTGTAAAGGGTCTGAGCTCTGCAGGTGGGGATTTGTTTGGTGTCACACTCTTCTCTGCTTATTTGAAAGTCGACCCCTGCTCATGCTGAGCTCCAGGCAGAGGTAATGGAGGAGGCGAAACTCTGACAAAGGAGTATCAGAGGAACAAGTGGTACCAGGAATTTTGCTCTGCTGGGTGTGATGCACTCAAGTGCAGCTGACAAATGTAACTGCAGGAGACTCTCTGATGCTTTCTCCCATTACCACATTACTCCCTAGAGCAGTGAGTGCCCTATATCTGCACAGAGCTACAAGCCAGAGTTTCCAAACACCATGCCAGAGTTAGTCAGGAAGAAGAACAACAAAAAAGTCTGACAAAGAGAGCAGTCTCAGAGAGGGCATTTCAAAAATGAACAGCATGCAGCCATGCGCTGCCTGTGTGAAAAAGCTCTGCCAGCCTGGCACCCACAAGCTAAAAGCACTGAGGCTGGTGAACCCAGATGATACAAGCATGGGAACTGGTGCTTACCACCACGAGCTTGCCAGTTTGTCTACAGTGGCATGATTAAGAGCTGTGGCTGGACTGAAGTCACTGCTGGCTGCAGTGAAATGCATCTGCTGGTGTCCAGGGGACAGCTGGCCCATGCAGTACAAAACCACAGTTTACACTGCCAACCCCCCATCTTGACTGAAGGTCAACTGAAGAGCAGAACAAGAACGAGCTGTCCTCCCCCAAAACCCCCAAAGCAATGACATGACATAAAGAAAAGGACTCATAGACACAAAAGGAAAAATGCCAGAGGAAAAACAGGAAGAGATCCCAGGTAAAAGGGCGCAGCCACAAGCGGAGGAACAGTACACGAGATGGAACTGTCAGATGTGCCTAAACCTACAGTAAGTGGCTTTTAATTTCCACTAAAAGAGTTCTACAACTCCCAAGTGATTCTCTAAGCCTCAAATTTACTGAAGAAATATTTAATTGACTAGCAGCTACTGGAATATGAGAGACAGGAAACACCGAGAAACTGTGTTTAGGAACTCTGTCAATAATAAAATCCATACAAACGTTTTTCACTTCACCCTGTCAGGATGTAGCCAGTGACTGTGTTTAGGAATAAGTAAATAATTTTGATGTAAATGAAGCAAATCAAATGAAAATCATTTCAGGTTAAGTGAATTGTCTTAAACATTGAGGTGGTCCAGAAAGATGCTGTTGGGTCAGGGTAGGTGTTCAGCACCTGGCTTCAATTTACCTGCTCCTCTACCTAGTACCATGTGAATTTTGGGTTGTACTTCCTTAAAAAAACACAAACTAAATAAACAGTCCCTAAATTTACTCCTCTTGGCCCTTCATCTGCTATGAAGTAGACAGATATATTGGTCTTTTAACCTTAACCATCAAAATCATCCCCATAAGTGATCCCAAATCTAGAGCTTTACTCTAAGGAGCTACTGCAGATAGGAAATATGCAAAATTGAAATTCTGTAAATCCTACACAAGACATTCATGATCTTTGATTGCAAAACAGTAAAGACTCAAGAGCAGGAATCAGGAGTTGCCAATTCAGTATTCATTTCCTCTCAAATGAGACCCTGCTGCTTCCATGCTTGTTGTCTAGAATACTTCCAATCAATAGCAAGGAAAAAGGACATAAACCCAAATTAAGTGAACTGAGAGAAAAGTTGTGGGCAATTATATGAGATGTGAGATGTTTCTCATGATCTGCTTCAAATTTGTCAGTGCAGATTACCCCTGCCTGAGTCTACTCAAGACTCTAAGCAGATAACAGGTCTATTCACCATCCACCAGGTCCGCATGACAAATCAGGACACCAGCACCAATACCAGAGAATCATAAAGATTGGAAGAGACCTACAAGATTATCTAGTCCAACCATCTACCCAACCCCACCCTGCCCACTAAACCCTGTTCCCCAGGGCCACATATATTGCAATTCTGCCCTCTCCCTGGGCAGCCAGTTCCAAGCCCTGACCACTATGTCAGGGAAGAAACCCTAACCCTCCCCTGGCTCAACTCCCATCTCTCTACAACCTCTCAGGTAGCTGTAAAGAGCAATACGGGTCTCCCCTCAGCCTCCTTTTTTTCCCCACTAAACAACTTCAGTTCCCTCAGCTGCTCCTCATCAGACCTGTCCTCCAGGCCCATCACCAGCTACATTGTTCTTCTTTGGACCCACTCCAGCCCCTCAATGTCTTTTTTGTATCGAGGTGCCCAAAACTGCACCCAGTACTCAAGATGAGGCCTCATCAGTGTCCAGAACAGGGATACAATCATCTCTGTAGTCTTGCTGGTCACACTATTGTAATACCATGTTCATCTCCTCAGGAGAGCATCTGTATTGTTCTCATCTACTGAAAGGAGCAGACTGATTGACCAGCCTGTCAACAGCCTCTCATTGTCACTGCCTTCAGCCTTCACTGTGAGGCCATCTGCTGCCTGCAGAGCAGAGGATCTACCACCATTCTCATTTCATGTGGACAGCACTTCTCCAGGCCTAAAGCTGGCCAGAGCAAAGCTTGTGCAGCATTCAGGTTTAGCAGGGCTCACACGGGCTGCCGGCGCCACCTTTTCCAATGGGTCTGAATGTCACTGCCTGGCTTGGACCCCGACAGCAGGCAAGTCCTGGGCTGCCCATTCATCCCAAGACTCAAGTGTTCCCTCAGCTCTGGAAGTCTAGGTCAGACACAGAGCAAAACTGCCAGCTGCCTCATTTAAATATTCAGTGAACACTGCAAAGATTAACATTCCCTCTCTTGAATATCTAAATATTTGCCCACAATCCCCCTGCTAATGAGCAGAGACAAGTGCTGGTAAGTGGCAAGCAGCATTAAGCCCAGAGTCAATCAACAGAGCACAACAGGCCCTTCAGCACCACCACAAGGCCCATGCGAGTTACATTCAAAGCTGGTGGCTTGCAAATGGCCCTTCTCTCCCACTAACTCTGCCTCCACCACCACACATCCACACACATTCCTCCCTCCCTTTCCCTCTCCACCCCCTTTTCCGCTCCATAACCCACTTGGGGGCATAAAAAACTGGTACTGAGAAACCTGCCAACTGCTTTAGACTTTGGAACAGAGGCTCCGGTCTTGTCAGCTTGGAGCCTTCCACACAATGGAAAACATTACCCGTTGCACTAGCTAACGACCGAACTGCTCATTTGCATGTCGTAGGCAAATACTAACAAGGTCGCAGCCAGAAAAGTGCGGTCAGGAGCTGCTACCACTCTTGGCAAGAGGTTTGTGCCTGGAAAAGGGCTCTTTAAACACCTTGGAACATGTGCTAAGCTGCTGAAGTATGAGGTGTGGTGACAGCAAGGTGTTGAAACGGTGCTTTTAAAAGCTGCCAGTTATCATTAACACGTCTCCACAGAGTATTGGCAGCCAAGTCAAAGGCAACACCTAGAGCATCTTCTTGACGGGTGGGTGGGGAAAGAGGAAGAGGAAAGGGAGCAGGTGTGGTGAAAACAAAGGAAGGATAGAGAATCACACTGAGGGGGTTTCCCTCTTGCTCTCACACTCCGAAATTTCCTTCGGTGGTTCACAAAGAGGCAGTGGGGTCAGCTGCTCTTCCAGAGATCCACTGGCACTTGTCTAGGCAATCTGTAAGGGAAACAGTACCCCCATCTGATTCCCTGGGGAGCTCCTGGCATTGTCCTTGTTGTCCTCACTACCTCAAGGACTGGGTGTTCCTATTCCTAGTGGGATTGCAAAGCAGCTATCGAAAGGCTGGGAGCGGCATGTTTGGTACCTCCCATGGCACGGCACTTCCTTAGTGAGAGAACTTCAGTGGGAGACTGAAATTAGATTACTCAGGAGCTGCTGAATAGTGAGAAAAGAGCTGCCAGCCCCAACAGCCAGGGTTACCAGCAAAACATTCTTAGTGACAGCTGGCTGGGCTCAGACCAGTGCTGATGAGGCAGCATCAGCAATCTNCTTGTTGTCCAGCAATCTTGTTGTCCAGCAATCTTACATGGTTACAGACAGTATCTGCCCAGTCAGGGATGCAGCAAGGCCAAGGACAGGAGCTTCCACTTGCCTTTGTATGATCCTCTGAGTGACTCTGCTGCTGGCAGCACTGCATGAGATGAAGAACCCAGTGCTCATGTCCATATCTCCCCGTCTCCTCTCCGTGTCCCCTGCAGAGGGTCACAATCCAAATTCTGGAATAACTGACACTTGCTACTTCTTTGCTTAATTAGATTTAACCAGATTTATCACTTCCTCATTTTTAGTCAATATTTTAATGAATATTTTTTCCAGTTACCTGTCCTAACATTAGTTCCAACTCTCAAAAAAATGCTGTTTCTGGCTTTCCATACTTCTGAGAAGACACAAGTCACCAATATAGTCAAAACCTTGGGCCGATCTGTAGCAGCCACAACCTTTTCCCCAGTATGAAGAGTTTTTCTAAAAAGGATCCAACACTTCAAAAGTACCTGAATAGGAAAGTTTGTATGAACAAAAACAGCTCTAACGAAATATAATTCTGTCTCTTAAGAGTCTAAAAACCTTATCAGGCATCAAAGTCTTAAATATGTATTTGAAATTATGCACCCTACTTATTCCATATTCTAACCCTGTGCACCGAAGAGGCTGTAATTGTAATGGATTTAATAAAAGCTATCATATTCCATAATTCAGCAGGAAAGATTATGCATAGCTCCCAGATGCAACTAAGAATAGCCAAGTTTCTTCTCGTTGGTGATTGTTCTAAGAACTAAAAGAAAAAAATAGTTTCTATGTCTCCTTCTTGCTCCTTTGTCTCTCTGAAGTGCTCCAGGACCACCATGTCCCACTGATGTGTGGAGTTCCCTGACCCCCTCTCAGTTCTGAACTTTGGAGCAGTTGTTTCATTCACTCTCACCAAGTATTCCCCAAGGTTTAGTTATTTTCAGCCCTGGGTTTGAGGGAGCTGCTGTCAGTTACTGATCACCAGCTCTAACATGACTCCCTGCCAGCAGCACATTTTCTGTGATGATGTTGCCAGTCCAACTCTTGGGGCCATGGTCCAGTCTTGGACAAATCTGGCAGAAGAGCAGAGGTTTCAAATGAGTTTCCCAAATGAATGAAAAACAGTAAAACCACAGTACTTTCTCTGTCCTGAGCAGCACCCAATATCTCCAAGAGTTTGCTTTACGCGTTGCCCAGCCCCAGCGTGGTGGGGACACAGCAAGGACAGAGATGCCATGAACCACCTGAATTGTAAGACAAGAGATACAAATCCCTGGGGAAAGCAAGAAATTTGCCGCTCATGCAAAGACTGACTTCTTTATTTGTTTGCTTTCTTGTTTGTTTAGACTTAGTAAAATTGAAGCTCTAGAAGATAAACAAGGCCAGATTTTATAGAGACATTATGGCAGTGAAGTACCAAATTGCCTTCAAGAATGTCTAAGGAGGAGCCACTTGCTTTAAGACACGGAGTGAATTACTGAATCACCTCTTTCACACATCCAGACTCCTAGCAAAATCACTAAAACTTTTTTGTTAATTCTTATCTTACCTGTGGATAATCATTACCGGAGAAGAAAGGTGAGAATAAAAATAATTAAGAAAAGAAAAAGCCAAACCCCTTCTTTAGAGCCAGGATGATGAAAAACTGACATCCAACTTTCTCCTTCTCTTGCTGTCTCTCTTACACTTGCACCCGCTTACCCACACACCTCATAAACAGCAGCTTGATGGCCCCACGCCACACCTGCTCCCAGCCCCCTTTGGGGAGGTTTTCCTCGTTCATCTTCATGGCAGGGACTGTCACTCCACTGTACGGCTGTGGAGTCCTTCTCACAATGAGGCTAGGGCCCCTAGGCACCACCACGACGATAAATAATCATCATTCAGGAGTGGGGTGCTTTTAAATCCCAAACTTAGATTCTTCTGAGCTTCTTACCACACGTACAGACACACCCTCGCCCCTCTCTCTTTCTGAATTTGACCTCTGCTCCTGTTCAAAGCTGCAAAGCTCTGTTTCTACAGGGCTGGGTGGGGGATTCCCGGAAAGCCCGCTTGGGCCCAGCCTGCTCCTGTGACGCCAGGTGGGATGGGATGGCCGTGAATCTGTTCACACCTTGTCAACAAGGGGCCTGATCTGAGCGATACATCCTCCTCCGGCTTTAGGAAATTACTGGGGATGATGGCAAGGAGCAAGGAAAAGACATTGTGCAGAACTTCGGACAACAAGGAACCCCATACATGTGAACAGTCTGGTAAATCGCTAACTAAACTACAAGGACATGGTGGGACTGAGGGAAGTCTTTCCACACCCTTTGATGTGCCCTTAGGGGGCACCCTAAGAATAGAGAGGGTGGTTATTAGCGACTCCAAGAACCATTATCTCCTTTTTCCCTCTATAGATGATAAACCCAAATGACTTGAATAGGATGATGCCCCCACAAATAGGCAACTGGTGCTGTGCCAGCCTCAGCGATGCCTTCACTCCATCGTGCAAGCCTCCCTCTTTCTCCTCTCTCACC
Source organism: Rhinopomastus cyanomelas (assembly GCA_013400115.1). NCBI lineage: Eukaryota > Metazoa > Chordata > Aves > Bucerotiformes > Rhinopomastidae > Rhinopomastus > Rhinopomastus cyanomelas. Next base: position 947,090 of record VXBP01007531.1, read on the forward strand.
TTAATTCTTGTTTAATTCTCTTTCTCTCATCTGGACTTTTCTCTCTGTGTCAAAACTAATGGATTTACCACATGCTGGAAGGCAGCAAAAGGAAGTGGTGAAGTGACAAATGGGAATGGTCATGCTTTAATTTATTATGACAATCGTGCCTGGATCCACAAAGTAAACTGAGTCAACAGAGAAGGACTTTGTGCCAAGTTATTTATCCACTTCTCTAACTGGGGGATCTTTTTTCCCCCTGGCCAACCTTGCAACTGGTTAAACTCATCAACTTTATTGATGAGCAGAAGCAGCAGGGACCTTTCTCACAAAATAGTCAGTTGTTGAAAAACTTGGATTCATCCAGAGCAATTTTGTCCAGGAGTGGTTTGGTGCCACTAAATTTCCAGATCCAATGGGAGCAAAAAATAAAAAGGACTGGGAAAGGGGAAATCCAAAATAATCGAAACCTGCTGCTTGAACAGTCCCTGAAGACATTTGCTTTTCCTTCAGAAGACCTTTCTGTGCAGTTGAATCAAATTTTGAAATATTTCCTTTCGAAGTTTTCTTTTTGTCAGCTTTTCATAGAGATGACAAAACATTTCAACCAAGCCAAACACTCCAGCTCTTCTGGTCAGTCTGTCAGCATGTGGCATTTGGCAGGATTTTGCTTCCAGTCTGGCACAAGACAACTTTCCAGCGTCTCCAAATTTCCCACCCAACCATAGTAATGAATGGATCCTATTGACCCCACTGAACTACCTACAGCTGACCAGTATGACTGGTGGACAAATTTGTCCAAACCCTTAATAGTTCCTCTTTGTAGGAAGGACAAGACAAAGCTGCTGCCCAGCACAAGGCAGCTGGTCTGTAGTGTTTCGGCCTCCTTTATTTCTCAAGTCACACAAACAGCTATCCTGTACCCAACTGCGACAGCCAGTGTCTAAGAAAGACATAAAGGAAAGGATAAGCACACAATGCTTCTACTGCAGCATCATCTCCCAGCCTCCAATAGTTGCCACTTCAGTTTTCAAAGACAGAAGAGGTTCCTTTGGATTCATGTGCCCTCATGAAGACCTTTCTTCCAGGGAATTTATTTTTTAACCCACTTTAACCTTCTGACTTTTGTCTGATCATTATAGAATCATAGAATGACCTGGGTTGGAAGGGACCTCAAAAGGGCATCTAGTCCATTCCCCCTGCAGTGAGCAGGGACATCCTCAGCGGCAGAGACATGCCTCTGAGCACTGTCAAGGTTGCCCAGAGCTTTGTCTAGCCTCACCTTAACTACCTCCAGGAATGGGACCTCAACTTCCTTCCTGGACAGCCTGTTCCAGTGTTCAACCCCCTTCCTGCTAAGAATTCCTTCCTAACAGTCCATTTCAATCTGTCCTTCTCCAATGTGAAACGATCACCCCTTGTCCTGTTGCTACAGGCCTTCATAAGCAGCCCCTCTGCAGCCTTCTTGTAGCCCCCTTCAGGTACTGGAAAGTTGCTATCATGCACCCACAGAGCCTTCTCTTTCCAGGCTGAACAATCCCAGCTCCCCCATCCTGTGTTCCTAGCAGAGGTGCTCCAGCCCCTGATCATTTCCATGGCCTTCTCTGGACCTGCTCCGTCTCACAGCATGGTACCAGGAGCATCACACTCAGTTGAGATCACGGAATGATTTCTTTCTGGCACAGGCAAGTTCTCAACTAACAGCAGCATCTTCTTTCCAGATACTGCTTTGCAAGGGAAAACTAGAGAAGAGTGGATAAACCCCACAAAAGAAAGGCTAAAGAACATTAGAAACCAAAATATACAAAGACAGGTCAAGAGAACCGTGTTTCTGCAGCATGCATGTGGAATATGAGCACAGTGCCCTGCAGCCTTTACTCACATCCTCACACAGCAGAGCAGAGACCTGCAGACAGACACCCCTTTCAAACACTTCTGTGTCTTTCATACTGAATCACATTCCAACAGCATGACACAACCTCCAAAGCAGCGTTTTAACAACCTACAGTCAAAACAAGCAGGCGTTGTTTGCCATCCTGCTTGGCCAAGTGCTCTTGCTATTGAGCTGGAACGTACCTGCATCCGGGTAGAGGACACCAGGACTACCCCTGCTCGGCAAACCCAATAGAGAATGGGGTTTGGATCCAAGCGCTCCATCAGTTAGCACCAGAGCATGCCAATGAATGCAGACTGAAAGTCCCCAATACTCACAATTCTTTAATTCAGAGGTGATCAACATTTCTGCTGTGAAACCCTTGCTTGATGCTAAATTGCACCCACTGCGGAGCCCTGTTACAGCACCTTAGAAACTGCACTGAGTGGCTGACCCACAGATCTGAGCATCTTCATGTAAGCCCAGAGCATCAGCCTCAAAACCACACTGGGATTTAGCACAGTCCTAAGACAACATTTGTATTTCCCTGCATCTCTGCAAAACCTGTGTGACAATGCCTTTTCCTGTTATTTGTTCTTTGAATGCTGTCATGCAGCAGAGATTAAGATGAGGAGTAACAGGGAGGCAGACATCACAGCAATTAACTAGTAAGAGCCACACCAGTGGACTAGGTAGCCCTGTATCCAGTCACAAGCGACAACAATTTTAGTCCTAAATAAAATTCCTTTCTCAGCCTCCATTGAGAATTTGGAGCATTATAGCCCTCAGGAGGAGATTGCACACTTCACCCAATAGATTAACCAGCTGCCCAACCTATTGCCCAATCTCTGACTTGCACACAGAATCACAGAGTCAGTAGGGATTGGAAGGGACCTCAAAAGATCATCTAGTCCAACCCCCCTGCCACAGCAGGATCACCTAGATCAAGTCGCACAGGAACATATCCAGGCGAGAATGGCCAAGTTTACTTTTGGCGCAACCTCCCCGAAATGGTGAAAAAACCAATTCTGCTGCAATAGGATTTTCCTCCTTCCACTAACACTAAGGAGTTATAGTTCATAACTTCCAACTGAATTCATTGTACAGCCAAGTGTCTCTAATGAATTCCTCTAATGATCATGCCCTAATGTTTGACTTCATTATGTCACTTTTGCAACAGTAAACTCCAGAAGAATGTGTCTTTCTTTCAGTAAGGATCACTCAACACTCGCCCTTCTCTCCTTGGTCCTGCCCCAGCCTCAGCCCCAGGGAAGTGCTGTACGGAACAATATCCCGGAGCTGAGGAACTCCCAACTGGTCTTGCCCACGCCTTGTCCCAAAAGGTTTCTTGACTTCACATACCCTAAACAATACCCTTCAGATATCCCAGACCATACCCAGGAAACTTGAGGCCTTGCCTTTCCATCAGGGACTGATTCTCAGCTATTCCCAGCTTTGAAGTGCTGAGAAGGGTTCTGAGCACTTAGAGAGTTTCTTTAAAAAAGACACAAAAGAGAAAAACAAGCATGGTAGGGTTGAGAGGCTCAGAATTAAAGATGCTCCTGACATTTTTTCCTGTGCATTACTCAGCCCAATCTGTTTAATGGGTCTTCATCAGTGGCTGTGATTGCTGATTTGTGCAGGCGACATCATTCGATCAGACATGGCTTTGAAGCAGAATAATAATTCTTTCCCATCTTCCAAAAGACCATTTAATTCACGCTCCCCAATCTCTGGGAACAGATAACCCATAGCCCTTTTAGTTCATTAACTCTCTGGGGCTGTCATCAAAGGATCATCAGCGGCTCAGGCAGAGTCTGAGGAGCGGAATCTACAGGAGAGAAAAGCGGCTGAAAACCTGCCGAGTCCCTCTCGCCCACCCATGGCTTCAGCACACGCAACTCCTGCCATGTGTCCTGCCACATCCAAACAGCTTCCCAGAAGGCAGGGCAAGGAAGGGGGAGACACACATGACTTTTATTACCTCTCCCTCTTTATTTAACCAGACCAGGAGCAAGGCTGCGTAATCTAGTGGCTGCTGTACTGGGGAAAACTCAGTGCCAACAGAGAGACACAAAGCGAAACCAGACATCGACAGAGCCCTGGGGAGAGCAATGGGATGGGATCAGCAAGGCAATAGCTGTGCTGCTGTTTGGATTCATTATGATAGGGTGACTCCACCACAGCTCACAAGGAGACTCACAATCTGTACAGGCCACACCTAAGGCCCTGCAACCAGTATGGACCACCACAGAGGAGGAATCTGAGCTGGGCCATCTGCTGCAAATACAGAGGTCAAGTTGAATAAATTTTGGCAGAAGACTATTCCTTTCACCTCCTACCACAAATGTCAGGGTTATATGATAAAAGGAAGGCAGAAGATAGGCAAAAATCCCAGCTCCTCCATCAGATTTTCCAAGACCATATTCAAAAGTTCTGCAAAGAAGTTAGTGCCATCGGTCCTCCACTGCGACAGGGGAAGCTCCAAGTGATAGAAAGCTCACAGCCATTGCGTGTCCTGCAGCCTCACTGACATTTGTCTCCTACCTCAGATACCTCTATCCCAGTAATAATTTCAAGCACTGAGTGCACTTGGAGCTTTTTCTGTGAGATGGGAAATGCACAGACCTTACAGCTCCATGGAAAGCTCCACCTCTTTCAGATTACGAGTGGAAAGAATTTAGCTAAGAGGCTTCAGTAAATCACCCTGAAGCCTCCTTTCCTCAGTTTATATTATCCATCTCGCTATCCGCTTGACCACACTAAATTCTTAAAGGCATCTTGGCACTATGCAAACACGGAGGGGGAGTTTATTGAAAGTACTAAACATGTTCTAATTGTTTTCCCCTGCACTACTCCGCTAAAATTCACTCTGCCGTGAGCGGAAGGAGTGTTAGAGCATTACTGAGGCACTTCAAACAATCTTATCCTTAATACATGGCAAGTGGTGAAGTTCAGCCACACGAGGACCTCTTGATTTCATCTCTTTGCCTTGCAACCATTTTGCCATTCAAGCAGGACTTTTGTCTCAAGCTCTCCAGCAGCAGGAGAAGACAAGAACCTCAGGATACCGGGAGGTGCCTTTAAACAATACTCCTTAAAAAGCTTTGAAAATGATAAAGTGCTAAGTAAATATTCAGTTGGATTGCAGTTACATTTGGGGGGCACGTGGTTTACAAGCAATTGCAGAAAAGCCATCAATAAAAATCAATAGGTTCCTCTTCCCCCCCCCCCCCCCCCTTTCTCTCTCTCACTCTCTCTCACTCCCTTTCTTTGACTTTTCCTTAGCTATTCCCCAGATCTCTGTCAGTGATTGCTGAATTTTCATAAGGGGAAAAAATTACTTCCTAAAATGTTCAAAAGCTTTTCCTCAGTTTGTTATTAGAGCAATTATCTAGCAAAACACAGCACAAGAGCACAAAGTATTCTAATGGGAAACAAATGTGCCAGAGAAGTGACCAAACTTGGAATCTTTATTGAAAAATGAGGGGAAAGCGATTAGCTGAAGAGGCAGCAACGGAAAGATTTTCCACCTGGCCTTGGGCAACACATCAAACGGTCCTCGGAAGGGTGCTATTTATAATTGTTGTCTGGCTGCCTCTGGACCCCTTGTCTGTCTGTCAGTTGGGTCTGTTTTCTCCTGCCGCCTCCTCTCTGCCACGTGTCCTGTCCGTGGGGTGTTTATACAATGGGCTCACAGAACGGCTCCATGAGGTTCAGTGGAGTTCCCGTGCTGGAAGCAAGGAGAAAATGATACCCCAGATGTAGTGGTTTCTTTTCCCCCACGTCTGCTCAGCTTCTCTCAGAAGCTTTTGAACTGTTAGCGTTACCACAGGGCAGAGGCGAGGGGCTCACTGAATCATATATAACAGACAGTATCTCCTCTGGTCATTCCCCTCCAATAAAATCAGTTCAAGGTGGAGGCAAAACTGTCGCCAGATCAAGAAGGTCTGATTTCACCTCCCCTTCGCTCTGGTATAAACAGCTGCACAACTGCAAGGTCAAAGGCTCTACCAACCTGAGTGAGTTTGCACTGGGGTAATTAAAGGAGAAATTACATTTTGCAAATATTGAGATGATTTATAAGAATATCCAGAATCTAAGAGCTTTGCATGACAAACAAAGGTTGTGAAAGAATCATAACAGCCATTTATCACTGCGCACTCGTGGTCATTTATCATTCTCCTCTGTTTCACTCTATTTTAAATGTGAAATAAACAAAAATCTATTGAGTACCTAAATGCTCAGCCAGTGTAACTGCTCACAACTTCATCAAGGCCTTTGGAATCATTGTTTTTTCACTGCAACTGAGGAGCTGTTTTAGGAGATGGAGTAAACCCCAGCACAAACACAAAAGGACAAGAGACTTAAAAGAAGATCTGAATCACTAGCTCGCAAATGGCACCATGGGCTGAAATTCAGTCCCAGAAGGTATCCAGGACACACAAGGCAAGGAGAATGTTTCTATTTGAGTAGAAAACAGGGTGGATTAGTGATGGATCTGTGACCAAATAACAGGCAGCACACTGGCAACCAGCACTATTCTTAGCATGAGATCTGGCCATGCAAATTGCTGCAGAGGCGCACCCCCCTCCCCCCCCAAAGAATGCCACAGTTTCATTAACCAAAATAGGGACTTTTGAAGTTCAGGCATGAAAAATAAAGTCTGATTTTTATCTCTGTTAAGATTCCATTTGCCCAAAGATGTCCAAACCTCAAAAGGGGTCAGATGTTCAGTATAGATAATCATACAAAGTTTGGGTGTGTAGCTGAAGCCTATCCAAATTATCCTGGGCTCTCCAGGATGAAGGATGGGAAACCTTGTGAGAAGAGTTAAGAGACACCAACAGAAGCTTTCTGATACATTGTGCTTTCATTCTGATCATAAATACTGCAAGAGCAGCCTTCACTGTGGTATTTTAATGCTTCCAATCTCCAACTTCTCTCAGGTCTACTTAGAGCAATGTGTTTCTAAGTGCACACACTGCTCAGGTAAAACTGAGCTTTTGTTGGAGAGAACTGCCCATCAGGAAGCATCTGTCCCCTCACTTATCCTACTTCCCAAACACCCACAGTGACCCATCCCGTAACAACAAAGTCTGAGATACATAGAAAAAATTCATGGGATGAGCATTTCATTCAGCCTCATCTTCAGTGCCTGGACAAGGAGAGAGGTGAGGGTTTGGTCAGTTCTTAGTCAGGGGATGAATTGCTGATTGCCCACACACACATGTTCAGGGACTGGGAGCTTCCACACCCAAACCTCCCTTAGAACACCAGTGGGAGTGAGGCCATGGAAAGGGCTCCACTGTGACAGCCCCAAAAAGTCTTGCAAATATGCTGGTGATCAATGACACAGCAGTAGGGTTGACGGCAGCAAATGTTGTAAACCACCAGGATTTTGTATTCCTAACCAAAAGAAAGAAACAAATTCCAAGGCCCAAATCCACCCTGCTGCACACAGTGAGCAAAAGACCCGTCCGTTGTAATTAGGGGGTGGATGAGTCCTTATTGCTTTCTGCTGCTCATTTAAGGATTCAAAAAAAAGACACAAAGACTTGGAAGCAATCTCTGACCTCACAAAATGAGTCTTTGAACAGCCCTGATGAAGAAGAGACTCCTGGGGTCAAGATTTCTGGAACTGTCCTGTCTGTTCCAAATCTATTTCTGTGACCCTATATTTGTGAGTAAACTTCAACTTCTTTATTACATCTTCTCCTTCCCCTGCCAACAGCCAACACACCCTAAGTCCCTTGTCCTTTTCCCAAAACCAGCCTCAACAGCCTTCAGCTGCACCTCTCATTCTGGAGCAGTTACGCATTCACGAGTTGCACTGGAGGGTGACTGCACAGACAGGGCTTTTCCAGGAGACAATGGCTTTATTTTCTCTCCTCCTGACAGAGTTCATAACGGGATGTAAAATGCTGTGTGAAGCACAACGAGCATCAGCAGCACAAACCCCAATGGAAACCATAAATCTTGAACACATCATTGGGTTCTTAACTCCAGTCATAGGAAAGCAGCTATGGCTGTGTAACGGCTTCGATGCTCAGACTGTCTTCATCAGCCTTCTGACCACTGTGTGTGCTCAGAGAGATGGTTCTACAACATCAACAAAGATTGTACGGCTTTCAGAATCACTTTGGAATGAATGGGAAAGCTCACAGTGGAGCTTCCAGGCCAGGTGAAATGCTGTGAAATACTGGTCCCATCAAAGCTGCCTCATTTCAAGCTTTTTGCACCCATGTGAGGCCACACACATCTATTTACCCGTGTGACCCTAAATCAGAGCCCCACTGAGGTCTTCCTAGGTCTCTGTAAGAGCAACACTGTGCCCCCGCAACATAAAGACACTTTACTGGAAGTCAAGAAACCTGCCTTCAGGCCCAAGCTCCACCACAGACTTGATGAGCATGGTTGATTGAGCAGCTCAGCTCCCATTTCACTTCAGATTCCTCTTCATCTTTTGTCTATTGGGACTGCATGAGCTGTAGGACAAGAAAAATATCTCCCTGAATGTTTACTCAGCAGCCAAACTTCACCGTGGTAGGGACTGATTGTCACCATCCAACACAAAGAACCATTATCTACCCAAGCTGTCTTCAACCTGCTCGGGACAGTGATTTACTGGCTGCGAGGGAGGTTCTGGGAGAGTGAACTGACTGCACACAGAGACCATTACCTCATCTGTTGGACTACAACTAGAGCAGGAGTGCAGACAGCAAACCCTAAGTAGCAATTAACTTCAGGGTTAGTTCAAAGAAAATCTCCAGCTTCCTCTGCCGTTCAGGGCCCTGAGGAGGAAGAGAGAAGTCCAGAGAACAGACTGTGAGCTTGGGTCCAGTTTTCCAGTTCAGATGGTGGTGGTGGTTTTCCACGATGACAGACAGACCTTTGTTACTGTTGATAAGAGCATGAGGAGCACACACAAGATTAATACGAAAAGTAGCTGTGTGGTAGAGCTATTCCCTAGGTTGGGGGGTGTGTGGGGGGTGGTACATTGAATCAGTCTAGCAGCTTCTACACAGGGGTCTCAGAGCACATTTCAATCATTCGCAAGTCACCTCCCAAACACTTTCATAAATGAGTTTTTTCTCTGTTTCTAGCATGTGCAATTAATTGCAAGTGTCGTAGTATGTGCATGGAAGTCAGGGTGAAGATCAGGAGTCACCTCACTATTCTTAGTCAAATCAGAAGCAGACAAGAACTCCCTGGTTATTACCGGGCAGATCAACATAGTTATTATCAGAGCTTAATGTGGGAAATGAGGAAAACAATTAGCTCAATTCATCAGAGTCCAGAAAGCCTTCACGACTACCTCCTATAGACTGTCTCCTCCAGATAGGCACAGAAAAGGCCAAGAAGTTCCAACAATGAAAAGTCAAGAAAGAACAAATTGTCACTGCACTGCCCTAGCAGCAAGAACACGTCTTCCCAATGAACAAGCACCAAGAACCCGGTACTACAGCAGAACTGAGGCACTTTGCTCAGGGAGGTACAAGAAGAAAAGGACAACTTGATTGCAACTGGAAGTCTGATGTCCCTCTGCTATGGCTCTGCATCAAACCACTGCCAACTCTATCAAGAAAAGCAGGAAGAGTCATTTAAATGTCTTCCACATGCATACAAGGCTCAGCAGCTCCATGGGTTTTCCAGCACATGCCCAACAAGGTCTCGTTGCTTTCCTGCTGTTACTGCAGAGCTATCACAAAGATTCACTTATTGCCAACTTCACAACAACTGGTTTGTTACAGGTTTTCACTGGTCCTTTCCACCATCATTTATTTATCAGATCTGCTCTTTAGATTGAACAGGTCCTTATAAGAAACCAGAGAGAGAAACAGAGTACAAGACCTGCAGATGCAGCAGCAAGCTGCCTCCTCACCAGTTCCAAGCCTTTCAGCCATGCTCCCACCGTAACTCAGCAGCAGTGACACAGGCTGTTTCCGTCTTTGATGGAAATGAACCCTGCTGGGTTACATAAACAGACAGAGCTCAAAAGATGTCATGAGTCTGACCTCTGCCTTTCCTTGCTGAATTTCTCAGTATCTGACGCTAGCTGTTGAACAGAATAAATGATGGGATGCACAGGGAGCAACATCTATGAGACCAAAGGAATCCTGGCCAAAAAACAGAAGACAACAAAAGACTGTGGAAATGATCTAAGGATGTCACTTGGCAACTTCACCATCATTGTCTTGGTTTGTATGCATTAGTTCTGAAAAGCTGGCAACGGTTCCTCTGTGCCAGTTTTGATTAGAAGACCATTTGTGTTGGTATGAAAGGAGACAAAACCTTTTCTCATCCTTTCCAATAAGAGGGGCAACACCATCCTTGTATCGGGCAGCGTCCCCCCTTGTGTAACTCCACTAAAACAATGGAGGTCCTATCAGTGATGAGTTTGGGCCATTGTTTTAATGGGATTAATGCCAGACCTGTTGTTGCTAGAATCTCTGCTGCGAGTCATAAGGTAAATAACGCTCTGACATTGTCTCCCTATCGGACAAACATCTGGATTTCTACTGATGGCCATTTAGCTGCATAGACAATGAAGGCATTACTGTTGCAAAAAGCATTAGAGGTTTCTATAGAGCTGGCCAGGCTCAAGTGACCTTCAGCAGAACCCACTTTAAAAGGTGGTTTTAGCACACACAGATAAAATCAAGAGAGAGGCACCTCCTTGCTGCTACTTTTTATGCCACTTACTGGAGTGAAGTTCTGCTACATCAGCTCCCAGACAGCTCTGCAGGAGCTGGTGGTGGATAGAACTCATCCCTGGAGGGCTTTGTAGGTCTGACACAGGGAAAAGAACAACATCTTGCGTGTCTTGATGCCAAACTTATATAAAGAACTGCTGTGCCAGTACGAGGAACTGTTTGTATGATGGAAAGGGATTCTTCTGGAAGCTGAAGCCTCATGGCCCAGGTAGCAGAGAAGTTCAGTTTTGTATTGGGGAAGTCATTACCCATCAGCTGTTACAGCACCACTGACAACAGTAGCAAGGTGACTGTTGATTTTGCTGTGAATTCTGATCTAATCAGGATTGGACTGATACTGCCAGCTACTTCCACTCAAGTTACAGATCAACATTCGTTCATGTTTATCATATATTAGGTCTGTGCTGGAAATCCCACCCAGTAACTGACCAGCCACTGCCATTTTCAGCTTTCGAGGGAGTTGTTTTTGTTCTTTCTCTGTGGAATAGCACTGGGCCAAAGAACTCTTGGACTAATCATATCTGACCCATACTCAGATAGTAAACTTTACAAAAGTCCAGCTGTACTTGCCCTTCCTTAGTTTGAAGTCATTGTATAGGAGTCAAGGATTGGGGGGTCTTCCATGTGCTGGAGAACATACTGCTGCTGTGTCAGTGCTACTGTTGGCAGCTCTCTTCCCTAGGAGTGGCTTCTGCCACTCATGCCTGGGATTAATCCATAACTCAGAGACATCTTTGGTGTCTGTATGTTTGTCCTCCTCATTTTTCTCCCCAGGTACGGCTACTCAGTTTCTAACTCCTCTACTGTTAACAGTTAACTCTATTAACACCATCCCCACACTCACTTCCCTCCAGTGCCTTGCAGACTTTTCTGACCAGAAAAGGACCTTTGGGAACTGGTGTCTAAACTTCCTGTTGGGGTGAGAAAGAGATAAAAAACTGGCCTGATCCAGGCTGCTCTAATTTGATTCCCAAGGAGGGAAATCCCTTTCTATTTAATGCATTCTTATGGCCCCAAGCAGTGCAGCTGTGCAGTGGAATTAACCTTGGAGGACACAGATGAGCCTCCTGCATGGGACAGCCCTTGACTGCACTTTCCCACTGCTGCTCTCCCACTAATGGGGAGAAGATGCTGCTTCTCCCCTTGACACCACTTTGAGGTCACAATGGTTCTAGCATGAGAAGGGAGTTGTCAGTACTGAAACATAAACCATCTGAACTCACCACAATCACAGCAAGTCATGAAGGCTTCAGCGAGTGTTGTTCAGCTTCACACAGAAGTCATGAAAGATGTCTTCAGACTTCTGCAGCACTTTTGAGGGACTATGGAAGGAACTGCTATATCTACCTATAACTTGTTTGCTTAACTATATTCAGGTTTTACCTTCAAACATGGATTTCTGTAAAATCTAAGATGCTGCTAAAATGGCTCAAGATCTTCTTGATGGCTTGTTTTGGTTTTTTTTTTTAACTACTATGTAGGTGTTGGCAGCACACAGAATCAGATACTTCAAGAACAGTCTACAGCAGATCTCAAAGAATCATAGAATGGTCCAGGTTGGAAGGGACCTCCAAAGGGCATCTAGTGCAAACCTGCTGCAGAGAGCAGAGACATCCTCAATTAGATCAGGTTGGCCAGAACCTTGTCCAGCCTCACCTTGAATATCTCTAATGATGGGGGCTTCAACCACCTCCATGGGCAACCTGTTCCAGTGTTCAACCCTGCTCTTGCTAAAGAACTTCTTTCTTTCTAACAGCCCCTTTCATGAGAAAAGTCAAAGGTTGCTCCCCAGAAGCAAATTCTGCTCTTGGGTTTCATAAACATTCTTCTTAGCAGTGGGGAGCTTTGCCTCAGCAGTTTGGTTCTTCCCTCACAGTTCAGTGACAATCTTGTTCTATGAAAAGCCCCACATCATGCCCTGGCTCTAGCAGATTGCATGTTTTCATCATTCTGACACACTGTGGCAGTCACAGCTCCAGACACAGGACAGGTCATGCACAATTAAGAAATAACTGTAGAATCACAGAATGTGTTGGGATGGAAGTGAAGAGTCATCTAGTCCAACTGCCCTACAACAAGCAGGGCCATCTCTCAACAGACCAGATTGCCCAGAGCAACATCCAGCTGGACCTTGAATAGCTCTAGGGACGGAGCCACCTCTCTGGGCAGTCTGTTCAGGGATTCCCAACCCCCAGATTCAATAACTTTTTCTTTGCGTCCAGCCTCAATTTGCCCTTTTCCAGCTTGAATCCATGACTCCTCATTCCCTGCCTTTGTGAACAGCCTTCAGACAGCCCCTTTCAAGGATTGGAAGCATCTGGCTGTTCAAATTCAGAGTATTTGAAACCCTGGCTTAGCAGGATCAAGGGTGTCGTGGAACCATATGACTTTGAGCTCCACAAAGAAGGAATGCAATGCATGAAGACAGCAGAAAGCAGAGTGAATGAACTGCCAATGTTTGGCTTAAATTATATTAATGCCACCATGTCAGTGTGAGATTGTAAAATACACAGAGTCATCTGGTTTGGTCCATCTTTGCGGGAAGCAGTACATGTAGCAACAATAATCACACCAGGGTCAAGAGTTGAGATTGTTGTCATTCTTTATAGGACTGCAAGAAGTGGCAGCCAGGATAGAAGCCTTCCTGTGCAGGATGCTGTACGAAAAGGTCCTGCTCCCAACAGACAAGTGTGGAAGGGGAACAGAGTAAAAGCACAGCATATCAGATAGATCTCGGGATGAATAACCCACATCACGCTATTACCTGGTCCTCTGCCATTCCAGGACAGAGGAATGAGGACATACCCCGTTCTCTTCCCCGATGAACCTGCTTCATTCTTTTTTCTCTCAGTCAAAACACCCCCCCAGAGAACCTTTCTGCTTTAACTGCATTTGAGGGGAAGACAAAAAAACCACATAGAATATTTTCTTTCCCAGTCCCTGCTGTGTTTTCCCCAGTGGAGGGGAAAAAAATCCACCTTGAGAAAATAACACCTTGTTCCTGCACATATTGGCACTTGCACTGCTTCCGTGTCATGTTTGCTCTGTCAAAACAAGTTTTCCTCGCCCCTCAGGGTCAACCCAGCTTTTGAAAACCAAGCTGTCGTCTCCAGGCATCATCACTAGCAGTAGCCAGATAACAGACTATGAGTTCACATTCCACAATGGTTATGACTAGTGATGAATGAGCTGGCTCGGAGACAGAAGGAATTTCCTACAGGTTCCACTGACTTTCCAAGAAATGCGTTTGTCTGACTTGGTGATGGTGGCAAAAAGAACACAGTAGTATAGGGGGTTGAAAGAGGAAGGGAGAAAACCCTAATTACAGCAGAGGTGAGACAGTGTAGAGCACAAATCATCACTGTTCCCTGGGTCTGTAGCTGTTCCTGGGATGCTGCAGGTGCCTTACCAATGCAAAAGTGAAGTTATAATATATTAAATATATTTTTAGATTAAATCTGTATTTAATTCAATATTTTATTGAATATATATTAACGGTCTAATATGGTCTTGCCACTATTGACAGAGGAAAACTGAGGTAGACTTAGTAGATTACAGCACAAGAAGGGAAAACCACGAAACAATGGTTTATGGCTGAATGTTCACCCTAAACACCACGAGCATCAGGATGGTAAACCACAGCAATACTCAACGCGAAGCAGGGCTTGTGTTCACCTGCACTGCCACAACCCCAACTCTACAGGGTCGTACAGACTCCTCACCCAAGGCAGGACCCAGACCTACATCCACAGTTACGTCATGCCTGCTGCAACCAGAACTTGCCCCACTGTTTTGATGTCGTTGGTGTACTTCTAGGCCAAACAAGCAACATAATCTATTCCAAATGTTGCCTTTCGAGCAGTCCAGGCATAGAGCGCTTGTTGCGAGATTATAGCTAATCCATCATTTGATGGTATCTACATTCCAAGGATTTCAGCTGCAGCTCCAAACCGTCCAGCATATCTAATGAGCATTAATTCACTATTAATCACCAGCACTTGTAACCACTGCCCACAGCCCTCCTCCATCATTCAGCCCAAGATACTCTAGGTAGAGCCAGTGCCTGATGCGAGTGTTCAGGTTCCTGGAAGGTCCTACAGAAGCCGTTTTGTCATCTTGTGTCAGAGCAGTGACAAGGCAGCCCTGAGAGAGAGAAGAGCCTATAGAATACATCACCTTAAACTACAGATCCTGTTGTAGACTCAGTACAAGATATGCAGAGGGTGTCAATCCACATAGTTCTACTAATCCTCCCTCAGCTAACACAGCTTGATCCTTCTCATTCATCAGCCCATTTATTTGAGAAAATGCTAGTGCAGGAGGTGCTGAAGAATGAAAAATTAGCTCTAGGACTGGCGGGTTTGTAGTGTTTGGTACAAGCTGAGTTCTTGCTAAATTAAATTTACTTGTTCAACTGAGGACAGAAATGGAGAGTTGAGGGAATGTGACCTGCTCTAGACAGCTACAGAAGTTGTACTTTGAATTTGGCAGATGAAACAAAAACTTCAGAACAATTAGGAAGGAGAAAAATAAGGAAAATATTTTCATTTAACAACTGCATTTTTCCACCCTTTATGACTCAATAATTGTAAGTCCTTGCTGAACAAGAAACACGCTGAGAAAAAAGTATCGACTGCACTATTTTGGGATTTCCTTCCACAGCAAGAAAGAGGGAGTGATAAAAAAAACCCCTTGAACTTCAATAAACATCTCTGAGGGAAAGTTCAGATCCGTTCTCATTGCTTTCTGACCTGGTGCCTGTAATGACTGGGTTTAGTTTCATATTAAAAAAAACCCAACAAACCCCAAATTCTTGTTTTCAGTAATAAAAAAGGCAACGTTGGAAATGAGCAGATTTGTTGCCATGAGCCAAATACTTCCTGCAGTGCAACGCAGTACCTGGAACTCCTGAATTTCCTCTTGGAATGACCAGTAGAAACCACTTTTTTAAAGAATGTGTATTTAATGAATATAACGTCAGGAAGGTTTGTTAATTACAGTCTTGTCATGTATATGAAGTCATCCTTGAGCTCTTTGCTGCACGCTAAAGCACAGCCATTGAGTAAAGGTCCCTCTTACTGGGTATCACTAACCACCTTCCACCCAGAACTAGCACCAGGGTGGCTGCTTATGCTGCTCTTGCTCCAAAGCCACACAGAAAACTCTAAAGGCACTGCTCCAACCGCACCACACCAACCGCACACTGCCTGCACAGCTCCAACTTTACGACACTGACTGCGCAATGCCAACTGTACACAGTGGCCATCTCAGCATCTTCCATCAGGTTCCTCACAGAGCAGGAGAACAAATGTGTGGGCTGTGATTGTGCCTGTTGTCCCTTGTTATCTCTCTTCCGGTTTAGGTTTCATCACTTGCCACGGTCAACAAACATCCTCCAAGGGACCTCTACACACAAATGAAAGGCCCATCCCAAGTCCTGCTGAAAAGGGAACATGTAGTTTGAGAATCTCATGCTTAACCTCCTAACAGCTAAGAGGAAGCAGGACAGATGTTCTGACCCTAAAGTGCAATAGGGCTGCAGTAACCCCTGACTGGAGTCCCTGCATGCTACAAACACTAACTGCAGCCATCTCGCAGAAAAAAACAGAAATCATACAATCAAGTGAGAAGAGGGGAAGGATGAAAGGCCAGGATGTTGTCCTTACCCCTAAAAGTCACACTGCAGCACAGCATTCAGGTCAGTGATAGTAACATCAATTTTTTGACTGCTGCAACTATTTCCACTCCTTTTAACCACCAGCCCCCCAAGCTTCTCCCCCTCCCCATGCACTACATCACATCATATGACTAATGAGTTTGACCCTTCTTCAACCCCTATCTGCAGTCTCTCATGGCTCCATCACTGTTTGCTTCCTGCCTTTATTAAATCAGATGGGCTGTGTGTGCTGCGAGTCCCAGAGCCAGAGGAACACAGAGAGACAAAGAAATAAGGGCCATCATCTCCAAGCCTCCAGGGCTGTCCACCTCCTATTTCCTCACCATATTGCTGTGTGGATGTGCCACTCCATCATTTTTTCTCACTTCCATGATAAAATCACTGCTTCCTCCTACTAGGAGAAGAAGTGAAATGCAGACCTCTTCATAATGTCATTCCACACTGTGGAACTGCATTATGGCTTTTCCAAGCTATTAATTATTGCACTGCCATGATTCCTTCAGCTTCTGTCCCTTTCCTCACTCCCAATTTTTCTTTTCCTTTCTCTTCCATTTCCCTGCACCTTTCACCTTTTTATTCCTTCTCCCTAAGACACTCTGACCATGCAACCGTCTCTTAACATGTTACCTGTCTCTTAAAGGCAGGTGATTACTATTTCAGAGTTCTTTTCCAACCTTAATTATTCTATGATTCCAAAGCTCTGGCCACTGGAGCATTTCTAACATTTTAACTCTCAGTTTTGGAGAACTGTTGTCTCACTATGTGGGGGTGTTACTTTCTCACTTGCCTGTGGATTGGGCTAAGAAACATTCAAGCCAAACCTTTTTTTGACATTACTAACCCAGAGATGGGTTAGGCTACCTCTGAGATCCATTTGAGCCTTGGCAGATGAGTCTACCCAGACTTCAATGGAAATGAGTCTGAAGACTTCCAGATCTTTTACAACTACTTGAAAGAAGGTTGTAGACAGGTGGGGGTCAGTCTGTTCTCCCTAGTGTCCAGGGATAGGACAAGAGGAAACAGCCTTAAGCTGCCCCGGGGGGGGTGGGGGGGTGGTGGTGTCGGGTTGGAAGCCAGAAGGAATTTCTTTACTGCAAGGGTTGTCAGGCACTGGAACAGCCTGTTCAGGGAACGAGGTGAGTCACCATTCTTAGAGATGTTTAAGAGAAGGGTAGATGCTTCATTGGGGGACTGGGTTTAGTGGTGCTGACAGGGCTAGAAAAAGGCTGGATTTGATGATCTTCAAGGCGTCTTCCAGCCAAAATTGTTCTATGATTCCAGTTCTCACAGGAAGAAGCCCATCACTTGGGCTGCCCTGATGACGGCCCAATAACTTTTTGTGAAGATTTCAAAAATCTAGGTGTTTAATTTCTAATCTGAACAAGACCAACTGTAAAATTATCAACATCCTTCACACAAAGTGAGTAACTTCTTTCTGCAGTGCTCATACACAGGTAACTCAGTGTGACCAATACTCATGGTAGCACTCCAGCGCATCATACGCCTGAGGACAGCACTCACTTATTACCTCTTGTGACAGTATCTGACAGTTAAGCATACAGAAGTGAGAGTTCTGTGTCACCCATTATAGTAAGTGGGACTGGAAAGTAGATCCTGGAATTGAATTCCACACTTTGTAGGGTGGCGGATGTATAAATACTGCATGGAAGATCGATATATGATTGCTAGCTCAGTTAACAAGTGGCTAATGTCTTGTTACAGACTTTTATAGAGTCTGGTTGGTCAATAGGTTGCATTTAACCATGACTGATGATCACCTGTATCACATAATAACCATGCCTGTAATATGCTTACACAGTCTATTCATCACGCATTAATCCTTTTAAATGTATTTATGAATATACTCCTACTCTAATGTTTCACCAAATGGAGCAGCAACAACTGGCAAAAGAAGAAGAGCTATAGATTTTGCATCCAAGTTTAACCTCACTCACAGAGCAGATTTTGAATCAAAGATCCAGCTCAAATTTACTCCAGGAGGTCAGATTCAAAGCTAAAAGTACTCAGAGACTCCACAAGTTCAGTTAGAAGGAATGTCGGGCAACCACCTCAGAGGATGACAACAAAGGAGAAAACACATTGAGATGTTTCTGAGGGGGAAAAAACGTAGACCATGAAGGAATAAACAGAGCCACAGGCTGCAGTGATAATAAAAGCAGTAGAAACTATTGCAAAAGCTCTGTTTAATCACTCTGGACTAGAAGCTGTGCCTAGAAAGCCTTTCACAGCAAATATATGGCTACTTAGACTGAAGAGCCATGCGACCATAACACATCCAAGGTAGGGATACATAACAAGGTAGGGAAACAGCCTCCAGACTGCACATCCTAAAGGTGAAGCTTTTGCATGCAAAACAGATCCATGGTTTATGAGGTCCAGCTTGCATCCATTGATTCACTCTTATTATAAGGAACGACTGTATGCTGGACTGCTTCAACCCAATAATACAGACACAGTAGTGCCATGGTCTAGGTGATTGTGGTGATGTTAGGTCATAGGCTGGACTGGATGATCTTAACAGTCTTTTCCAGCTTCAGTAATTCTGTGACTTTGTGAAAACCTCTGTAAGCACTGATTTGCATTAACATTCATCCACACTCTTCAGAGACAGGACTTGAGATCTCTTCCCCCATATAGCCAGCAGAGACCACAAGTATCAGCCCTTATACCTATACTGGTGAGGAGCGTGAAGTTTTGCCTATCATCTGAAAAATCAAACCGTTACAGGGTAATTCTGAAATACTTAATGGGATTTTCCCACCAGTAAATCCTGTGCTCAATGGTACATTTTAATAAGAGCAGAATCAAAATCTCATTTATGGACTAAGAAGGTTGAACTGAGGGTAACATGAGGAGAGGATTTGCCAGAGAAAACAGAAGACTTAATAAGAGAAGGGCTCAAGAGTATTAGTAAGAAAAGTTGTGAGCTGCCTACAGGCTTTTTCTCTGCTGGTATCAGAGTGGAAGAAAAGCCCCTGTGGTTGATTCATTATGCCATTTCATTTCTTCAGATATAATTTACATGCAATGTAAATACGGTAAATTATTATTTCTGGATTGCATTCTTGGGCCCAGATCCAAAGCCCATTGAAGCTGAGAGAAAGGCTTCTAGCTTGCAAAAAAAAAAAAAAAGAAATCAAATATTGTTGATCGAGAGGCCTTTTCCACGCCAACCCTCATTAGGAAGGAGTTTCTACTCTAGCAAGGGTTAAACACTCGGGCCTCAGCTCAGTAGAATGTTAAGTACATGCTTAACTTTAAGGTTACACTCAAATCCCAAGTGGATCTAAAGCACATGCTTAATTGCTTTGTTGAATCAAAGCAAGAACAGATTTTTATCTGAATTTAACTGCTGCCATAATCTGGACTACCAGGTGGCTGGTACCACACCAAACTTTCTTGAAGAGCTGCAGAACTGTCTTATTCTGGACCCAGCCAGCCACGAATAATCACAACATCTGCACATGTTTTTCATGTTTAGGGGAAGAAAAATAATTTTGTATCAGCTTTGCACTTTGATGAGGACTTGCATTTGTTTTTCTTTTACATCAACTGCTTTGCTCATCACTGCTGTTCTCATGTTCTCACTTTGGTGGGTAAATCCTTCTATGTCCAGAACAGAAAAACCTCCTTATTTGGGTGGCGATACAAAGCCAAGCGTCTGAGATCTCTGGGCCTTCTGATCCCTGTAATCCAGTGTTGGAACAGGATGACCTCGGAGGTCTCTTCCATTTTACAGACTTAGCAGCTCTTTTGCATAAATGTAGGAATTCAGATGCTGCTTATGGCTCATCCTGCTCACCATCCTCTTATCTGCACTGGCGTGCACCAAAGTGGGAGAATATATTCATGGATGAAAAGATTGTCTTCAGGTCCCTAATTTAGTGTGATACATCCAGCTTCCCTAACATGTCACTCTCCCCACACTTGAATTGAAAGGCAGTTCACAACCCTTTATCCTCTCAGTGGTTTTTGTGAGGTGACGAAAACCAATTAGAATTGTTCCTGAGGTTAGGAACTAAAAGTCTGGCAACTTAAATGTTGGGCAAACCAGTTGCTGCTCAAGATATTGTGCAAGTATGAACGTGCTGGCCTGCCCCACCAGAGATTTTTTTCTTTTAAAATATGTACTTCAAATCATAAATACATATTGCTGGGATCACAGAGAAACCTTTGGCAAAGCAATGCCAACCACTTGGTCATAAATCCACCAACTCCTGGTTTGCCCCTTGTCCACCTCTGTCCCCTGCTTTGAAACTACTTCCAGCAGCATGCCTTGTAGCTCAAGAGTTCCCAAATCTCCAGCCTTGCATTTGTCCCTTTGGTGCTTTCAGATGTTATGTTTTAATGTTTTGTCCTTCATACATTCATAGACTGGTTTAGGTTGGAAGGAACATCAGAGATCATCTAGTTGGGCAGGGAGGTTGACCAGGTTGCCCAGAGCCCTATCCAACCTGGCCTTAAACAATTCCAAAGATGGAGCAGCCATGAGTTCCCTGGGCAACCTGTTCCAGGGCCTCAGCACCCTCAGAGTGATAAATTTCTTCTTAAAATCTAATCTAAATCCACCTTCTTTTAGCTTGAACCCATCCCTATTGTCCTATCACCAGAGTTCCCTGGAAAAAGTCTTTCCCCAGCTTTCCTGGAGGCCTCTTCAGGTACTGGAAGCTGCTCTAAGGTCCCCCCAGAGCCTTCTCTTCTCCAAGCTGAACAGCCCCAGTTCCCTCAGCCTATCTTACATTGTACATGAACTCTAAGTCTCAAAAGTAAGGAATATCTGCAAATAAAGAAACCAACCTCCCATTCCATGTGTGAGCCCATGTATCCCACCACGGGTTCCCTGCCCAGATCTTCTTATCACCCTGCTCCGGGTGCTCATACACACCCCTTGGATGGCCCCAGCCACTGTTGCTTTGGAGAACGTCTTGAGAAGTGCTACAGAGCTGTCCAGTGATTTGTGAACATCATTGGGAATGAGGACAGGCTGTAGGGGAGAATTCCCACATTGAAACCAGAGAGACAACCCTGACATGTGAGTGTGTGATTGTGTGTGTGTGTGTGCATGCCACTGGGTTAATCCCAACAGTCTTAAGGCAGAGGTGAGAAATGTTTGAATTCTTTGATTAACTTCAAAAGAAAAGAGTTTTGCACCTCTACTTTTTGGCATCGTTCCTCTGTCCCAAGCCAAGAAGAACTAGAAAACTCACAAGACAGCCAGCTCCATGCCCTGACCAACAGATTCCAAAGTGTGTCGTAATCCTGGCTCCCTCAGAGCAAGCCAATTTTGGAGAAAGGAAAACCTGTGCCAGCAGTATAATAATTGCCTGTCAGGAGCCTCTTTAGTGAAGAGAACATTATTTTTTGTCTTTTATGTGGAAATTGGGTCAGTCATGGAGAAATATCAAAGCCAAGCTTTGCACCACTGGAAACAAGCAACAGCTCATTCCTTCTCTCAGCTTATCATTTTCTTAAACAGTCTCTCAGAAACATTGTGGCTGTCAGTGGTTGCCCACAGAGAATGATTTGTACTGATCTACTTCAAATGACCAGAAGTCAGAATTTGCCATGAAGCAGCAGAACTGCATTCAAAGAATTTCCAGAGACTTCCTCCTCTCCCTCCCTGCCCAAGTGAAAGAGCTGCAGAAGGCATCTCAGCTGCTGGAGACTCCTCCTGGAGGAGAAGCACCCCAGTGCAGGGCAAGTCCTCCACACTGGGGCAGAGCGCCTCAAACCCCAGCAGTCAGAATCGTTCTTCCTCCAAGCATCCCTGTGGAACTGGGAGCCATTGGCTCCTCTTGAACATTTCTCTGTGTTGTGGAGCAACAGGAGACTTGAAGGGCTTGCAGTTCCCACTGTACCAAATAGTATATTTAGTTGAGCAGTTTGAAAGGTGCAGCAGTACACTGCAGCTCAATCTAGTCCTATAACTCTGCTCTGCAATCACCCCACTGCTTAAACCTTCCACAGGCATCGGTTCTGCTCTGGCCACCTGCCAGAAAAGCGAGACCAGAACAGTGGGTATTTCCCTCTTACAAAACCCAAAGATAATACAGCAACCCCGAAGGTGCAAGAAGCTCACACTAATGAATGGGAGAAATTAAAAGCGGAGGATTGCGTAGGTGCGCGGCTTCTATCCCATAATCCTGCTCCAAAGGGAGCTTTGGTGCTGCCACTCCCTAGCAACCCAAGAACCAGCTGGTTTTATGACTCTCTTAGTGTCTTGAGGTGTGGATGGCTGAGTGAGCGAGCGAGGTGCTGTGTGGGCCATGGGGAGAGCTACTACAGAGCTGAGGGGCTGCAGGTAAAACCAGGGCAGAGACACACCCCAGGGAGTACCTGTTCTGCCTTCTGCCAGCCTGCAGTGGGAGTCACACATGGAAGGGATCAGAGAGATTCCAACCCAAACAATGGCGTCCTACTCCCAGGGAATGATGCAATGGAACACACTGGCTTCCAGTTTCAAGAAACTGGGGAAGGATCTTCAAGTGTATTTCCAGTTCAGGTCCCTGTAGAGTAAATACTGTCCTGTCTGGATGTGCATTTTAGAACCAAAGAATCATAGACTGTGTTGGATTGGAAGGGAACTCCTAAGGTCATCTAGTCTAACCCCTACACCAAGCAGGGACATGACTCAGACCAGATTGCCCAGACCCCCGTCCAGCCTGACCTTGAATGGCTCCAGGGATGGGGCCTCCACCATCTCTCCAGGCAGCCTATTCCAAGGACCCACTTCGCTCAGATTCAAGAACTTTTTAATCCTGTTCAGACTAAATCTGCCCTTTTCCAGCTTCAAACCATGACCCCTCATCCTATCAATGTTTAATTCCAGTGAAGGCTGATCACTTTGTTCAGATGGCAACTCTCACACTTTGTCCTATGAAGCAACATCCCACTGTTGTAAACATTTTTATGTAGCAGGATTTTTTTTTCCTAGTGAATCAGAGAACAACATGGAAGGTAAATCAGGACTTTACAAAGGGCTAAGCCAAAAATTGTTATAATTTAATGACTGGTGCTCCAACCTCCAGTTCCTTGGAAATAAATTCTTTCTTCACAGGAAAGTATGAAGTGCATGAAAATGAGAGGATTACAGAAAAAACCAAAGATAATCTCAAAACAACAAGAAGAGAAAACACTCAATGTAGAAATCTAGGAGCTTGGCAAATCTCCTTCCAAATCCCCTCTGCCCAGCTGCTCCTCCCAGGCCAGTCACAAGAAACAGCCTGCTCAGACAAGACCATGCTGGGCCGATCCCATGTCTGGGGATCCCATTTTGGCCACCAGAACAGGCTGCTGTCAGCAGTGAGGACAGGGTCCCCCACACAGCTGCTGCTTCTGCTGCCTACTTGCTGGCCTCATGGTTTCACCAATGATATCTTCTGCATTTCTCTAGAAAACCTCTCCAGTGCACATACAGACAAGCTGTCACACACTGGTGTTTGAGACCATAAACTAGCTGGTTAGCTGTAGGTGTTTCATCATTTCTAAAACCTTCCTACAGAGGCACAGAGGCCGTTCACCTCTGAGAGGATCCAATGTGAAAACCTTGTGCTTAGACAACCAGGCTCTAACTCATCCTGTCACTGTTATTCACTTGGCTCCCATACAGCCTACTGACCAGAGAGACATGCCAGCTGGGGAGGAAATCACAGTGCACTTCTCTCATACCAGCTTTTAGGTGTTGCAGACTTGCTCATCCTCATACCATCAAGATGACATGTTCTTGATTTGCCCAGACTAGAGCTGGCAAGGAAGGCTTGGGGAAAGGCATTACTGGTCAACTCCACCTGACTCATTCCCAGTGGTTATGCAGTCAACAGAACTGACATACAGACATCCTACACAGAGCTTAAACTTTGCTGTACCTCCCCTGGAAAAAAAGTGATTTCCCATCCCCATGATTATGGGCCCCACAATTATCCTTCCACATTTCTGGAAGACCTGGTTGCTTCTGGTTGTTTTTGTAGATTCATTGAATCTCAGGTTGGAAGTGACCTCAGAGATCACCTAGTCCAACCTACCAAGCTAAAAATAGAGTTTAAATTAAATGTCCCAACAGCCTATCAAACTGAGGCTTAAAACTGTCCACTGTATGGTAATCTTTCCTCCAGCACCCTGGCGCTTTAACAAGTGCCTACATACATCATATTTCCTGACAGCACTCCCTATTCTCTCCAAACTCTCCCCATTCTCAAGCACAGGTCTCTCCAACTCACTTCTTTGTTTTATTCATGACAGAAGTGTTTAGGCCCTTTAAAATCTCCATGGGTACATTAGCCAAGGATGTTACCATTAGTCACCCAGGCTTCAATGGACACTTGAAGGCCATTTGGACCTTCTGGCTGTCTTTTGAAAATGCCAGTCTTACACTTGCTGTGTCTTCAGTACAGCACCTGATCTCACAGAGCAATGGGCCAGATGCCAGAAGTTGCTTTAGCTGTGCAGGGAACACCCTCAGTGCCAATTCTTCTGGTGTTTAACAAGCAATTAGTGAACAAGCAAGCATGTGCAGATATCTGTCCTCATCACACCCACAGCGAAAATGAGTGCCCATCCTCACCCGCAGCCCCTGCTCTGCTGACTGAGACAGCAGAGAGACAAGGACAAGGAGAAGCTGGAGCCACTGATGACCCACCAGTATCAGTTCAGTGTCCACAGAATTAAATCCTGGTTTAAATATCAGCGTTCAGAAATAGTGACTAAAATAAATGGAAGAAAGAAAAGGCTTTTTATGTAGGGCTTGCAAAACTTGAATTTATATGCAGCACACAGCTGCTGAAAGTGAAAACTGCTGCCACTTACTGCTGCCTAGAAGGAGATGCTGCACCTTGTACGTCCAGCTACAATGAAGCTTCCAGTAGGCGAAAGCAAACAGCTCAGCAGTGGGTCAAATCTTAACCCCTGTTAACTGAGACTTCAAAATCTCACAGCTCAGGACTGAGTTGCAGTGCAATCCATACCTCCAAAGGTACTTTTTTTGTCCCCTTTAATTGATATAAAATCTCCCAGTGCAAACATGCCTTTGCGCATCGAGCTTATAACAGTCTCCTTTCAATCAAAATAAATTAAGACTAGCAAAGCATGTATAATCCTATCCTATAAAAGTATTAGGCCACAGGATTTAGCACGCGTACGTGCTTCCCAGTATCTTGAAGCTGTTGGTGTGCCAACTGTGCTCCAGGCACTGTTTTGCATGGGCAACATTTGAGATGGAAAACAGAGCTGAGGGCATGTGAACCACTGTGGAGCTTCTCAGTGACCTGTTCTTTGGGACCATCCTTTATGGCCAGGGCTCAGACATATCCTTATGGTACTGTGGCTGCTAAGTGCCTGATGTTTTCACAGAATCACACATTTATTGAAGCTGGAAAAGCCCTTTGAGCTTATCCAGCCCAGGACCTAACATCACCAGGGCACTAAGGGCCACAGCTAGGCTGTCGTTAAACACCTTAATGGATGAGGACTTCACCACTGCCTTGGCCAGTCCAGTCTGATCACCCTTTCTGGGAGGAAGGATTTCCTAACATGCAACCTAACCTGG
Source organism: Rhinopomastus cyanomelas (assembly GCA_013400115.1). Lineage (NCBI taxonomy): Eukaryota > Metazoa > Chordata > Aves > Bucerotiformes > Rhinopomastidae > Rhinopomastus > Rhinopomastus cyanomelas. The sequence goes on from VXBP01007531.1 coordinate 972,898, forward strand.
TGCAGCTTCAGGCCCTGCCCTCTTGTCCTAGCACTGTTTGCCTGGGAGAAGAGCCTGACCCCCACCCAACTACAATCTCCCATCAGGTAGTTGCAGACAGGGAGAAGGTGCCCCCTGAGTCTCCTCTTCTGCAGGCTAATGTTTTGCTAAGATCTGTCTTTTACACAGAAAATGTGTGCAGTAAAGACAGTATCAAAGCTAAATTTACAGTCTGAGGCACCATTGCACATCCAGAAGTTCCTGCCACAGGATAAAGTGTACTCACAGAGCAAAGAAGAGGCACCTCTATCATTCACAGCATCCCTTTCCCTGGAAGGAATTTGCAAGCAGGAGTCCCCAGACAGTACCTTCCCTGTTCTGTACATCTGGGGCTAGAACTCCAGCTAAGAAATTAATTTATCTCTGGGCACATAATTGCAAGATTCTTCATTCAGTGAAACTCGTGCCCTTTCATCTTGAGCATCTGGTATTGATTTCATTTGCAGAGGCCATTGATTGAACCCAGTGCGGTGATTCCCATGTAAATAACAATCATCTCCTGACACCATCATTGCTCGATGGGAAGAGAAAGGAAGAACAGACAGGAAAAGCCAAATGAGCAGACATCGCTTCCAATTTCAGTTGCTTGGACACAACACAGAATCACAACACTAGAGATTACTGTTTCTAGTTTACAGGTTGAATGATTCATTCCAGGTAAGGGCAGGAAATTACAAGGCAGTGACAGAAAAATCTCTTTTTAGACAAAAACCGTGGATTATTACAGTTTTTATCAGTGGTCCAGCATGAACATGCTGACCCCTAAACTGCCCAAGACTTGTTAAAGACCAGAAATGCTACTTTATCCGTTCGCCAACATCCCAATGTACACAAAACACCCGCAGAGGCAAAAAGCCACCCCCCCTTGCCATAAGGATGAGCAGCTTAAATTGCAGAACAAGGTGCTGTCCACGTTAAACCTTCCCCACTCTTACCTGTCCTACTTGTGAAACCAAACTGGCTGAGCAGCAGGATTTACTGACTCAGTTCTTCGATGTGACAGGAAAATATTACACAAAATAAGAAATAAGTCCAAAAAAAGTTAAAAATTAGTAGGGCTGGGGGGCTGGAATGAGATATCTCTAAGGTCCCTTCCAACCTAAACCAGTCTGTGGTTCTCTGAACCAATCCTAGTATCTCCCAGAGAGACTCCCCAGCTCATAGGACAATGGATCACAGAGAAAAAGAAATTACTCATCTGCTCAATGTGTTAATAGCAAAGCAAAAAGCAGGATTGATCCCTCCAAAGCCCAATACATCTGGAACCAAAAAGCAATCAAGGTTAAAAACTCTCACTCTGAACGATATCCAACATGGAAACATGGAGTCAGACTATTGAATGAGTGATGGGTCAGATTGTTAAAGCACTCAAAAGTATCAAATCAGCACCAGGTTTCAAAGAACTTAACATCTATTGAATCCCTTCAAAGAAGGGCAGATGTCCAAAAGAGGTCAGACGCCGGCAAACTAAGCGATTGTAAAAGTCCTGTCTCTTACTCAGAGGGCTAAAGGGGAATGAGGACTTCTAAAAAGATCCCTCTCTCAGCAGCTCTCAGGAAACACCAGAGAAATAACCTGATCGGCAATAACAATCACAGTGATGAGATTATGGGAGCAATCAAAGGAATCCAAAATCTAAGACTCAGAAATCTACACCCAATGTAAATATAAAATGATCCCTAACCCCAGTACTGAATTGTCCTGTCTCTGATGCTCCTGAGGACACAGGGCAACAGTTCATGGCCTTAGTTCTAGGTGCTCAGCAATACCACACTGCTGGCAATTTAAACTCAGTCCTAACCTCATTCATGTCCATGTCCCAGTCCTTTTTGCAGATCTAGTGGTGTCAACTCCAGTTCACTCACACAGGAGGGACAGACTGAAAGAAAAAGAAATCTTTTGACTCACAATTGAAGACAGTTGATGTCTGATTAACAAGGAGAGCACAAAAATTGCCTGTTCCCCCTTCTCTGCTGTGTTCAAACTCTCTTCCTCCATGACACTTACAATTACAGAATCATTTAGGTTGGAAGAATCAAGTTCAGCCTACGACCTAATGTCACCACAATCAGCTAGACGCTGGCACTAAGTGCCCCATTAGAAGTTCCCTCTAGACTCAGTTTGTCAGACCAGCTTATCCCAGCAAGTTCTATTATTACTTTTGAAGTACAGAGTTTGCAGAAATTCCATTTGGCCTTTTGAAGTTTCCACATCTTTCTCCTAAAGATCCATTTCTTCCTTCACAACCATTTCCCCTTTGAGGTAACTCAGATTTCTTTCTCCAAATGAGAAGCAAACACCTGGGTTCTTTCATTGTTCCACCAAGCAGCTGTCCAGAAGAATACAGACTGGTTGGGTACAACAGCCCCTGAAAATCAGAAGGATTTTGACCAACTTTCATTGACATTCATGTCTGGAATGCAGCAGCACTTTCTCCCCAACCTCATATATTTCCTACTAACCTGGCTAGAATGCAAGGTAAATGGTGCAGCAGAGCAGACAGCTTAAAAGCCACAAGATGAGGAAAACCTCATTAGTTTTCTTCTTCCAGTTTGGGGTTTTTTTAACTAGATGCCTGAAACATCTAGTTACGGCCAGAGAATTTTTGTTATACTTTAAAAGTCAAAAGAATCTGCATTTAAAAACCTGGATTTAAAAACCTCCCTGTTGAGGAAAGGCTGAGGCACCTGAGCCTTTTTAACTTGGAAGAAAGGAAACTGAGGGGTGACCCCATTAATGTTGACAAATATGGAAAGGGCAGGTGTCAGGAGGATGGAGCCAGGCTCTGCTCAATGGCTCAATAGGACAAGGGGACCGGTTGTCAGATTGAACAGAGGAGGTTCCACATAAATATGAGAAGGAACTACTTCTAAGTGGGAGTGACAGAACACTGGAAGGGGCTGCCCAGGGTGGGTTGTGGAGTCTCCTTCTCTGGAGACATTTAAAACCCTCCAGGACATGTTCCTGTGCGGATTGATCATAGAATCATAGAATCATTAGGGATTGGAAGGGACCTTGAAAGATCATCTAGTCCAATCCCCCGGCCACAGCAGGATCACCTAGATCAAGTCTCACAGGAACATAGCCAGGCAGGCTTTAAAAATCTCCAGAGGAGGACACCCCACAACCCCCCTGGGCAGCCTGTTCCAGTGCTCTGTCATCCTCACTGTGAAGAAGTTCCTTCTCATATTTATGTGGAACGTCCTATGTTCCAGATTACACCCATTATCATCTGCTGATAGGACAAGGGGCATTGAGAAGAGCCTGGCTCCATCCTCCTGACACCCACCGTTCAAATATTTATAGACATTAATGATCTAGAGGATCCTTCTCTAATGGAGGGATTGAACTGGAGGATCTTTTGAAGTCCCTTCCAACCTCTAACATTCTGTGATTCTGTGACTTTCAAGAGCTTACAAAGTTTTAAAAAGTTTTGTATGAACTCACGATATTTAAAGTAGTATTAGCTTCCTGTGATAGCAAATCTCCAAAAGAGAAGAAAAAGCCCAATTATAAGTAACATTAAATTACCAAAGCAACATGTATGGTCACGTAGAAGAGAAAATGTCTGCATATGATACAATTTCTGGATATAATTCTAATACACCAGCTAGTTCTTGGAGCAGCATTTTTTCCAGGTATTTGTTTCAGATCACCAGCAGCTGTAAAGACCTTGAAGGGGAACAGAGTAGGACACTGAGCAAGGTGAAAGGAAACATCCCAAGGGGGTAACTGTTGAGGAGATCAAGTTAGGAAAGGCCAATATGAATTTTCTCAGGTCTCAAGACTTAAGTAATGCAACCAACACCAATAGTTGTGTGAAAACAACTGAACCATGCCCTGAGAGCAGATGCCCTTTCCTCAGAACAGTATCTTCTCTGAGAGAGCAGATCATAGTATCACAGTATCTCATGTTGGAAAAGACCTTGAAGATCACTTAGTTCAGCCCTTTAGGCCAAATAAATACAGTTTAAATTAGATGGCCCAGCACCCTGTCAAGCTGAGCCTCACAAATGTCTACAGTTCAGGAATCCACCACCTGGAATGGTCTACCAAGGTCTCATTGCTCTCATGGTGAAAACTTTTCATCTGGAGTCCAACTGGAATCTCCCCAGGGGCAAGAACAGTTTAAATTGCATCCATCACCCCTTGTGTAGAGCAGGATAATCATAGAATCATTCAGGTTGGAAAAGGTCCTTGGGATTACTGAGTCAAACCATCAACCCTCTCTACCAAGTTCACCCCTAAAACATATCCTCCACACCCACCACATCTAAATGACCTTTAAACACATCCAGGGATGAAATGACTTCTTCATCTCTGCTGGTGATGCCCTTGACAATGCAGCCCAGCATCCTGCTTGCTGTCTTTGTTGCTGCAGCACACTGTTCACTCATGGGGAGCTATTGCCAACCAAGACCCACATATCTCTCTCTAGAGGGCTGCTCTCCAGCCAGGTGGATCCCAGTCTGAGCAGAATTTGTGGGCTGTGTATTCCTAAGTGCACAAGGGATGAGTCTCCTCATCAGTCCTTAAACATCTATTTAATAATTAGGAGGTCATGATTCAGGTAGGAACCTCTCTGCTGTTGTCTCCAGTTTCCACCAGCTCAAAGGTGCATAGACCATTTAGGGTATCTCAGCTGGAGGTCCAAAGTGACAGGGAACCATCCTGCAGCACACAACTTTCGGAAGGGTTTAAATGAATCAGGGAGAGAAACTCTCTGTAGTCAATCATCTTTAAGTTTGTAAATGCTTCTGACTTTGCCATCAGCGACTTTTGGCTTTGCCTCCAGCACTCTGTGCTCTCCTCAATACATCAATATATAAACTGGGGTCATGGACAGATGGGTGTTATAATGCTTCCCCAAATATTACTGATTTATTCCCAGCCTCCGAGATATTATTTTAATATATCTTCCTTTGTCAATATAATTGTGACGGAATGCCCCTTCAGGTGAGTTGTAAAGATGAAAAGAAAAGCACCTCTGTTCAAAGAGAAGCCAGTATGGAAGATATATTGTAGGCTGCCTGATAAACACCTGTGTTCCACCCTAATTAAATGGATGTAGACACAGTGTCGGTCAGGTCTGGTTAGATCTTTCCGGCTTGCCCACCACACACCTCTGACAGCTGACATGGGCATGGTGAGTCGTGCAAAGTAATAGAGACTGGTCTGTGCTTCTGGGTGAAATTAAATCTGCACTCAACTACCTGTCCCACAGATTTTTGGAGCAATGGGCTGGAAATATCCCACAGATCCCACGTACACTTTCGCTCAGAAGTGGTATATAATAACCTTGATATTAGAAACCAGAGTATTAATCAATCGCTCCCAAAGCCAACAGAAAAAGTGACAAATTTTCACCATTTTAATTGTTTAATGAAACACAAATCCTAGTGTAAACCGTAACTTTCATTCTTTTCTGCAGTTTAAGAAGTCATAGAAGTGTTTAGGTTGGAAAAAACCCTCTGTCTTACATATTCATAAGAGTAGGACTTTATATCTTATTCTTAAGCTGTAAAGATGTTTACCAGCAGGCAGTCATGACAGGCAGCCAGCCCGAGTAAACATCGTGCTTCATAATTTGTACTTTTTGACATTTTGTGCAGCCTTAATGTTAAATTAATCTTGTTTTATTGCATTGAACTGAGTGGTAGTCAGAGATGACAGCTAAGTTGCTGCCACCATCAGAGCTCTGGGAACTGAATTTCTTTTCTCTCCATTTAAGCCAGCCTTCTGCAAGCTTCCCTGATTTTGGTAGAAGAACTACCAGAATTTCATGATGAAGGAAAATGAGGGCCAAAGTCTCTCTGAGAGCTTTTTGCTAACTGATGGGTAAACTCAGTTCAAACAGGGTTTGTGAGAATCAGATTAAATACCTTTAAATCCCTCAGTTTCTCTTGTAACTTCTCCCAGTTCCAAGCACTTTCCCAGCATCTCTGGTCCAGCAATGGCCATGAGAGTCAATAGCATCTTCTAGGAAGAGAACCCCAACTGCCTTTAGCTGCAAATTGGACCCCAAAGTTTCCCTCCCCAAGCATCAGGCTGAATGACCCAGGGCTGACCAAGACTGACACTGTCTCACAAAGCCTCATTATAGTTCTTCTTGTAGGACCTTGCTAATGGACAAGGATGTGCAGCAAGGGGCCAGGAGGAGAGTCTGAAAGAGAAATGCACATGTGTAGCTGTTCCATTGCTCTCCCTTCCTCTTTCACTGTGTACAAACACAGCCTCTCTCTATATAAATATATAACTCTGCATCTTTGTGTACTGCAGCCCAGGGCTAATGTTGAGCTGACAATAGTGGCACTAATGCTAATGAATTCTGATTATTCAGATCGGTCATTAAACTAATAAGCCCATCTCCAAATTAGCGTGGCTGCTTCAGCCAGCGAAAATTTAATCAAATCTGCTTCATTATTTCAGACGTGGTGCACTTGGCAAAAGTGACTGCGGGAAAGGAGAATGGGACCCTCATCTGATAATTTTATCACTTGACTGCCAGACCATGAACAAATCGGCGTGATGATTTTTTTTCTTTTTCTAGGGGGTGAGGGTGTGGAGCAGAGGGGGTGTGTGCGTGCATTTGTGTGCGTGTGCTCGTGAAGCCTTCCCTCATGCTCCCTCCAAACAAAACCAAAGCCATTCTCCCTTCCTCTGCCCTGCAACTGTTGTTTTTTTCCCCAGCATCTTCCCCACCCCCTTCAACATCTTGGCTCTCTTCTCTTCCTTCCCTCAGGTCCTGCTCTGCCCCCATCTCATAGCCTTTGCACGCATGACCAAGGAACAGCTTTCAGCATCCAAGACGGAGGTTGGTGAGACTTTTGAGAGCTGTGCAGTCATATAGTCTCTGTGTTGCCCAACTCCAGCCTCTTGACACACAAATTCACCCCCACTTTGCCTCCTCACCTTTATTTTGTCCTCTTAATTTCTCAAGAAAACAAAAGCAGCAAACATATCCCCTGGCAAATAAAACAAATTCTCTTTTTGTTTCCCTCTGTTGTTTTCACCTGGGTTATAACCGTTTTAAATTAGACGGAGAACATGGGTGCCGTGACTATCCACAAACTTCTGTGAGTTCAGAACAAACCACACAGAACAAGCAACACCCACAAAACCACAGACATAAGGACACATCGAGATCCCTTTCATGGCTGTATTTTGTAGTTCCCTTACAGCTGGGCATAAATCAGAGGGACAATTTATTGTTTGCAATGGCAATGTTGCCCATCAACCACAATTTCTTGCCACCCTTTCTTCCTCCCACCAGGCCATGACAATCCCACCTTGGCAAGAGAGATTCATCCTCTCCAGAAACCCACTCCACTCACATGTGTATGTACCCTGAAGAGGCACCAGTTCCTCAGCTACTAAAGCTAGACAAATCATTACATGTTCCCCAAACCAGATATGGGTATTACAAAGAATGCTACAATGCCAGAAGGCAAATAAATCACAAAAAGAAGATCAAACCTCACAAATTCTTGACTCTCAGCAACCTGCAGACATACTCGAAGCTCTTCTCTCTGTAATTGTATTCAGACACAAAAATCTCACACTCCTCTTGGTACCAGACAGCCTTACTGGAAATTAAATAGTGAAGAAGGAAGAATCATGATAAATAGCTTTCCAGATCTAAATTAGTCACCCAGATGCCCTTTATCTACAAAAGACAAATTGGGAGCTCCCAAAGGTCCCCTCCTCGATTTCAATTACATCTTACACCCTGATTTCACATGCCTTACGTATTAGGTCTTGGAGAACAGCCTGGGTTTTCCTCACCGTTGGAAATGCAGATAGTTCACTTTGACTTGGCAGAAGTTACAAGTCCAAAATTAGACAAGCTGAGCTCTGGACCAAGGCAAGAATCACACACGATATATTGTAGCCTGACAAGGTTTATGAAGATTGAAGCATGGAGGTGCACCAGATTGATCTGCACCAGAAATCCTTATAACTGGAATGAGACACTGAAGATAAAGTTGACTGGCAGCCGACCAGGCTGTCAACAGCATCAGAAACAAGTGTACAGATGCCTTCTTCAGAAAGGTACCGGAATGATGTTCTGCCATCAAGCATATGAGCTCTAAATGCTAACAGGAACGCAGAAAGGAAGGCAATGGATCTCATGCCATCAGTTCAATGAGGCAAACAAAAAGTCAGCTCTCTTGGTTGAATCTCAGCCCATTTACAAGATGTCAAGCTTCAGCATGTTACATTTCCCACTTTCATAAAGTACTCTGCTTCTCCCCTTCCATCACCTACTACTTCCGTGTCCTACCTAGTCATCGACTCTTTGTGCAAAGCACCACCTGTGGACCTCCTAACAGACAGTTCATCTAATTTTGCACATAGGGTTCTGTATAACTGGTCTTATGACCTCAAACAACAGTCAGAGCTCTCAGAGAGGATCTCACTGCCATTTCGGCAACCTGACCTTGCTTACCATAAGAAGAGGTTCAAGATGATTCTGCTCTTCCTTCCCACTGCCCTGGTAAGCCTTCAGGGCTCACTTACTCAGTAAGGCAGCTCAACCTAGTTTTAGATGTGAAGAACTGGAAAGCTAAAAGACAATCTATCTGAGTAGGGCTGTGTAAAAAGGTAGTTAAGGAAGGAACTGAGGTCTTGTGACTGATAGCATTGGCTACTGGGCAACTCTGCCTTTCAAGGTTCAGGTTGATGACAGTCAGAGACGGACCTGTCCTGCTGGGCCACATAAGGAGGAGATAGCAGGGACATGGGTCCAGTCCTCACTGAAAGGAACACAGTCATCATGGGAAGCAGTGTAAAATGGAGCCTCACACCCTAGTGCAGAAACCATAGCAGCACTGGCTGTGCTCTGCTCCTCAGTGGGAGAAAGCCAAGCAAGCTCTGAAGTAAACTCTGAGAACACAAAACTCAACTCAAAAATACTAGTGTGGAAATAAAAGAGCTAGAGAGGGCATGAGGAAGCAGCTATTAGCACAGACTGAGGAGCCAGGCTCTGCTCCCTGCTTTGATGAGGTTCAGCACAACATGCATAAGGGGGCAAAATGTTGTGGTACCGAGAACACAAGCTAGGTTGAGTCAGGACAGGACACAGAGCACGCGTGTAGCTCTCAGTGCACACAGCAGCGTGTGAAGAAGTCCAGGATTTAGCAAGATAACAAAGAACATCCTGGATGACAATTACTAATAGTTATGGCAACCTGTCATTTAGGGAGATCTTTTTCCATCACCATCATCTTTCTAAGACCTTCACATTTGCGCCTTTCAAAGAAATTCAAGTAGCATAAAACTGGATCTAGAACTCCCAGAGTGTGGTGCAGCAGGAATGAGAATGACTACCTTCAGTGACCCAAGCACAGAGGTGAAGGTACTCAGCAACACGCAAAATAAAAACGTAACACAGACTTCGAGACACTAGAGGAACCAAAGAAGGGACAATATAAAGTGAAGCTCAAGATCTGCACAGTGGACACTGGCTGCGTCTCACTCATTGCCTCCCACCTCCACCCATCTGCAAGGCACACATCACAGAAAAGGAGCCAGAAAACACTTTGAAAGCCACAGCCAAAGCTTTTAGAAAAACATTTCACTATGTGAGGTTGGTTGACCCTGTCATCCCTTCAGGTCGGCAACGCAGAAACAATTGCTTTTCTTTCTTCGCCGAGGGATTGGTGACAATAAGGATGAGGTTTGTATGGAGAGATACACACGCACAGAGCAAGTTTGCTATGAGAAAGGTTCAACCTCTCCTGTCCTATCGCCTGGAGGAGGCCGGGACATTTAGATCGTCCTCTGAGAGGGCCAGTGAGACCTTTAAAAAATGACACACGGTCTGGGAGCCCTCAGATTCAAAGAGACAGGTACTCTGGTGGCCTTCTCAACTCTCCTTGCAGTCATCAAGACTTAACTTGGTTGCAGACATGAACTATCCCCTCCTTGCAAAGGCCTTGCAATAGATCTGTGTCAGCAGCGATTAGCTGTTGCCTGGCACGTCATCCATTTGCCATTTGTTAGGCCAAACATGCCAACATGGGTAATCTAATCTTTGGCCGCCGACGGCCTCTTCCAGGTTAAACGTATTAGAGGAGGGGAGGAAAGCAGTCTCATTCCACAAGCTGTGTCCTGCCGCTCTCTAACATGGCCTGACCCCCCCTCCTGCCCCCTTCCCCTGGAGAGCGCCAGGGTCAGGACCTCCACAGCATGGAACTGAGTAAAACACTAACAGGGAGAGATGAGAGGATATTGGAAACATATTCTGGAGGCCTCAGTGCTTTGGAAATCTGAGAACAACATGAGGCGTTAAGTTAGAGCTTTCACTGCTGGGGTTTGGGTGGGGGGGATTGTGGTTTTTTTTAAAAAACAGCATGTTTCAACAAGAATTTGATAAAGATATCAGCGGGACAGGGCTGTGGAGTTTTAACACAGCAGCAGTGAAACATGTAAGGCTCTGTTCAGGGGAGTCCCATGCTACAAGACGCTTTAGCCCACAGCTCACAGGTTGGGAAGAGGGATGGTTTGGATTTAAGGAAATATTTCAAGGATAATAAAAAACCATAAATAATCTAATAATAACAAAAAAATTAAGGAAATATTGTATCTGTCATAAAGTCCGACGTATCCAGAGCCAACAGCATCACTTGGTGGCCTGGCAGGAGGGGATGTTCCTGGGAATTCCTAAAACTAAGGATTATGTATCTGAAACCAAGGGAAATCACAGAGTCAGTGGAGTTGGAAGGGACTTCAATAAATTATCAAGTCCAATCCCCTCTCTCATCAAAGCAGGACTGCCCAAAGCACAGTGCACGGGGATGCAGCCAGGTGGGATCTGAATATCTCCCAAGCAGGAGACTCCATAGATCCTATTCACAGCCAGAATATCTATCACAGATAGATTATCTATTCTACCCACAGATAAAATACTAGTGACTGCCACTTCCACGATTGCCTTTCTGGAAAGTGTATTTGTCTGCATCTTATCAAATGCTGCAAGAAGTTCACTGAAGTGGGAGAAAGCAGGAGGGGAAAGACCTGGTGCAACTATGACTTTGCTGAAATTGCAGAGCAGAGGCACCAGTTGCAGCTGGAGATTGTAGGACATACGAAGGCTTTGGGATGGTTGTGTCTTTTGCTTCCTGCCCACTGTGAAGGGCCTTATGAGAGCAGACACACAACCTCCCCAGCTTTAGAAGTGCCTGTGTTGGGGCACTTTTAGCGCCTGGTCTCCCCTATTTGCACATTCTCATGCTTTGGAGAAGGAGATGTTTAATTCTGATCCTGGTTTCTAGCAGCTCCTCTCTGACATTTTACTGACAGTGCAAAAATAAAAACAGTCAGAGTTGGAAAGGAACGCAAGAAATCAAGTCCCTATCCATAGAGAGCCACCAGTTGTCTTTTCCCATTGACCTATCTGCGTGAGACCCCTTCGAGCTCTTTCAGGCACAGGAGCAGAGTGAATTCCCTAACGAGATAATTTCACTAAAGTCTGGGGTAAGAAATGAACAACAGAACGCACACAGAGCCAGCTCTGAACACCAGAGACGCTCTTTACAGCAGTTTGACAACATATCACAGATGAAAACACTTATGAAAGACTTTGCAGACTGTTCTCTTGCTTTGAAAACAATCCTCAGGATGTTCTACAACTGACCCCAAAATGAGAGAGATTTCTCTGGCTTTAGTCTACCACAGCAGCCAGGATTGTGTTGGTTCCCAAAAAGCTCATGGACATCAGCTGCCTATTCTCATTACTATCACCACTTTTATTTGCGTTTCTCTCCAAAGATTAGTCTGGGATAAGCACACCTCCTCTGCCCTGTCAGCATCCACGCACTTAGAGGAAGTTTCATACTTAGACGCATAAAAACCACAACAAGTACACAATGTCCATCCTGAATGACAGATGGTTTCCTTGTGCCACAGCACCTCCACAATTCCTCCACGGAAAATCTCTATTTCAAGTGCCTCAGCACAAAACACTATTTGTGTGTGGAACATAGTGTCTCCCTCAGGAGAAATTTTTAAGCGGGCTGAAGTATTGGTGGCAAAATGTAGCCTGACACCAGACACAGCGGGTCCCCAGGTGCTTACAGAACACTGGCTTCAGGAAGCCAGCTCCTGCTTTGTAGTGTGCTTGGTGGTAATGTGCATTTTGTATCAGTTATTTCTTTGGTGCTAATTCATTCAACATCAAATAGGCTGCTGACACTAGTCAGTGGGTTAGGAAATGGATCCAAAGGTGGAACCAATCAGCGAAGGGAGAGTGATCGGTGCACAGGATTGTGCTGGCAATTTGGTGCTACGGACATACAGAACCTGACACCCAGGAGAAGGCATTTAATACCGCTGATGCTAAGTGGAACAGACAGGACACAGCAGCTGCGAGCAAACTTCACTTTCTTTAATCCCATGTTCCTGCTTAACATCCCCTTTCAGAGAATAGATTGGGGGAGATGTCTATGATCTGTCTGAAGAGATGACAGACAAGACCAAGGCTTTGGGGCGCTGCTAACAGATGACAGCTCTGGGCAGTGAAAGATAAGTGCCACCCTATTTACCAGTTATACTTAGTGTAACAGTCCATCGGTTCAGGCATTCAAAACCCACTGCATACATTTAATTCCCGCTCCTTCAGCCTGCCCTCCCCAATACCAATGTTAGGAGAACGGGAGTTTTCAAATGAGATCATCCAAAGATACTCAAACGTTACAAGAGACCTCCTCTGAGTTTTGCACTTTCTCATTCACACTTCGAAGCAGAAAAGGGAGAACTGAGTCAAGAAAACACTTTACCTCACTTTTCCCAATTGCTCCCTCAAATTCACCATAAAACCTGATGGCTGAAGGACCTATTTTACCTAGTATATCCACCTACAACACAGACATGTGGTAAGGGCCCCCGAGAAAGATTCACATTCCCACTTGCCTGTGAGGTGAAGACCTGAGAGCTATAGGAAGGATCTCATTTATATTGAGGTCTTGGGAGAGACTGCTGCAGAGTCCAGCTGAAATGCTCCAACCATAAATCCCTCAGAAGAGGTCTTTCCTCAGGTCTGGAATCTGCAAAACACTTGCCTGGTTCACATCCCCTTCAAATGATCTGCAAGATCTGGCTACAGAACCTACCTCTCTCCTAGATTTTATTTCTCTCCCAGAAAGAAAAGCTCAGGGAGTTCAAGAAATGTTTTCTATTTTGGAAACTGGTTCTATTTCCCCCATTTACTCTCTGAATTCTCATGCAAAGCCAGCCCAAGCACGTCTGCATTTATAAATACATTTACTTAATCAATTTGATGGGATAACTCAACATTTCCTGGTCTGGCCCAGGTCCATCCTTCAAAATATCTTTTTCTTTGCTGCTTTCTGGGTTTGAGGGGGTTTTTTGGTTTGTTTCTATTTTCTAATTGACAAGGGATGAAACACACTAAATCCTAAAGCAGACACAAATCCGAGATCCACTGGTGTCGAGAAGGTTTGGTATCAGGTTTGTATGAAGATGACTTCAAATAGTGTTTACTGATTGCTCTGCACTTTGGATGAGGCCCTTAAACTGCAGACAAGTTCTTTTTCAGATGGAAGCTGTTTGGGGTTCTTTAGTGTGTTAAGAAACAGAAAGGGAGCTGCAGTGGTGAATTATTAGCATGACATTCCTCCTGGGACCCCAAAAAAAGAAATCCTATTAAATAGAGCCCTTGTGATCTCATTGCTGTGCATTTCATGACTCTTCAAGAGGTTCTGCTAAAGTAATTAGCAGAAAATTTCCCCTGGAAAGGCTCAAGGGACAAAGGGGCTGGATCACCAGTCAGGCTGTTCAGCATTTACTGCCTCTGAAAGGAAGAGTTTTCTTCCTACAAGCAGCATCACTGACTAAAGGTTCATGGAGATTCCTGGAGGAAAAAGAAAATGTAGCCAGAGTGCGGTACTTCACATCACCCAGGGAGTCCTCAGCTCCCAGGGCACCTTCACATATTAAAAGATACTACAGGCGCAGTTCCCACACATAGCAAGTTCTTTCAATATGCATAGCTGAAAGTCACAGTGTGGGGTAACCGGGACACACCTTCCTAAATATCAGAAATCTTAAATAACCATGACCCTACACAGAGGGCAGGAGAGCTGTCTCCAGGATGCTGCTGATACCCATCTTTATGGAGGAACCCCAGAACCCCAAACCAAGGCACTCCCTGACAATGAACGAGCAGGACCAAGGAGGGAATTCTGCCCCTATCCTCAGCCCTGCTGAGGATGCACCTCAAGTCCTGGGTACAGTTTTGGACACTGCAGGACAGGAAGGACATGTATGTGCTTGAGACAGGCCAGAGAAGGGTGACTGTGCTGGTTAGGGGTCTGGAGAACAAGTCTGATGAGGAACGGCTGAGGGAGCTGGGGCTGTCCAGTCTGGAGAAGAGGAGGCTGAGGGGAGAAGAGAGGCTGCTTTTTACAACTACCTGAAGGGAGGCTGGAGTGAGGCAGGGGTTAGCCTCTTCTCCCTAGGTACTAGCAATAGGACCAGAGGAAATGGGGTCAGGTTGTGCCAGGGGAGGTTCAGGTTAGATCTTAGGAAAAACTTATTGTCAGAAAGAGTGAAAAGGCCTTGGAACAGGCTGCCCAGGGAGGGGGTGGAGACACTGTCCCTGAAGGGGTCCAACAAATGGGCAGACATGGTGTTTCAAGAGATGGGTTCGTGTTTGTGGGTTATAGGGTGGATGGTTGGGCTTGATGATCATGAAGGTATTTTCCAACCTTGATGAGTCTATGAATGTAGAGGTATTAAAATTCTCCAGTGCAAAAGGGTTTCTTTGGCAGGAACTCTGTTCACTGCTGAGCTAATCCCTCTGGATGGCTTCTGTCTGTTACAGACCCTGGTTCCTGATCACATTAATTCAGCAATTGTAGGAAATTCATTTATACCAAGCTGTAATCTGGAATTTCTCAGCTTTCTCACTTTCATTCTCTTTTCTCACTCTTGTTAAGTGTACCAGTCAGGATAAAGTTAGACTTTCAAACCACTGCACTTACTCCTTGCACAGCCAAAATCAAGTCTGTGGCACTCCCAGTAGCTGCAACTGGGAATAGGAGGGGGAAGAAGCAAAACCAACCTCACCTGAGCCTAACCCAACACAATTCTGAAGGCTCAGGTTCAAGGTTTCAAACCCAACCATGCTGGACAGCTGCATCCATACAATAAAGGGCAGGTTGGTGGGTTGGAATCCCTAAATTTAAACAAAGAACCAAGGACAAAGTCTCAGTGAAGCACACAGAGCTTGGGCGTATTTTCACTTTCACACACACAGTTCCAGAACTCAGAGCCAGAAGCATTTTTAGCAGCCCAGAACTGTTTTCTCAGTACAGTGTTCCACACAGATTTAATGTTCCCATTAGAAATATTCCCATCCCTCTACACATTTAAAGAACACTGTACCCATTAATGTTCTGTACATCTCCCTCATCCATTTCTGTTCAATTTTCTTTGCCCCATGAGCCCAGACTGCACCCTGGGCTGGGATCACTACTCATAACAGACATATTCTCTTTTTTATCTCTTTTCGGGAGGTTTTCCCCTCCTCCTTGTTTTGCTCTTCTCTTTTCTTCAGAGGAGACAATTTTTTTCAGTGCTTCCAGTCTCAGAGGTAAACATGGGGAGAGAGAAAGACAGGACAGAAAGAGTGAGATTATAGTTCATTTAGGTTATAAAGTCCCCAGAGAACAAAAACTCTTTGGGCTGCTCCATCGTGAGAATTGTCTAAAGGATTTTTTCCTTTGATAATCTGCTCTTTCCAGTGGGAGAGCGCCCTACATGAGCTTTGCCTGTAGCTCCCTTCACATTCCATAAAGAAAGACAATATATCCTAAATACCTTCTTGATATATGGTGAATAGCCACTCACAATTTCCAATCACTCTCTTCGCTTGTGCCCATAGGTTGATCAGAATCTCTTCCGACAGTTACACCTATTTATTTTCTGGGCTGAGCATGAAGTGGAGGAAGCTCACAGAACTTTCCAGGGAATTTAAGAAACGGCTCTAAATTACAGCTGAATGGAGGGACCTTCAGATACAACTCACTCCCCCCAAGTGGACTGTAAATCTCATGGCAGGCATCTCTCATGCAGCTAGAAGGGAAAAGAAAGGTGCTCAAAGGGAAGAGAAAGGTGGTTGCTTTATCAGGAATAAAAGATCTGAAACATTAAGCCCAGAATGAGGCAAAGGAGGATAGCTAAGGAAATAAATGGGAATTTTTATCTGTACTTAACAGTCAGTTAGTGAAAGTGCTACGATTTGAGAAATGCAAACACTTGAGGAGGAAGAAGAGAGAGGAATCTCTGTACTTTTTAGAAGACACAATTTTCAGCAGGGCTTTCTCAGTGCACAGGAGTTTGTCTTTCCCTGCTACTCCAGTAGGAAAATGTGACCCAATCTCACAAACACTATATTCTCAGAACACGAAAAGGACAGAGAAATTCTGTTTTCAGAGATGATGTGATGCTCTTGTGATTATTTCAGCACAATTTAGTCACAGGACCAACAGAAGTCCCCTAAGATTTCTTTTAATGTGGCAGGGCTTTTCCCAAACTCTCAATGCTCAGAGGTGGACACCATGAACCTACAACCAAAGAGAAGGAACTGATGAGATATTTTTCCAGCCTGGGCTCCTTATCACCTTGAATCCCACCCTATCACTACCAGGGTGCAGAGAGTCCCTTATTTTCTGTAAGAGCAAACTCTTGACAGCTCACAGTTACCAGACTCCCTGCTGTAATAAGCCCAAAGTGAACAACAAGGTCATGGCTACGAATGAGACAAAGCAAAGCCACTAACTGAAATGCAAGATCAGAACCTGAGGATGTGACGAATGTGATCCTAAACACTGTTTCATTTCAGCTTCACATCCTTTCCTTTTCCAGTGACTCCTGCTCACAGCTGGCCTTATTAGAAACAGTCCAGAGACTTTATTTAAAAACAAAAAAAACCACCTTGAAAAAGACACTGGTTTTCTTTCTCCTTTGTTTCTCTCCCCTAAGTCTTTAGATTATTTAACTGTTACAAGCTGAATCTCATTAACAATTTCCATCCAATCCAAAATAAAACAATAAAAAGCGTTCCTTTGGTCACTCAGCATTCTCCTGACAAGCCAGGACTACACAAGGTTTCTCTCACAATGGATATCCAACACCCATATTTGTCCCAACTGGTCAAACTTATCCTGCTTGAGCAAATATTGACATACCTTTAAATTTGGGAGTACATCTGCTCGTTAATTTATCCTTTAAAATTAGTTGAGCAATTTTTATAACCCTTTTCATGACCTCTAGCTAACAAATGACTTGTTACTAACCCTTCAAACTTTCCACACAATTAAAAAATGATTAACAACCAAGGAATGGGCTACAATTGAAGAAATTAGGTTGCAATTAAGAAGACATTTAAATGAATGCTTAAAACTGCTTGGATTATAATTAGAACCAGAGCAACTAGGAAGGTCACTCTCAAGTGGTGCTCTTGTGGCATCAGAGATAATTCAGCCAATAAAACTGAGCAGTGAGACTGCAGTGGTCACTACTGGCACGAGACTGAGCACGGCTCAAACCTTCCTGCAAGGATTAAGGGAGCCAGCCAAAGCCAGAGGCTAATCTCAAAGCTGACCCTAGGCCTCCTCCTTGAAGCTGCAGTCTTGTCAGTTTAGTCCCTTCAGCAGCCAAAGCAGGCTGCTTTTCTCTCTGGGGAGCATTTTGGTGCTATCCAGAAAGCTATCCAGAAAGGAGAGAAGAAATAATAAAAGACAAGGCTAGAAGAGACACCATGATCAACCAGCTTCTCTAAGACACAACACCAGACCCTCCTCATTTGTCTAAGGCAGTAGTTGGTCAGGCATTACCAACAATTTCAGCCAAGTACAGTAGTGTTTGCAGTCATTATGACATCAAGGTAGCCCTACCTTCACCAAGGTAGGGGTTAAAGCACATAAAGTACTGCAAATAGCTAGTTATTCCTGCCTGTTCTGCCACCCACAGCCGTATTTCAAGTCACTCAAACGAAAGGATTTTCAATCTTTCAAGGGAAGGTTGGACACCCATTTCAAATGGTATAAGGCAGTTTTGAAAACCTCCATCAAGAGCTAATACTTCACCAACTCAGCGCACTAAGAGCCATCCATCACTCTAAAACCAAATTACCATCAATATTTATTCAGTTGATCGTAGATGCACAGCAATTGCCAGCCCACAGCGCCAGCAATTACTACATTCAAGCCAAGAGAACACAAACGTTCATGTGACAAACCTTTGAGCTCACAGGAGAAACTAAACAAACCAGACCCAAAGAAACACTCAGAGGAAAGCCATTTGCTCCGATTACTCATCTTCTTCCCCAGAAGTAACCAAACCACCGGACACACAGGGTACTGCAGATGAATGGGTGTCTGGGCAGTGGGTTACCAGCATGTGTTTTCTGAAGACAAGGTATTGCAGCTTTTGACAGCACACTGAAGAGAGACTGAAGACTCCATTCGTCACATTGTTTCATGGGGAAAGAACATTACAGTTAGTTGCCCACAAACACTGGCTTACTGGGTGTTTTGTTAAGGGTGTGACACGGCCCAAGAAGCATGGCCATACACAGAAAGCACAGTTTGCTATTGGATTCTGCATATTGTAAGGATAAGTTTATGTAACTCATAACTTAGGACCATAAAGGCAAAGGTGACTATCTCTTACCAAAAACATCTGTAAAGAAAATGCAGAGGTAATGAGAAAGTTAATAAAAGGAAAATCCATCCAAATCTACTATCTGGTAAGCTTACAATCCACCAGGCTAGGCCCATTATCGGCAGCAGCTTGTCCACAGAGAGGGAGAATCCTATCAAGACACGTGGCATAGCTCAATCTCCCTGAGGGCAGCAGGCTCTGAAGGCAGAGACTCTTATACTGTGCTGCTGCTTCAACAATTTCCTCCTGAAGCAAAACATCTGTTGCCATTTAATCCAGATTCTCTTTTAAGGCTGCCTGCCTCCGAGAAAGCAAGCCAGAGAGTTTTCCTCCACACTCCCCCATGAGAATCTGGATATTGGCAATCTGTTACTGGAAAAAGGTATCATCCATGTTTCACCTCAGTTCTTAGCACTTTACTGGGTGACCACGTTAGTCCTCAGCTGACTCTGTCACTGACTTCACAAGAGCCTCTGGATAAGATTACGTCCCACGTAACTCCTTATAGCTAATTTGTTTGGGGTTTTGTTTTTGAGGCAAAGACCAAAAGGCCCTTTCTAAAAGTCAAAACTTCAGACTAAATATTAATTCATGTTTAATTTAAAACACAACAACAAACAACTTAAGACTAAAACATTACTTGTCTCAGTTACTCTTGCTGGTGTGAAAGAAGATGGCAAAGTGATGAAGTAGAGATTTTCAGACACCCAGTACTTGTGCTGGAATGTCTGAGGTGGCTCACATAGAGGGTAGGGCTGCCATACATCTTTAGAGTTACACCTGCATCTAAGGAATGTATTGAGGGAATCTTCAGCCTAAGACACACACAGCTGAATTCACTCATTGATTTGAGCACCAATTACCTCAGGCTTGTTCCAATACACCGAAACAAGAGACTTGTTAGATAGAAACTTAAATTTTTTGTTGTCCCAGACCTCTTCAAGTAGCATCACCAGCCCTCCTCTTTCTGGAGAATTTAATATTAATCAAATTCGCTAGTAAATTGTCAAAGGTAGGTGGGAAAACAAAACCAAGTGACCCTTTGAGACCAAACCTAGAGTAATGTAAAGCTCGTGGAGAAGCTCCAGCTTCCCCTAGGCCTGAGCTGAGCTCCTACCATCCACTGTCCCTTCTGATGTCAAGTTGATGGATTACAACTTCCTAATGCAGGATTGATGCATTATGACATCCTAATGTTGGGACGATTGATTGTGACTCTTTTTTTAAGTCTGGCTTACTAGGCAATTATTGACACCATCCATGCATTAGAGCCCTCATTCAGCGAGAAAGGGCTGCCAGGCCAGCGCTGTGGTAAGAAATTAGCTTATTCCGAATATTATAGATCAGGGTGAGCTGGGGCTTGTGCTGGGACAGGGCCACCCTCTCATTATAGGCCTTCGGAGACAGAAAGACTAAACAGTTTTTGCCACATCTTGAAGAAAATTGCTTTATCCCTTCACCTCTAAGTGGATTCAAACACTGACAGTTGACTTGGGAGTGCTTTGGGGTCAGCGCACACACGCTGGAACACGAAGAGGGAGAAAAAATCCAAATAAAGGAAAGAGAGAGGGGAAAGCCAGCGCTGTCAGCTCCTACCCTCTCACATCTGTGAATAATGGAAGTGCGGAACCAGGTCTGGGAGTGGGGAGGTGAAGGGAGAAAGGGATGGTTGTAACAGTGACAAACAAGTCTGAAGGGACTTCTCTCCTCTCAAATGTCACCGGGGGAAGTAGACAGGAGACGGGGGAGGTAAGGAAGAGAGAAGGTCACGGTTGTAATACCCAGAGCGAGTGGACAATCAAATGTTTGCAGCTGGGCTAGGAAATGGCAATCCAGTTGCAGAGCACATCTGGCTCCCTTGCTGCGCGCCATGGGGGCCACCTGGTTTTAATCAGGTTGGGATCACCTTTGAAAAACAGAACTTAATCATGGGCCTAGTCCTAGCAATAGTGTTACATCCAGACTTCTCTCCAGGGGAGCAAAGGGCGGGAAAGGGGGAGAAGATGAGTTAAAAGAAAAAAAAAAAATTAACTTCTTCTGTGTTTGGCTCAGTCAAGCCTGGAACTTCATCAGCAATTTCCTCTTTGTCAGCTTAGAGGGAGTCACTTTTGATTTTCTGCCTCTTTATGTTTGATTCCTGCTTAGTTTATCCTTCCCTTTTTTTTAGACAAGTCATGTGTGAGGGTGCAAGTAGAGGAGAAACTATTTAAGCAGGCATTACCTTCCCACCCCAGGTCCTCCCACCACAAAATTGGCCAAATGATTCATACGTCAAATTCAAAGGCCTCACACCTGCCTTGGATAACCTTCATGAACTCAGTTAGGGGTGCCATGAGCCTCTCTCTGCTTAGGAAAGGTACAAACAGCATCATCCTGACAATGGTCACACTGGGTCAGACCAGAAGTCTTCCCCATCCACACTTTTCTTTCAACACAGACTGGCAGCAGACTCTCAGGGGAAAGATTTGAGAAACTGCAAATATAGAGTAACCCTCCCAGCACTGTTTAACAGGTTTTATCCATCACAATGTTAAAGCCACGTTTGCTGTCCCAAATTAATCCAAATAAATCAACACATATTGATCCGAAAAATACTGGGAGGAAGGGGGAAGATGCTAATCTAATCTAGGACATGGTACATCTTGAGAGGACCCAGAACAGTTAATCTCTGGCCAAATACCCACATTACTTTACCTTCCAGTATCATCCACCATCAACTAATTTCAGTATCTGAGGAATGAACAACAAACCCCTGGCCCTCTTCCCTACCACTTTCTTTGCCTCCTCACATATAATCTCTAGAATTTTTCATCTCTACAAGAACACATTAAGAGCCTGGATAGAGGTAAAGACAATCCTAGACTCAATAGAAAACAAGGATTCATTGAGGTTTTCATAATATTTTTCCATAATGATTTCAGGGCATCAAATGAAAGTAGCAGACATCCAGTTCCAAATATCAAAGGCAGCATTTCTTCACACAGATCACAGTCAAACCATGGAATTCATTGCCACATGCTATGACAGATACCAAGAGTTTTCCAGATACAGGTGAGTTCAGGGAAGAAGGAGAAGCAGCAGGAATTAGTTTTTAAACTCATGGAATCACAGAACGATTGAGGCTGGAGAAGCTCTCTGAGCTCATCCAGCCCAGCCAGGACCTAACATCACCACAGCAGCCAAACCAGGGCACTAAGGGACACAGACAGGCTGTCCTTAAACACCTCCAGGGATGGGGAATCCACCAGTGCCCTGGGCAGTCCATCCCAGGGTCTGATCACCCTTTCCGGGAGGAAGGGCTTCCTAACATCCAACCCAACCCTCCCCTGGCAGCTTCAGTCCCTGCCCTCTCATCCTGACATTGGCTGCCTGGGAGAAGAGCCTGACCACCACCTCACTACAACCTCCCTTCAGGGAGTTGGAGAGAGGGAGAATGTCCCCCCTGAGCCTCCTCTTCTCCAGGCTAAACACCCCCAGCTCCTTCAGTCTCTCCTCATCCAACTTTGCCTCCAGTCCCTTCCCCAGCCTTGTTCCTCTGGACCTGCTCCAGCATCCCAATCTCTTTCTTGAAGTGAGAGGCCTAGAACTGCCCCCAGCACTCAAGGCAGAGCCTCCCCAGTGTCGAGTACAAGGGGAGAATTACATCCCTAGTCCTGCTGGCCACGCTATTCTTGATACAAGCCAGGATGCCATTGCCCTTTCATGCCATCTGGGCACCCTGCTGGCTTCTGTTCAGATAGTTGTCAACCAGTACCACCAGGTCCCTCTCTGCCAGCCTCCTCTCCAGCCACTGGTCCTCCAGTCTGTAGCTTCAGGGGGTTACTGTGGCCAAAACGTAGAACCACTCATTCCAGGGGCAGAGGCAAAGGTGCAGGAACCAGGCATCCCTGAACAAAAATCAGACTTTTGGTTCTTGTGGACTAGCTGCAACAGGAGACTGGTCCATCAAGCCAAGATCTCATCTTCTTTCCTTCCCTTCACATAGAAGGGAAAACATGTTTTATATCTAGGTAACTCCTCCTTAGCCAACTATTGGAGTCAAAGCTGAATGTGAAGATAGAAAGAAAGTAGAACACACAGTTTGGAGGGCATGGGTTGATGGTTGGACTTTATGCTCTTGGAGGTCTCTCCAACCTTAATGATTCTATAATTGTAAGGATGGAAGGACCAAGGAGCATCTGTATATAGGTGACGATGCTATAAGAGTCCAGATGTGAACTTTACACCTGTCCTTCCCCTTGAAAGGAAAACTCAAACCTTCAGTCCTTTTTGTGAAACACTTCAAACAAGGAACCTTTCTGCTAGAATGGCAATCAGATCACGAATAATCTTGTGTGCATGTGGTTGATTTTGTCACAGATGCTGGGCTGAGATTGGCTGGAAGGCTTCAGCTGCTTCACACTGTTGTCGTGCTGCAGAGGAGCTTTATGCACAGCTTAACCACACCAACCACAAGATGCTTTATATCTCATTAGAAGAACTACTTAATTTCCAGTGTGATCTTGTACAGGAGCTCCAATCTGCAACAGCAAGAGGGTGAGTGTTGTAACATAATCTCGCAGTATTATCATAAAAATAAACACAGTCAAAGAGTATTTTACAAATGTTAATTACTACTAGGGGAGAAAATCCTGCCAGGTAGGTAGGTGATTTGATTGTAGTAGTTATCTTGTTTTACAGTTAAGTGCAGTTAAGTGACATGCCCAAGGCCATGGAGAAAAGCAAAGTTAGAGCAAGGACTAGGAGTCAGGAATTCCCAGCAGCCCTGCAAGCTACAGGGCCCTTTTCCACACAATTCCCAAACCAGCTCCACTTGACTCCAATGGCTTCTGAAGAGGTTTTCTGATAACAAGACCTGCCTGATAGAGAACATGTGAGGAGACTGTGAGAAGGTATCTTGATTTTTGGAAGGCTGGCTGCACATTCTTCCCCAACCTCAGCTTGGGAACAACATGAGAGCATCCAAAACATCTTGATGCAGCAAAAAGGAAATTACTTGGTATTTCTGTATCTATCTGAAGCCAAGGCCTGGAAACAGCCTGAGAGGAGCCTGTTTGGTAGCCAGCAGACTGCAACAGTTTTTTGGGTTTTTTTTTTCTTTTTATACAAAAAGTCTTTACCATCAGAGCTGCTTCTGTGCTGGGAAGTGATAGGAAGGGAATTCAGGCTGCTAAGGCTGTGTGAAACACAGGGCTTGCTGTGCCACCTGCAGGGCTGGTTTGAAAAAAAGCCCGTGGTGGCAACCAGCATCCCTGGGAAGGCATGGAGCAGCTTTGCAGTATCTCATTGGTCTGGTGAGCAGGAATAGGAAATGGACTACAGAAAGATCCTGTCTCCTTCCACTGGGATGCATGGGCTCAGCCACTTGAGCAATTGACTGGAGGAACCTAAAAAAGCCCCAAAACATAGATGGGAACCCCTGTAAAACCAGAGTTCCATCATTTATCCTCAAGTTCTGTAGAATCTGTCTCCTACCTGCATTTCCCTCTGCACTGAGCTGATGTTCTTCCCCAGAAATTTCACATCATGTTTTGCTTCTGACCTAATGCCATTGCTCCCCATAATGATTTATTCACTTCTACCCAGAGATTTGCTGGAGCAAATGACCCGAACAAAGGCGTTCAAGGTTTGTCCTAAACACATCCCTAAAGCTAATGTAGGAAAAGGTTCAGATTTTTCTGATTCATTAAAATTGTTCATCCTGTTTGGGATAGGGTCTGCTTTACTTTACTGACTGTGAGGACCTACAGTGCAGGACAGCAGCAGCCAGGTGCTGAAAGAGACCTCTCAAGCCATGGTACGTTTGCTCACAGTGATACAGGCTGGGCAGGCAGCCCAGAATAATGAAGTCCTCTTTACTTGAGCCTTCTGCCAGCATATTATTCCCCTACATGCCGATCACACTGGTTTTCTGCAGTGCACTTTTAAGCGTCCCAAGAGAGAGGATTTCTACCACTTTCACTACAAAATCGTTTACATAGCCTGGTAGATTTGGCCCCTGGGGAGGCTTTTTTATTGTGTTTGGTTTCACTAAGAGCCTTGAAGGTGTTGGTCAGTGATTGATTATTGTTTGTATTGTGGTAGCACCTAGAGGCACCCGCTGAAACTGCAGACCTGCTCTGCTAGGTGCTGCTCAGCAGCTACAGGAGCTGCTGCCTCTTCCCCAGCACCTTGTAGGAAGCAGAGCTCAGCCCAACAAAAACGAAGTATCAAGACCAACCAGTGGCATGTAAACACAGTGAGAAGTGGAAACAAGTTGCTCTAAATCTGAGCCAATCTCTGAATTCATACCCGGGCATGACATCCAGGAGGACACCTTGGACATCCAGGGGACATCTGTGGGAGTCCATTATCTTTTCTGAAGAGCATGAAAAATAACTATCCTACCAAGTGAAAAAATAACCCCATAAGAACTGAAGCCCATTAAGAATGAGGTTTATTTCACATTGCTCTAGTGCTTCAGTAGGAGCTACTTGCAAACAGGTCGGACCTCCACTGCACAAATTTCTCTTGAGCCATGGGGAGAATTCTGAGGGCAGGAACAGAAATTAAGACAAATACATTACAGCCCAAAGGTTAAGCCACCAGGTGAGGCTGCAGGAGGTGGTGGATTACACAATCCTCTTGTATTTTAATTCAGTTCTTCCCTTCCAACTTCGAATAAATTCTCTCCTTTGGAAACCAAAGACCTCCTCCTCATTTGTTCTCAGATGGGTTTTACCATGAGAAGCAAGTGCCAGCACCAAACTGGCATTCTAGAGCTAGAGCAAATCATCTGTTGACTCCTCAAATGGCAAGAGGCGAACAAGTATTAAGATCAAGGTTAACACCTTCATTCACCAGGCTGACCATTCAGTTAGGGAATCACTCAACAGCTCTGCAAACACAGTCCACAATGTCACTGATTTCATTACTCTTCTCCTTCCTCATGCAACTCTTGCTCACAAGACACCAGAAGTCAAACACCACATTTGGGGAATAAAATAAATAAATGACTAGGCTTTGGTGCTTGTCCATCTGATGGATAGCTAAAACAGAAGTCCAAATCTGAGACGCATAAATAACCAATTTTGCGTTTTGCTCGAGGTATAAAAAACTGACAGAAGAGAGATTATTTGGGCAGCAACCCAAAACTAACTTTGGGGTTTTTTAAGTGGACTGGATGGAAAAATAGAATGAAGTAACATCTCGGCCTCAGAAAAACATTTCATTTGACCCAGGGATAAAAAACTTTAACATGGAAGTTCATGTCTAAGTTTCTCATTTGAAGCAAATACACCAAAGTTCCAAGGTCCTACTGCTTTGACTACAGAAATGGGGCATGACGTCTCTGCTTTGGCCAATGTGTTTCAGCACCTACTTGTGAGATAATCTCATTTGACCCAAATCTGCATTTCCTGAAGGGGAAAAGAACAGAAGAGATTTTTGGGCCACAAGTGGCTCTGTTTTGGTCAGCACAGACTGCCTCCTCACTGCTGACACAGCTCAATGACTCCTCACAGCACTGGGAAGCACAAGATGACTCCCCAGGAAACTCAGCTTGGGTTCACTGAGTCTACTTACATTTCTACAAGCCAGAGAGCTTGCTGGGCTGGCCCTGGTGACACCACACTAGGCTCCTGTGACAGACAGACATTCTCCTGAGGGAGTAGCACAGGCTGTTTGCACTTTTGCTGGCACAGAACTTCACAGGCTACAACCGAAGTTTCCTAATCCTTAGGTGCCACTTTCCTCGAGAGCATTCACAGGTATCTTTTCCAAAGAGCATGGAAAACTGGAGAACATTAGTATCTCATCAAAAAATTAAAAAGCTTATCGTGTCAATAAGAGGTTGGACTGGAAACAACACTGAGACACAGACTGAAGTGAGGTGCTGGATTCAGCTTGAGTCAGGGCAAGGCTGTGTGTGCAAAAGGATGCCACTCCTCCCAGTGTCTGTGATTCTCCTCCTGTGATTCATCCTAGCAGAAGCATCCTGGGAGAATGTACTAATGTACTCAGCCACAGCATATGCCACCATCATTTGGATCCTCCTGGCTCATTCCCTAGTTCTGTTTATGAGGCTGAGAAAAGCTATCAAGAAGCCCACCCCATAATCCATGGGTCATCTACAATTTCCACAAGAGCCCTCCTGAGTCACGGAGATGACAAATGTGTATCTAACAAGGACTGTTCTCCACTCCTTCAGTTTCAGCAGTTCAGAATGAATGTTTAGAGCATCATGACCCTGTGAAGCCCAATTGTGTGTCCCCTGAGACAATCTGATTCCTTTCTCGCTCCCCCTGCAGCCCCCTCATTGAATAAAGCCTAGAGTACGTGCGTCATTCTGACACATACCCTTCAGGAAGTGCTGGGAATCGGATAGATTTTCTTCCTCCTAATGCCCTGACTGTGTCCCTATAGCACGAGGTCCTTCATTCCCACAGTTAGAGGCCTTCTGTGCCACAGAGCCCGACGGTAACCGGAGGAGCCATGACCAATGCGATGGTGGATTAGCGTCGCTCTGTGACACTGTCAGCAGTGGTTTGTTGGGCTCTTTAAGAGCATGTCCTGCTGAGATTCACAACAAGGCTTGTGTTCGGGAGACACCGAGATCTCATCCAGCAAATTAAAACGCACCACAGCAAATTTCAGCTTCTCTACCCAGAGGTCTCCCAGGGACTGACCTAAGTGGCCTGTGCTGTATCAAGAGAAAAAGCCACCTGCTACACGGAGCTGGGACTCAGAACCACCGCAACCCACCTGTGACATCGGAGCACAACCCACTGAACCAGAGACTGAGACTGGGTTGGGGATGCAAAGGCCACAACTCAAGTCTTCCACAGTCTGGCAAAGTTAAAAAATAGGTTTGTTTCACCACAGCAATTTGTCCTGAACGTGTTGGGTCAAGTATCAGTAACTCTTTGATCCATTCTACATTATTCACTGACATGATTTTTTATCTTAATTACTAATTACAACATGTGGGACGTCTCACTACCAGTTGGGTTGGAGATCATTGGTTTGACTGGCCTTGCTGGGCAGATGGACAGTGGCCCTGTACACAGCTGGAAGTGCAGCAGCAACCAGCTGCTCTGAAATCTCTTCATCTGCTGCATTACAGAGAGAGTTTGGTTTTGAAGCCAGGGACAGACAAGTGAACTGATGACATAGCTGTAACAGTATGAAAGTATAAAACTACAGAGCAGGAAGGGATGCAGGACATGTTGGCAGTTTTGCCTGACAGATACCACAGTGCTAGAGAAGACTGCTGCATCCCCTAACGAGCTACAGCAGACACGAGCCAAAGAATGGGATTGTTGTCACTGGGATATGCCAGGAACATAGCACCTAACAACTCTGCCCTGCTAAACTGGGGTTTGTATGTCCTCTCGTGTCTAGAACCATGGGTTTGTATCTCCTTGGTAAGTGAGATGCTTAGATCAGCAGGGCACTTGCTAAACCTAACACTGGCAACTGTGTCCCTTTAACCCAAAGTGCAGGGAGCCACCAGTGGTGATGATCTGCTTGAAACATAGCAAACCCATCAGGAACCTGCTGCTGAACCAGTTCCTGCTCAGTCTGCAGAAGTCACTGATACCCCAGACCACGGTAATTTACCTCCAAACACACTTTGATTGCACCAAGAGAACAAACCCTGCTCTGCTGCACCGCGGCTTCTCCTTTCTTCTCCCTCAGCCCCCCACATTACAGATTAAAACAGCAGCGCATCTGGCATTTACCGAGCATCAAACACTTCTCCGAGACCTCCTAGAACAAACAGGACCCGACTCCCACCTTGCATTGTGCAAGGGGTCACACTTAGGAACTGTCAACAGCTTCCTAATGTATGCTCTTGCTCCGGGAAGGGGGTCCCAGGTTTTATAGCCTAATAGATTCGTTAATCGGAACACACACAGGCTGGGAACGCCGCTGTTTGTTTTCTCTGACAGGTTTGGCATTTTCCTCCTGGGAGCTAGGAAGCTTTAAAGGATCAGGACTCTCCCACTTAACTGGACAAGAAAACCAGTCTGGACAAACTGAGACATGCCACGGAGGCTGCTTAATTCTGAGCCAGAAAGGGCCGTTGCAGAGACTTTACAACAACATCAGTGTCAGAGGAAAGGAAATTACATCCCCCTCTTGCTCCTCCCTTGACATCTCCATTTTCTCCAGGCTCCCATGTCTGTACCTAAGAATCACAGAACAATTGAGGCTGGAGAAGCTCTCTGAGCTCATCCAGCCCAGCCAGGACCTAACATCACCACAGCAGCCAAACCAGGGCACTAAGGGACACAGACAGGCTGTCCTTAAACACCTCCAGGGATGGGGAATCCACCAGTGCCCTGGGCAGTCCATCCCAGGGTCTGATCACCCTTTCCGGGAGGAAGGGCTTCCTAACATTCAACCCAACCCTCCCTTGGCAGCTTCAGGCCCTGCCCTCTCATCCTGACACTGGCTGCCTGGGAGAAGAGCCTGACCACCACCTCACTACAACCTCCTTTCAGGGAGTTGGAGGGAGAGAGAAGGTCCTCCCTGAGCCTCCTCTTCTCCAGGCTGAACAGCCACAGCTCCCTCAGCCAACTTTCCCTGTAGCCCCTTCCCCAGCCTCATTGGTCCTCTGGACTCACTTCAGCACCCCAATCTCTTTCTTGAAGTGAGGGGCCCTGAAGTGCACACAGCACCAGCCATGGGGTTACACCCATGATAATGATACTCAGCTCAGAAAGGGGTTCTGGAGGAGGTGCTTGAAGCACAGAAGGACTATCCCACATAACTGTGCCTACAAGCTGCTTCAAAGTGCTGGAACATGGAAGGGCAAACACAGGGAGTAAAAAAACTGCCCAATGAAACCACACGCCCACTTTCCAAGAAGCAAGTTATCAGACTGTGCTGCAGACACTGCCATAGGAGTCAGGACTTACTATAAATAACTCACACGCAATCACGGAGGGGAATTCCAAATGTTTCTAAGGCGGTGTAGCCCATCCACTAAATACAAAAGACAAGTATCTTGAAACCTAGAGGCTGCCACAATTTATTACACTTTAATGGCCTGGATGAGACAAGAAAATTGTGCTCTAAGACTTCATGTCATCAGGAAGAAGGAATCAATAGGGGGATTTCAGCAAAAAAGAATCTCAGCCTCTTTTCCCCGTGTCAGTGGACGTTTCTCTCCTAGGAAACCAGCCCATCAGCAGGCCTGAATCCTCCCAGTCTGAACAGACCTCCTCGCTGTCTTCGTGGCACAGAACAAACATTGTGGTCCACATGCAGTGTTCGGCTCAACAAGTCCCCAGGCCACTGCCTACCGCCACCTGAGTGTTTATACCCAGAGAGGGAAGATTCAGTGCTCTTCCTACTTCTTAAACTGCTTCTCAATGCAACTTTTGTCAGAGGCAGCTCTGAGGATAGAGGGATAGTCGCTGTAACTCTGACTATCAGGTCTGGTCCCTGGGCACATTCCATTTCAGCCCTTGCCCATTCCTCCTGCTACTGTAATCTCAGGGTTTCCACAACCTCCTGTGGCTCTGAGCTCCAGCTGTTAAAACACTGGGTGACAGGTAGGGCTGAGATCAAGGAAGGCAAAGGACTGCTTGGCCTGACAGCAGTACCTCACAGGAAGAACATTCAATTCTCCTGCTTTGGAATGGGAAACAGCTTTACCTTTGATTTTTAAGCATCCCCTACCCTTCCTCCCCAAGTCCTAGAGCCCCTTCTCCTGTCACATGCTGAAGCAACACTCCTATCTTGGTGAAGTCAAAGCTTGTCCCACTGAAGTCACAATGAAACACTGTGCTTAAGTGCTTTGCTGAATCAGAGCCATCATAACTATCCATTAGGCTTTTGATCTGGTTAATGTTTGTCCAAATATGGCCCCACCACGGGAAAGCAATGAACCATTATTAAAAGAAGGAAGGACAGCTGGAATTATTTTAGTGTCCAGCTACAGGCACAAACACACTCCAAGGAACTGATTGAAAAGCTGTTCATGTTATTCCTCAAATTATTCTTCCCTCATTCCTCAGTTACAAAACTATTAATTAGCATCTTATTCTTGTTCTTCCCCCCTCCCCCTTAATGCACTCAGGGCTCATCCAATTTGCACACACTGTTTAAATTGGCAAAAAAAGCAAAGGAAGGGGAAGAACTGCTGTGCAAAGCAGGGAGAGGTGGTTGGTTGAAGGAAGTCATGATAGCCATCACTCAGTCACTGTGGAATTGAAGAAAGGGGCTCAGGAGGGCTTAACTCTTCATACTATTTACACATGAGTGACATGTGATAACTCCGGGATAATTAACTAAATGCTGCTGCTTCTTCACTGCTACATACAGATTGACTTTGGCCACTTCTTAATGGAAAATCTGGCCTGTTCCAGTCCACTTTCTTGAAAAGTAGGGTAGCTGCCAGAACATGTTGATTGACCAGCTCTCAGCACAAAAGTAGGAAGAACTGCGTCCACCTGTCTCAGCAAGTTGCCATGGATGAAGGTCCATCCTTAGCCATGTCGGTGAATTTCTTCTTTTTATTTCATAGAATGGCCCAGGTTGGAAGGGGCCTCCAAAGGGCATCTAGTCCAGCCCTTCTGCAGTGAGCAGGGACATTCTCAACTAGATCAGGTTGCCCAGAGCCCTGTCCAGCCTCACCTTGAATATTTCCAGGGATGGGCCCTCAACTACCTCCCCTAGGCAACTTGTTCCTGTGTTCAACCCCCCACCTGCTAAAGAACTTCCTCCTAACAATCCATTTCAATCTACCCCTCTCTAATGTGAAACCAATTACACTGCTTTCAGACCTGAACATTCCCTGCTCTATCCAAAGTTGCAAAACTCTTTAGTCATGTCAGTTGCTCATTCACTATCCATGAGGAGTTACTGGGCAGCTGCTGCCTGACAGAAAGGAGCCAGACCCACTTCCAAGCCTGAGCAGCCCCAGCATTTGCAGCTGATGGACTGCAGCAGAATGACACCATTATTTTCTAAATCTTCCTGAGCTCTTTCTCTGATGACAGGGGTTGAGGACTTCACCTTTGCCATTGAAAAGATATCCTCTGCGTTCTGTTTGGACAGCAGGGGTTTAAGAGATAAGCAAACAGGTTTGTGATATGTCCTGATTAGAAAATACGAGTAAAAAGGCTCTTGATCTGCCTGATTAGGCTTTTAAAAATAAAGTCAGACATTCTCTTTCATAAAAGGTCTTCCATTCACCCGCACTGTCTACAGAGCAACTTTTCAGAGGAAGAGTAGCCAGTTCTCCTGACTTCAGTGATGGCCGTGTGTCTGTAAACGAGCGCGTATGTGCACCCATGGATGGATTCAGCCCCTCAGCATCTTTTCAAATGGAACCTCATAACACCACTCCACCTCAAGGAAACATAAATATCAAAGCCAAGCTTAGCAATAGCATGAAGAAAGGAGCCGCTCGCCCTACGTTTGGCATGGACAGGAGGCACCACCCTGCCCGTTTCCTGTTTTCCACCAGAACCGGTGCGAGGAGCAAATGTCCCCTTGCCCAAATCCCATCCCAGCAGCCAAGCTTCAAAGGCACTGCCCCGGAAATAGGAACTGGAGCACACGCAATCCAGGGACATCCCCCATGAGCTGCATGTCACTGGTAACAAAGCATCAAGGAGACTTTGATTTCACAAAGGTCACTCTGGCACATGACACCAAGTAGGGCTCACATTGCTGAAGGCAATCTCCAGCTTCACCAGTGACTTTACTATTGGCCATTGAAGCAGCACAGCACTTGTGGCCCATCTCAGATTTGGTGCCACATCTCCAGGCTCCAGATTGGGCAAGTAGTATCACTTGTGCCATCCTTTGTAAATGCTTTGAGACCCAGTGATGGAAAATGCTAAACATTCCCATTACCCCAGTGAAGTTCGGGTTCTATCTCACCCATAAGGGACCACCATTCACACAGGCAGAGCAGATACCAAACCACCCCTCCAAGCATCATCTCCTGTCTCCTCAGAAGAGGACCCAGTCACCCCTTGGAAGAGCTGGGTTTGATACCACCCTGGCTAATGCCAATGGGCAGACCACCAGCCATTTCCAGTTCCATAAGGAACTGCTTTACAGATCAGTCTCACTGTTCATTCATTTCATCAGCTCCAGCCTGATCTGACTCACCTTCTGTGACTTTTTGGGGTTTGTTAAACTTTTTCCCATTCAGGTCACAATTCTTCATGTCAAAACAGAACAATAAAACTAACTGGAAAACCCTTTTCCTCTTTTCTAACACCACAGCTTATCCAAGTAACCCATTTTTAGCCCCCTGACACGTACGTAAAAACATACATTCCCAGAGGAATTTCATACCACTAGCAATGGGAACTCGTTAGACCTCCTACTAACAACACACCCAGATTTATTGCTTCCCATCCTCTGTCTATAGTTTACGATGTAAAACAACAAAACAAAGCCTATGACCAATAAAAAGGCACGTATTTGTACATTTGGCTAAAAATACTGGATTTATTTTATGAGTGGCGCTGATTAAGAATCTATCTTCTTTGTCTGCAGGTTTTAGGGCAAGCCCTCTTCTTTTTATGGTGATTTGATAAGGTTCTAGATATGCCAGTATTTTTAAAACACCTGCTTTGCAGCTTCTCTATGTCCCGATGGAAACTCAGCCTGCACAGAGAACTAGGAATCTCTCAATGGAAATATTCAGGATTCTCCAAACAGAAGATCCAGTTACATGTGGACAGATCTGAAGGTCTTGATGGATGATGCACATACAGTGGTCCTACACCTTTGTGACACCTCTTTGCTCTGCCTTCCTGCAAAAATTTTTAAACATTTCTCTCCCGAGTTTGAGGGCTGAGCACCCCTGAAGGACGTGCTGGAGTTTCGACTCAAAACTTGATAATAAATCTGATCTCCATGGAAAAAAACAGACAAAGAATTTGGAGGACACAGGTACTAAGGTGATTTCTCAGGTCTTTCTTCATGTTTAGTAAGTTGGGATGGATGGATAGATCAAAGAAAGGAAGGCAGGCACCTACTATGGACATGAGGCCCAAGCTCTCAGCACCCTCGAAAGGCTGGTCCCAGTAACTGAGCACAGACCATTCTTTGGATACCAGCAGCACATGAAGGGTGCTGAGGCTGGACAGGAGTATTTATCAGTCCATGAGGTTTTCACATCTAAATACATATTAAAATCAGTGTCCTAATATTTACATCCCCATTTGTGTGTGGGGACCGTCTTCTGCATTTCTCCAAAGGTTACCTTTGGACTTATTTCATTTCACCCCACTCGGGGCATTGCTTCTGTTTATTTTTAATAGTCACCCCTCTGTTCCCTGATCTTGGCCACTAAACAATACTCAGCAGCAGGGAATGTACAACCGCAGCCCAGTTTAGAAGTTTGTTAAATTTTCAACTCACTTTTAGCGTGAAAATATGTGGCCACATAGTTCAAACTGCAGGCAGGCAAAGCTGAAAAGCAATGCTTTTTTCTAGGTGTAAAAATACACGAGTGGAGTTTCCCTGCAAACCTCTTCTCAAAGAAGGGCTTGATAGAACTCACCAGCGCAGGCATTTATAGCTCTAACAGCCATAGCCCCTGTCACTCATTTGAACCCTCTCTCTCAGAAAATGAATATACTCTGCAACCCCTATCACCCCTCCAAGCCTTTGGAGCAGGGAACTGGCAGTGCCCAGCTCATTGTCAGTGTTACCTTAACAACAGTATTATCCTCATGGTATCTACGAGCAGAGAGAACATCTCTGTAGGCAGCATGAACTCGATATGCAAGATCCTAATTCAAAAGGAATTTGGCACCCTATTGAATGTCTCCTCCTGGCCAGGTCTCCAGGTCAAGTACTGCAAGCTGTGATAATGAGACTTGATTCTGACAATTCTGACCAGTAGCTGTTGTCATCCTGACTGCCTCTAACCCATCAAGAAGACGCTGAGTGACTTAGGCAGGGTTTATTTTTGGTATACAAATGTAAAGGGAAATGTAATTCAATGTCACAATGTCTGCCACAGTCTCCAAGGAAATCTGATTTCAGAAGCACATGAAGAATCTCCCCAGCCCAGGATCTGATCCCTTTAACCAGATTCCCCTTTCTCGGTCACTCAGGTAGGATTTGGGTAGTTTTTCTTCTTTTTTCAGTCCTGAATCCTTAAAATTCCCCTTTTCCCTCAAAAGATTTTCTGCCCCAAGGAAGAATTCTGTCACAAATAGATGTGTGTGTCACCGACTAGAAGCAGCTGCCTTTACTGTATCCACACCAGAGACAAAAGAAAATGGGGAGCAGATCCAAGAATATGGAACTCCAGCCCTTTTCTTCATTTTCTTCTTGTCTCCATCACTTAACTTGCACAACCATGCCCTCATTTCACACTAGCTACACCCAGTTTACACTCCTTTGCAATACGTCTTCAGCAGTGCCAGTATAACCAGCATGGCCATCACTGCCAGCACTCCGCAGGGACAAGGTTCTGAAGCTCCAAGCCTAGGGAGACTTCTAAAAGCAGCACAGGGTGTTCTGTCAGGGACAGTCAATAAGGGACAGCCTAGACACCAGCAGTTTTGAGAAGGAATGACCCAATGTTAATGCCTTAAACTGGAGTCCAGGAGTATCACCACTAAGTGGCCAATAAAACCTTCATCCAAGGCACATCACCGGTACAGCTAAGCCATAAGGACTTTACACAGAAGATGAGGCTCAGGTAAGTCAGATCTCTGCTGCCATTCTGCAAGAAGATGTCATTTGGTGCTGACAGTATGACAGAACCACTGCTCCTGGGGCCATCACTAATATTTCATCATCGCTGCAGGTCTGTCTTACTCCAAGAGCCACATACCTGGAGGGGCTGCTTGTTCTTAGAACCTCTTGCACAATAAGTGTGAGTCTCAACATTCTGGGTGAAGTCCAGGGACACATTAAGCACCAATATTTCAACAGAATCAATGGACTGACATTTTAGCTTTTGCAGCAATGGCTGCAGCAGGATGGGAGACACACTGCATCCTACCCAAAAAACAGCCGAGTGTAAGGATCCCTAAGCCGGGACCAAAACCTCAGGCCATCTGGGTCTCTGACACAAGGCAGAACTTCCTCAGGGCAACACAGCAACATACATTTTCTCTTCTCCCAGCAGCACTGGAGAGCCAGGCAGCAGCAGAGCAGGGCTATACACCAGGATCAGATGTTCAAACATGCTCAGGGACAGAGAGTCAAGTGTTCATCATCTGAAACCGGCGTTAATATCACAGAGTTCAGGTCTTTCTGAGCACAGAAGGCTCTGCTTTATCTAGGTGAAAATGACACAACTGACTCGAGATTGGTACTACACTGTCTCAAGTGCTCAAAGTGATCTGCTAAAATATTTACCCATTGCATTACTTGTCCCTTCACATCACTTCAGGCTCAGAGGAAGACATAACAGATCCAAAGAATACGTCAAAGGAGCAAGAGCTGCACAAATACCCCAGACATCCCCCGGCAGATACATTTTACTACCAGAACTATTTATGATTTCAAACAGTGGAACAAATGAGGCACAGGAAGTCAAAGAGAAGGAACCCATGAGCTAAAAAAAGGGCAAAGAGATAGAGATCAATGTTTCTGCGCTGGAGCCTACAGAAATGTTGCTAGAAGAAAGAGGTTCTGGAGTGGTAGAACAGTTGGACCATTACCCATCTGACCATAAATCCACTGTGTGCAAATTTAAAACAACTCTGAGCGGTAAGCGTGGAGCAACGCTGCACAACTCCGTAAGGAAACATGGGCACAGACCATCTATTGAGGCAACCTCTGCTTCATGCAAATGCCTGCCATAAAGCACATGCAAACGCTAGTAAAAACCAAATCAGAGGGATTACAGTACTTCTCTTGTCACTGGGATGACATTTACTCCCAACCAGCCTTTACTATGGCACCAGAAACTCTCTTTGCCCTGGGGTGAGGAAACATCTCATTAAGCAGCCTTAAAAATCTGGTTGTCAAGACTTAAACCATAATTTACACAAGGGAGACACAACTGCTCTTTGCTTCAACAAAACTGGACTAGAGAGGGGTCCTAGAAATCAGCACAGATTCAGCAGAAATCCGCAGAAATCACAAGAGAAACAACAGCTCAGCTAAACCATCTTCTTTTTTCCCCCCTCAACAAAAAGCCTTGTTGAGTGTCTCCTCACTCTAGGTCCAGTCTGATTCAACATGTGCTGAAGCCAAACTGTCACTGGCCTTTGCATCTTCCATAATTATTCCTTTCTTGAACTCTGTCACCTGAAAAATGATGTTTTGGGGGTTGTAAGTGATGAACAGGACATCAGGACAGTGCGGTAGCCGATACAGAGAGACTTTTTCTTCTACTTCTAAGAGTGTCAACATTCACTCTTCTCCTAAGTCTGCTGAAACCCCCCAACCAGATCTGAAAGCCAAGCCCACATCCTGCAGAAATCCTCTGCATAAACATGGGATTATGAAGGACTTTTGCAACACAACCACTCGATACTGAGTCTCCCTCTATGAACGACAGATCCTTGGAGATCCAAGACAAGATAATCGCAACCCCCTAAGCAGTACCTAAGACTATCGTAAAAGTTTATGGGCTACGCCCACATAAACCATAGTTCTGATCTCTATCCAGTTTGGCTCCAGTTATTTAACCTCCCTGATATCTTCAGATCAGATGCAAAGGGCTGAAGCACTAAATGGTGCTTAAACTCCCACCCAGAGCTGGGAGTTGTCTTCACCTAAACTACAGGAGGGAAGGATATCAGACCTTAGAGATCTGTTACCCTCAGCTCACATATCTGGTCCAGGCAGAAATCAGCTGGCTATAGCCTTACGTAGAGTCCCAGAGAGAGCAAAACTAAAAATACAGGGGAAATTGAAGAATAAAAGGGAAACGCAATAGTTTGAAGGAGGAGGAAAACTCTTCAAAGACCTGGAGCATCAACTACCCTCCCAACAAGACCTAGTTTTATTACATCGTCGTAAGGGGGTTGGACTAGATGACTTTGGGACGTCCCTTCCAACCCAATGCATTCTGTGCTTTGATTATTCTATCATTTCTTTTCTTCTGCTTAAGCTGTTGGTACACGTTTTTCATCTACTCACTTTAGGGAGCTGGGATGGATCAGTTATAACTGTTTTGTTTCTTCATAGTGTCTCCCAGGAGATCTAGAGATACTGGGCTAGATGGATTTTAGGACTAACCCAATACGGGGACGCTCTTACGAGCCAAAATGACACAGGTACATGAATGGGAATGGTGAGTATGAGAACCTGGAAGCCTGTGGCCAGAGAAAGCCTTTCCATTGTAATTTTTACCTCTACTTTGCTGTGAAAACCACAGAGACTCAGACATACTAGTTTCAAATTAAAGAAGGGCAGATCAAAATGTGATGTTAGGAAGAAATTCTTTAGCAGGAGGGGGTTGAGGCCTCATCTGTGGAGATATTCAAGGTGAGGCTGGACATGGCTCTGGGCACCCTGATCTAGTTGAGGATGTCCCTGCTCACTGCAGGGGGGTTGGACTAGATGTCTTTTGGAGGTCCCTTTGTACCTGGGCCCGTCTATGATTGTGATTCTACTTCCAATGAGGGAGAAGCACAGTTCACACAGTGCAGACACCTCTCTTAAAGCAGGTCACCTTCCTTCTGAGGCAATAGCAGCCAGCAAAGCAGCACCACTGCCCCAAACACGTCAGTTCATCCAATACTTCCTTTTCTGCTTGACACTATTTTATCTCCTATCTACATATACAACTGCACTGACAGGTCAGGAGCAGGGTGTTCCTTTTCAAGGCTAAGGAGCGCTTTGTGACACTGCCTGAGCAGTGACTGCTGCAGCATTGATTTGGTTTGCCAAGAAATTCCTTGAGTACTTCCTGTAAAGGAGGCTGTCTTCACCTGTAGACTCTGAACTAGCAACACCTGTCTACTGGACCAGTTGTGACAAAGTCTCACAAAGCCAAAGATGCTGTTATTTGAGGACTAGAGTTCTACAGCAAATGGCTTATAAAGTTAATCAGATAGCATTACGGTGGCATTTATGTGGCCTTACCCAGAAAGGTCTCTGTCACTGAGCAATTAGCTAATGGAGCATTTCTAGTTACTGAAGATTATCAGAACTCAGTACTCAGAATACCTAAGAACAAAGATTATCTACAGTCGGCAGAGGAATTGGAAAGTAGATTGAGAAGCTCCATTTAGTAAAAAGCACTTCCTGTGACAAGGTGAAGGGCAATTTACTTCCAAGTTAAGCATTTTTGTTTTGCCGTTTGAATCATCTGTCGTTTCCATGTCTCACAGTAGAGTCACACAGTAATAATCCTGGGACGAATAAATGCTCTGGGTAATAAACCTGGAGCTAAACTCATACCGATCACAACTAGACTCCAACTTTCTCAGATTTCACAAGGAGGGTTTGTATTTCCACAATTTGGGATCATACTGACATGAGCCAGTATGTCATAGTCTCAGCATCTCTCACTTGATTATTGCTAGAAGATTCTGCCTTCATTATTTTCTAAGGCTGGTTCATTTTTTTTTTTCCTCAATCTTGTTAGTAAACTTAATGAACATCAGTCAACAGTATTAAAAGATGTCCCTTGAAAATATAAGTTTCATCCTTAATTAGCATTAAAAACTAAGCCGAGTGGTGTTTTAATTGAGATTACTCCAGTAAAGGCTCTCAAAGAATCAGAATTCAGTCATCTGATGGCCCTAAATCTCAAGATCAGAGAACATAGTCCCCCCACTAATTTTCTGTACCCACAACACATGGAAAAAACCCAGCTTGCTATACCCAGTTCTCTTGTTTATCATCTCCCTGTGGATATTGTGCTTTAAGATAGTTGGCTAAGGAAAACACGTTCTAACTGTTGGATTTGCAAAGACAACCTCTTCAACCCAAGATGAACTCTCTTCACAGATGTGGTAGCAGAGGTTGTGATGTTCACACGAGCGTTGGTCTGTTGAGAAAGACATTGCACTTCTGTACAGACTCTCTAAGAGCAGCAGATGTTCCTGA
This sequence comes from Rhinopomastus cyanomelas, assembly GCA_013400115.1. NCBI lineage: Eukaryota > Metazoa > Chordata > Aves > Bucerotiformes > Rhinopomastidae > Rhinopomastus > Rhinopomastus cyanomelas. The sequence goes on from VXBP01007531.1 coordinate 1,012,615, forward strand.
ACTGTGTCAAAGATTCTGAGCTGGACACACAGACACCAGCAACTCCTGACTTGCTTTGGGTTTTGACTGGGAAAATAGAAAAATGGAGACACAGCAAACAAATCAGAGGTGAAAGCTCAACTCCCCACCATAAATGAGAGCAGGCAACAGGGAGGTTTGGAAATCAATGTGCACATTGTATGTTGTTTACTCATCTCTGCATGCAGATGAGAGCGCCGTGAGTTGAGTACACAACCGCTCTCCGGCAGCAGCGTGGTGCCTGCCTTGCTCTGCTCCAGCACAGCCATTGAAATGAGCCACTACAGACTTGGCGGCGCCAGCAGACCTGCAATAACTTGTTTGTTGCCACAGTGCCCATCCCATCACCTATCTCCATTCACACTCCTCTTTATTGCTCACCCGATAACGATAGACCTCACCGTAATTGCTGGGCTGTGCTGCAGAGTGGCAGAGGAACGGATAAGGACTATCTATCCCTTCTCTCAGCACAAATGTGTAAAAGTTTGCCCATGGGTTCATGAGACGTGGAGCAAACCAGCTGTTTTCACTGAGCTGAGGTGTTAACTGCTGAGGTATTGTGAGGCGGTTCCTGCCAGCTCACTAGGTCTCTCTAGACCGGTCAACACTCAGGCTTCTGTACTGGGAAGGAAACTACTTCATGGTGAAGGTACAGAGGTAGGGATTTCTAGAAGGTTTAAAGGACTGGAAAACTTGCTTTCATTGCAGGCTTCAAACAGAACATACATGCCTGCGAAGTGAAGCCTTTCCCTGCCAAGTCTCGAGTTCTCAACCTTCTCAAAATCCAAGAGGCATTCCTCTGACTCCAGATCCACAGCATCTACTTTCAAGCTGTTAAATCATGATGAAGTTGCAAGTCCTATGATGATCAAACTGAGATTTCTGACTCCTTTTTATACAGAGGCCACAGAACAGCTCTCAAGGGGTAAAATGCCTCTGGTGCAGGACTCAGGCATCAATCCAATGAGAAAGCAGTGAGTCCAAGCAGAGGCTTTCCTGAGTGAGATTTTAGAAGTATCTGTGTTAATAGACTCAGCAGGATCCATCTTATCTTTACCGAATGCCTAGTCCTGTCACCTGGGGAAGGCAGGTGTTGCAAACTCCATTAAGAAAAGCTAGCACATCAAGTTAATTCAAAGGAAGGGGGTGATCCTTGGCCACAAACTGGAGGGCTGGTGCATTTTTGACAGCAATGGCCAGGCATAGGTGTAGGATGCAAGAGGCACCTCACCACCTCCAAACACTTAGTCAGCAGATGGTTACAAGTGGAAGAATCCTGGTGGCTAGTTCAGCTTTCCAGCTGTGCAAACAAATTCCTAGAAGGTTGTACTACAAATCCCAAACCAGTTAAGGAAATATAGCAGAGAACTGTTATCCCAGCAATACTTCAGATCTCTTTGCTTCACAAAGTTCCTGGGACATGAAGGCAGACTCCATCACTGCTAACCTACCACTGCTGGCCTTGGCACTGATGTAGGATGGTACAGATCAGCAGCTCAATGTCTGGATGAAAGGGCTTGGGTATCTTGGTTTTTCTCCCTCCGATTTAAGGAAATCCTATAAAAGACTCTGTAGCCTTAATTCACAGTCTGTTGGTGACTGGGAGATTTTTTTTGCTATCTGCCACAATATGACCAGCTAGAATTTTCTCATGCAACACCAACTGAGTTACAGGAGCCTGCAACTGTGGAAAATCAGGAACAGACAGAGAATGCAGAAGGAGAAGACTGCAAATGGAGAAAAGATGAAGAAAACTTGTAATTTCTGGGCACTCCAAGAGCAGCAGATCAGCTGGAAAAGATGGTGCAAAGGGGATTCTGGAAAGGGTGTGAGAGAAGTGAGGGCCGGAGTGGAAGAAAGGAAAACAAAACAGAAAAGGAGAAAATAAATGAGAAGAGGAGCAGCATCAAAACTACCTCATAATTGGAGCACATAACACCCTAAGACAGGTGTCTCATACCTCAAACAAGCACCAATACTGTGAGCCTAGGAGAGGTCTGTCATAAAATAGACCAGTTCTGGACCAAGGCTGGAAAATACCACCTCAGGGCAATAAATCTCCCATTGATAGGGTCTGGCAAACACAAGCTTTGAGAGAGGTTGAAGTCAGCTCTCAAGTACATAATGACTCATTTAGGATGGAGGGAATTAGAATGAAAGGTGACACTCAATATACCAGCGACATGAATAAGTAATCATTGCCTGCAAATGTCTGGGCAGTTATAAAACATTGGCAAGAGAAACCTTAATCTTATAAGTCTGGCTCAGCTACAGACAGCAAAATACTCCTCATCAAGTAACTCTGGGGAAAGTTCTCCAGAGGCTCCATGCAGATAGATGACCACAGGTATCTGCTAGACCTCAGCCCACACCTCTAGAAAATCATGCAGTGAATTCAGGACCTTCCTAGAGTCTCCCTCACTCTCCTTCTGAAGATGCCTGTCAGTTCCTCCCTACTCTCACATTTAGTCCCAGAAGGGAAAATTATTCCTGGCCAAGCCCCATATTTTAAACAAGCTGAGGTGCTGGTAAGTGACAGAAAGTATCGCTGTAACCCGAGGAACGAGCTGGGCCGGGTCGTTACAAACACAGCTAAAACAAATAAAAAATTCGGAGCGGTGACATTTACGGTGAAACCCGCCAGAGCTGCGGAGATTTCCCCGCCTGGTGCTGTAAAGGCCTACCCAGCACCAAAGGCATTTAAAGCTAAATTAAAATCCTCATTAGCTGCTCTTGAGTGTGTTTGCATTGATGAGGTCCCTGGTGGATGTGGTTTTATGGTGTGGAGGCAAACCTGTGTGGCACAACTACAGAGGCAGCTTTCAGCCACACTGAGGTCACCTGCGTGCGATATACCAGTGACCGAGATATTCCATGGCAAGCCAAGCTGGTACAGGAGCTCCACACCACAAACCAAAAATAAACCAGCAAGAACCCTGCAGGCAAGTGTCACTACACCGTCTGAGCCAGAGAGGAAGGTGCTGGTTTAAATACTGCAAGGATGTTTGCCCTTATGCCCCAATACAAAGATCTCAGAGCTACTGCTTACATCTACAGTGAGAAGGCTGACCAGGACATTTTGTCCAGCTCTAAAATAACGGAGTGTGAAGAACTAGTGATCACCATCATCCCTTCAGCGACTCTCACACAGGTTTTCCAGCATCAGCTGGTTTTCTAACTCAGCTTTGTTTAATGTTATCGTGAGACAGGGACAGGTAACACATAAAAACCTTTGAGACAGGCTGGAGTATTAAACATTTCCAGACAGCTGAGAGTTATGATTCAAAGAAAAAGGAAGTTCAAGAGCTCCTGAAATACCTTTCCAAGAAAAATAACTCCAAGTGTGACCTGGATGAAAGGAGAGAGACAGTGAAAGAGAGGAGCAGCAGCGGTGCGAAAGCTATGGGGAAATGAGCCCTTTGGGGACCTCGAGATGTGTGGTTTGATACAAAACCCCAAGATCACTGTTTAACTGTGGGTGTCTAATTTCACCTTAGAAAAGCACTGTATCTTGCATCTACATCTCCTTCACCATGATGAAATAACCCTTTCAACTCCCTGGCCTTGATGAGGGAGATGAAACTCCCTGCAGGAGGAACATCTGCTTGATGCTGTACCGTTTTGCTCAGTACAGAGCCTGAGTCAACCTACGTAACAGGCTCCGTGCTACTTCTGCAAGAGAAAAGCGGTGTTTAAGCACAAGTCAGAAGAATCCCATTCTGCTGGTAATCCTTTTCCTCAGCACGCAGAACACTCTGCTCTCTGTCCAAATAGCTTTTGTATGTTTTTTGTGACTGAAGCCCATTCCCTCCTGGACTGTGGCTTCCTCTGTGTGAGGTAAGCACCTGGGCCATAGGTACGCGTGTGCAGGTTTTACATACACGCTGCTTTATACGGCCTAAATGGGTTTGTGGTTTGCAAAATGGGTTCTATAAATCATTAATTAACGATAAAACAGCTATGAATAATGTAGGAGCCAGAAGGGCAAGAGTCACTGCTCCATGTTGAACACCATCCTGGATGCTTGGCTAAGCAATGCACCCACAGATCTTCCCTGCCAAGAGCACCATTACAAACAGAAATGTTGAAGGATCACAAAAAGGTTGCAGCATGGACCTCAGGAAATAAAAGGACTTTATCAATAATATGCTAATGCAGAGGACTTTAACCCTGTAACTCTTTCTGTCACAGAATCATAGAATGTGTTAGGTTGGAAGGGATCTCCAAAGGTCATCTAGTCCAACCTCCCTACAACAAGCAAGAGCATCTCTAGATTTCTAATCTAGAAATTAGAAAGCCAGGTATTCAGACTCCTCAGTCCCTGTTCCCCGAGTAGTGGCTCCTTTTGGCCCATGGAATGATGAGATACTGCTGTATCCTGCTGTCAGAAACTGAACTGCAACTTGTGAGCTGTTCGCAGGTTTGCAAAGGGAGGTTTCCAGTCTTATCTCTATTAACTGTGAATTTATCTCTCTCCCCAGATACTATGTTGAGAGAGAAGGTGATCTGGAGGGGGTCAATCCTGCTGTACAAGGATCAAATGCCATAAACGGCCCAGAGTGTGACTGTGTTTCACTTGTGCCCTTTTAATTGCCCCCGTTAAGGCACACATTAAACACACAATCCCTGTGACCAAAGGTAAGAGGGAGTTTGGGTGTAAGCAAGCAATCACTTGATAAGACAACAGCATTTCAAAACACCATAAATTAATTCCCTAGGCTGATTTCCCTAAGAGAGATGGTGATAATAAATCTCATTGTTGGTGTTAAGGGTGACTGAAGAATCTGCGTCATGTGCCTGCCAACACGCTACCGGAGTGGTGCCACAGCACCAGCGCTTGCTGGCTCCTTTCAGAGAGGAAAAAAACAGCAGACGTGTAAAAACATGCTGCAGCCTGTGCTGTTGGAGCAGCTTAGTTTTACTGGGGAGAGAGTGTGGCTGGGGGAAGAGAACAGGAAAAGGAAGGTTCCACCAGAGAAACCAAGCAGGGACATTTCACATGGCAGACTGCAAGAGATGTGCCAGGAGCAGGAGTAGGAAATCATTCTTGAAGGCATAAAACATATATCTAAACTACAGTGGAGTAATGAGTCAACACGAATGGGTCAGAAGGCGAAATTAAGGACACAAACTGTCCTTGATCAGTGTCTGCATGTTCCCTTGCAGTTTAACAGAAGACCCTTTACACAAAGGAGTTACAAGAGCTCCACAATGGCTGTTTGCTTTCACGCATTCTTGTGCCCAAAGTGACAGTGTAAAATACCTCCCAATCCTCCCCTCTTCACTCCTATCCTTGCAATACACCTGTGCCAACATAGAAAGCCAGGATGAATCATAGAATCATTAGGGATCAGAAGGGACCTCGAAAGATCATCTAGTCCAATCCCCCTGACACAGCAGGATCACCTAGACCAAGTTGCACAGGAACACAGCCGGGTGGGTCTTAAATGTTTCCAACGAAGGAGACTCCACAACTCCCCTGGGCAGCCTGTTCCAGTGCTCTGTCACCCTCACTGTGAAGAAGTTACTTCTCATATTTATATGGAACCTCCTGTGTTCCAGTTTACAACCATTGCCCCTCGTCCTATCACTAGATGACACTGAGAAAAGCCAGGGTCCATCCTCCTGACACCCACCCTTCACATATTTATAGACGTTAATGAGGTCACCCCTCAATCTCTTCTCCAAGCTACGGAGACCCAGCTCCCTCAGCCTCATCAGGGAGGAGGTGTTCCACTTCCTTCACCATCTTCATGGCTCTACGCTGGACACCCTCAGCAGCTCTATGTCCTTCTTGAATTGAGGAGCCCAGAACTGGACACAATACTCCAGATGTGTTCTCACTAGTGCAGAGTAGAGGGGGAGAAGAACTTTTCTCAATCTGCTAAACATCCCCATTCTGATCCACCTCAGGATGCTGTTGGCCTTCTTGGCCACAAGACCACACCGCTGGCTCATGGTCATCCTGCTGTCCACTAGGACTCCCAGGTCCCTTTCTCCTACACTGCTCTCTAACAGGTCAGTCCCCAACCTATACTGGTACCTGGAGTTGTTCTTGCCCAGATGCAAGACTCTATACTTGCCCTTGTTATACTTCATTAAACTTCTCTCTGCCCAGCTCTACAGCCTGACTGAATGGCAGCACAGTCTGCTGGGGTGTCCGCAATGAAGCAAAAGTGCATATCACAACTTCAAGGTTTGTCCAACTCCTCCTTTTAACTTTCATCTAAAACCTTTCCCCCTGCCCAGTGGTTCAATAAAACTTTTCATAAAAGAATTTACATAATGAATACAACAGGGAGCTATATAAGCCACCAGTGTGGCAAATCTACAAACCACAAGTCAAAGGCTACTTCTGTCCTCCAAATTAAAACCAATTTCATTTCTATGGTTCAATTTTATTCTAGTTAACAAAAGTCAATCAAATAACAGGATTGGACCAACCTGTCTACTTCTCCTCCAGAGTTACACCAACACTCATCAGTAAGGACTTTTGATTTTAAAACTCTGTGGGTTTTTTCTACTTAGATTATTAACTACACCAAGCGGGGCTAACCAAACCCATGTATATTTGGTGGCTCATTGGGTGTTAAGTGACTAAATAAAGGAACTTAAAAGAAAGGCCAATGTCTATCCCATTTCCATATCCATATCTGACACATAAACTTAATTAGGATGTAGCCATACTGCATGAATGTTAAAATTTATCAGACACACTGTCGGACACGTACATCATAATGCACTGAAAAATCACAACATCATTCAAAAATTGGCTGATTTCCTCACAATTTGGCTTGTATGGGACAACAGAATATATTTTCAGTGCTGTGGAAATTGGCCAGTTCTCCAGTTTTTAAATATCTGTGATATATTCCTGCAAATATTTCACAGAAGAAACATATGGCAAATCCTGGTTTTTTTCCAGATAAGCCACAGCCAGACCCTCCAAGTCCTGTGTTCTTATTGGTTTGAATGCTTTGCTTCTGGTTTGGAGTCTGTCACTGAAACTTTGTCAATTAAAATGTAATACTTGGTCACAAAAATTAGAGAGCCTTAAGACTGATAAGTGAATGGCTCAGCAGGGGGGTTAAGGTAACCCATTTGTTCAGCTCGATCTTAAATATAGTACTAATTACTTTCACCCCAGGCAAGTGACTCCATTCCCCTAACCAACAAAACTCCTCGACCCCAAAACACTCAGTCCCTCCTGAATCCTCAGCACGAAAAAAGACACTGGGTCAGAACAAGTGATCAATCTACATTTCAAAAACCCCAGCGTGTAAATTCACAAGAAGAGATACATTTTCTTGTAGAGAGCTGCACAAATAAGACACCTATGGCAAAAGCTACACATCATGATCATGTTCCACTGAATACTGGGAAGCCCCAAACTGAAAGCCTAGAGATTTCACTCAAAGCTTTAAGAGTCACTTTCCAACAGACACTCGTTCTTTTTTGAATGAAGAAATCTTCTTAAAAAAGTCATTAATTTCAAATCAAATGATATTTCCTGGGAGGGTGATTTTCATAGAATTCTTTTTTTTTTTTTAAATGTTTTGGTCTTTTCAGTACTCTCATGGCAGGGTATCACAGTCTGTAATACTCAAGCAACAATATTAACTCCAGAACACAGGCAGAAATTAATATAGGCTTTGGTTCTACATTTACAGTCCCACCTCTTGACCACCGCTCCCTAAGAAACTCCCACCTTTTTGCCATCACCCTCTAGGAAACTCCCTCTACTGCTCTTTAAAGAGACAAGACAGTGGGGAAGAAGCTCTTCAATAGAGCTCTCTCTGTCAAGATGTGCATAAACCATCAACAACAGGTGGTTGAACTGGTTTATGTGAGGCCTCTTTCTGAACAGTTTTAGAGGCCTGCAACTTCCATGAAGACCTCACCTTGGGCAGGGTGACTGGCCATATCATGGTCTGACAAAGCAGTGGCTGTGCTAGACAGGAGATGTGAGAGAGGTCAACAACTGAAATGTACTGAAGAACGGAGGTGGGAAACAGAAGGCCTGGAAAATGAATTCTACATTATTTAGGAATTTCCACAAAGATTGAGATGCCAATTAGCACCGGAGGAGCCACACACTTGGCCTCAGTTTTAGCTTTCTCCTTATCACAGGAAGGAAGAACACATTTGAAGATATAAGACAATGTCAGACAATAGACAGGCGATTCTGTAACTGAAACTCACCAAGGTCAGGGGGAGGGCAAGAGTGCAATAACGTTAATTATACCCACGCGCAGGATGAACAGTACAGAGCTGCCAATCACTCTCACAGATAGGCAAGATCTTCCCTGATACAGACACAGAACTCAGAATCCAACTGCAGAATTTCAGTGCTGAGGATTTGCATTTCATATCTCCCTCCACAGCTTTTGTTTATTACTCTTTGTGCTCATAATGGCAACAGAAACAAAACTGTTTCGTAACAGGGTAGAGCTCCAAAAGAGGTTCAGATTCAGAGCCTGTTTGGTCTTTTCCACACTACTCACATTTTGCCTATAAGACCTTCTAGCACCACCATCACCCAAGTTCTTTTCTGAACCCAAATCAAACAGGATTCTCTATTTGTGCAGTGGAAAGGTCAATGCACAAGTTTAACTGCATTTAAAGATGCTCATTTTTAAAGAAAAGAAAAAAATCGGGCCACAAGCATCCCCTGCACACAGGCACAGTCAGTGCAAAGGATTCATCGATCACAAGACCCAGGGTACTCTGAGATCGCACTCATGAGCAGCAGACAAACAAGCAAATAATCTCCAATCCCATTCCCATGGGTTTCAAGCGGTCTGAGAAGTGATGACTGTGGAAGACTGCAACCCATCTGCAGGTATATTAAACCCCATGGAGTTCGGTGGCAAAACTCATCTGAAATTTGTATCGGAATGTGGAATTAATTTCAAAGACTGGGGGGAAAAAAACCCACAGCAGCCCATTAAAATAGATAATACAATTTGAAATAGCCCATCCTAAAGACTTGAAACTCACTAGGAAAAACTAAGAGGTTTGTAGCACCTAGCATTGTACCATATCTGCTGAGATATTGCCTGGAAGTCTTTGCTTAGGACTTGGAAAAGGATTTCATCTGTCTGTAACTAAATAGCACCGTAACATGGGAGGGAAAGCAGATCCATGCACAGAATTCCAGTTTTGCACTTACCCAACCTATCCCTTCTATTTGACCCACTCAGTGAGGCTCTCCTGTGTTACTAGAGAGTCCACCAGAAGGACACGCTGCACCTGTCAGGAGAACAGAGTGCTAAACCCACAGTTTTGCCTTTAGACATGCTTTGACCCCCACATCATTTGCAGTGGGAGACATGACACCTGGTCCTACATCTTCTGAGTGGTTTCCACTTGCAGGTCAGAACTCATTGCAAGTGAAGACACCGCAGTGCTCCAGTCAACCAAGCAAAGCTCCAGCTAGGACCATTCACTGAGCTCACAGGGTCTCAGTTCTTCCATTCTAAGGGGCAGAATCCTAAAGGCAGCATTTTCTAAAGGGCAGGGCAGAAAACGCATTTCCCAGCAGTTAACAGGAGTCTCTCCACAGCACAGAGACTCCCAGCGTACCGGCAACACCCTTTCTCTGCAATAGATCTTATTGCAAGGAAGTTACTGTCCATATTGATTTATGTATCACCAGCACCTTGAACCCTCAGCTGATGTCAAAACTGACTGTACTGGGCGTTACGCAAAGCTGTGGAGAGGTGCAAAGGACACAAATGGATGAGGAGGAACAGAAGCATAAGATTTGTTGAAACAAGACACCCTGTCCATGCCCTACATGCTGCCGCACAGCTTGTTCTGGTGTTCACACAGGCTAAAACACCTCAGCAGGTTTGTAGCTGTAAAGATGAGAAACCTTAGCTCTCATCTTGGGTGCTTGATAGGTCAAACCACAACAGCTCTGGCTTGCACCAGGCAGAATCACAGAATGTCAAGGGTTGGAAGGGACCTCCAAAGATCATGGAGTCCAACGCCCCTGCCAGAGCAGGACCAAAACAAGGGCAGATCACTCAGAAATGCATCCAGATGTTTTGGAAAGTCTCCAGAGTAGGAGACTCCACAACCTCTCTGGGGAGCCTGTTTCAGGGCTCTGCCATGCTTACAGTAAAGAAGTTCTTCATCACATTAAGGTGGAACCTCCTGTGCTGGAGCTTGAATTCAGTCTCCCTTGTCCTATCCCAGGGCACAAATGAAGAGAGGTTGTCCCTGCCTTCTTGACATCCAGCCCTCATGGATTTATAGACATTAATAAGATCCTCTCTCAGTCTTCTCCTCTCCAGCAGAGCGTAGCACTGTGCAGGTATGGAAAGGTTTTCACCTACTGAGTCCTCCAGAACCAACTCAAACTAAATTTAAACTACGTGGGAATGATCTCAAAACACAAGTTACCAGCCTCTGACTCTGCCAACTCAGAGAGAACATGCACAACCCAAAAGATACAGAGAAGGGCTGAGCAGTAGGGAACGATATAATGAATGACAGGGGAGCAAGATAATGAGGTTTCAAATTTGGTTGTGTAACTGCAATAGCACCTGGTCAATACCCTCCTTATCATCAGCATAATAAAGAATTAGTGATGCTAACTACTTAAATATAATGATGCTGATGTGGACAGGAGACCGTGACACGAACTCTGAAGACTTTTCCCCCCCCCACCCAATCATCCCAGTGCAAACGATGAACTTTCCATATATGCAAGGTGAAACTTATTCTGAGCACCTGATTAAGTTCTCTCTCCTACTGCTGCAGCCCAGAGTTCTGGTTTGTTTCTGGTTTAAGGGGTCCACTGGGTACAGGCTCACACATAAGGCAACTGCTCCGATCTTTCCAGCGGGTCAGTTCCATTTCCTGAAGTGGCTGAATACAGCAGGCCGAGCTCACCAACTGCTCAAGAAATTAAGTAACTTTAAATGGTTTTGTGCTTTTCCCAGGGAGATATTTTTGCACGGGGGTCACTGAACAAGCGTCGCAGTCCTCTGTGCCCCCCCCCCCCCCAGTCCTGCCCACTCCACCCCAAACCCTGGGGGACGCTGGGAACCCAGCTGTAAATGACACTACCAGCTGAGATGTAATGGGGCTTGGAGCAGCAGCCGTTTCCTGTCAAGCAGGAACCCAAATGTACAAGAATGTGGGAAGACTCCAGCGAGCCTCCTTAAGCAGCCAGCATAGGCTGGGAACTAGGGGAGAGATAAGGGATGCCCTTTCCTCCTCCACCCACTGCAGCAGATAAGCATCATTTGCCTCAGACATCTTGGCCACTGATCTGCGCTTTTCAACTTCGTCTCAGTATCTCTGACTCTACCTTCCTTCCTCTGCTCCCAATCACACCCCCTGCTTAATGAGCCAGTCCACCCAGCAGACTGATAACGGGCCACAGAGTGATTGACAGCCAGCCGGATGGATGAGGAGTGGGTAAAGGCTTCGAAGCCAGGAGACACCTGTCTCTTCCAGGGAAGGGACACGGATAAGTGCCTGGGCTCCACCGAGAGCAAACCCCCATGTTTGAGGAGACAGGTGTGCTCCACCAGCTGGAGTCAGCGGCTGTTTGTTCAGGCAACATCTCCAGGCCAGGCTCTCTCAGCAATCGATTTATAGTCTGTTTGGAGAGCAGCAGAATCACACACAAATAAAAAGTCAAGATTGCCTTGAAGTTGCAACACCTCACTGAGTGCACTGCGACAACGTGCCACTGCCTGCTCAAGGGGGTGACCCCCACTGGCCATAAACAGCCAAGAAGCAGGGGAGAGGGCTTCATACTGAGGATGTGATACTGTCCTCCAAGCACTGTGTGAGGGGAGAGTCAACCACCGCAGCCAGGAGTTGGCTTTCTGGTCACATGCTCTAAAATGGGGTCAGAGAATGAGCAAGGCGGCACTGAGTCAGAAGAATGCAAGAAGCTGTAGAAATAACCGACCATAAACTCCATATCTTGTGCCTCTGGAAGGAAGGCACTAAATAACTGACTGTTCTGCCTTGCAAACTTGCAAGCGTCAGGCCCAGATAAGGATAGTACCACAAGCTGCATGTCATTCCAGAGCATCCCACAACACCGAGACAGAAGGCAGCAGCCAGTGAGGGAATTTAGTGCCAGGAGAAACTAAAGATAAAGGAGTACAACTGTTGGAAAATGGATCTGGGGAACAGTCTTCAATCCTGTGTACAAGAAGAACTAACCTTTCCACCTAGTCACCTCCCTCCCTGCCACTCTGAGTAAAACTAATCCAAAGTTAGGTCAGATAAAGCAATCTTAAATCTGTGTGGAGATTTAGAGGAGCACAAAGCCTGAGCTTTTTACACTCTTTCAGGTTTTCTTGTTGCTCATCTAAGTGTTTGTCAGCGAGATTGTGCAAACGAAAGAATTCTGAGTCCCTGCCTTATCCTTGGCCCTGCTGCAGGAGCCACAAGATAAAAGCAGGCAGCCTTAGTCCCATTGAAGAGACTCAGCTCTAGCACTGAAGTTTTCCTTTTGGGTGAAGAATTGCTTGGAGCTAAGAAATGCTGCCTTCAGCAACACTTCAAGGTTTTCCTGTGGAGAAAAGGACAATGTTATTTTAACATCATCTTTTCACCTTCTCCCCTGCCATAAGCCTTCCTAGAAGAGAAGGGATGGCTTTTCAGCCCAAATCCTCATACTTTGCTCTTCAAAGTTTCATTCCTACTGAAAATTCACAGCAACATTCCCAACCCTGCCACCTTCTCTTCCCTTGCCCAAGTCTTAACATCCCTCATCTTGAGCTGACTATCCAGGGTGCTCTGAAATGATTGTCCAGCTTTGTAAATTTCTCCTTTTCTACATCTCATCCAAGATAAAACTGGAAGAGCTGCAATACTATTACAGAAATGGGGCTTGGATGCTCTAACCCAGCTGTGCACAGCCATCTTCAAAGAGAGAGAGTAAAAAGACAACCCTTACTGATCACAGGTTTCCCATGTACTGTAGAAGCTCATGCTGACCACTACTTATGGCAACTGGACTATTCAGCTCTGCACCATGCACAAGGGTGTCAATGAACACAGTCCATGGCCCTGAGCTGGCACTCACAGAGCTGCTGTTTTCTAGACAGACTCTGAATCCTTGCATGACCAGCCTGCTTCTCACTTCACTGTTTCACAGAGAGGGTCGCTTGCTGTCACCTGCCCACTTGCAGTGGTACCCTGAGCATTAGGACCGTCAGCAGTCTAGAGGACAGTGGCACTTGGCCTGAATGCCTGCCCTGCCCATATCCATCCTCACATCCCCTCTGGTCTGCCTGTGATTGACAGACTCCTGAATTATGAAAAGGCAGAAAAAGCCTTGGTGGGGCACAGAGGTATTTTTATCGCAGTTTCTTGCCCCCCAACCCCCATCATCTCTATCACAGTGAGAATGCTTTTACACAGGGAAAAAAAAAGAATAAATCTATAGAGTCCTCGAAGGAACAGTTTTTCTACCCCTCTCAGCAGCCTGTCCTCAACCTAGTTCCCTTTTCAATGGGCTGCTGGCTCCTGCCTGTCTGCTGATAGGAAGGATTAGCTACAGAAATGGCAAAGGGAAGGAGTGAAAACCAGAGGGGAGCACAGACCTCCAGGCCACCCAAGCAATTTGTTCACATTCAGCCCCAGTTCCATAAAAGAAGAAACTGCAGGTGCTGCAATATTGCCTTTTGCTCTGCCTGCACCATCCCTCCCAACAAGCAAGAGCCAAGTGCTTCAAACATTCTGAGCATAAAATAAAACAGGAAAAAAATGTGAATTTATTAATGAACTCACAATTTCTCCCTTTCATACCACTTCTATGGTTTAGGGACTGAGTTTTCAAGCTGTTCTTTACAAACATGGACAGATAATTTCATCTGTTCTCACATCAGATGCTGAGAGGCGGTTTTCAAACACTGATGCCAGATGTGACAGAACCAGACTCTGTAAGTAATTAGCCTCAAGTGTTGGGCACCCCCCCCCGACCCCACTTTACTGACTTCCACAGGAATCTTGGGAATCTCAGGAGCCAGATTGCTGTCTTTGAGACACACACAAATATTTTAGGGGGTTACACTTTAGACAACAACACTGTTGTGCAACCAAATCCACAGAGGAGCTGGGGGGGGCTGGTTAAAAACCATCAGTAAACACAATGATAAGAAATATCACAGGACTTGAAATGGAATCTTGAGATTTATCGATGCTCCTACTATACAATCAATCTCTCCCTGAGTTTCTCCTTCACCCTTCAGTCTCCTGCCTCTAAGCAGACACAGCCATGGGTCAGTCTTTCTTCCTAAAAGGGAGAGATGAGCTGTGATTTCTCCTCTAACTTCACAAGAGCTATTGTCACCAGCAGCACAAAAGATCCAGTAACTGGAAGGAAAAATCACTTCTTCAAGACCAAACACACTGCTCAACCTGCCAGCCCACATCTACTCCTTTGACCCACAAGTAGACCATAAGATAATGTCCTCAAGTCCTTCCTAGAAGGACTTTACAGTGCTGGTTATCAGCAAACTGGGGGTATCCTGGGCCCTGTAAACATCCAGAATTCTGAGTCAGGGCTGCCTACAAGGAAAATGCAGCTGCCAGCTCTGAGGAGAACTGGGCTGAGGCACAATGCAAATACCCTAAGTAGGATTTCAGCCTGACCTCTTGCTTCATTTGGTGATTGTTTGCACCTCCTACACAGATACCTGTAGTAAAATACCCTAAAATACACTGGAAAGAGAACCAGAGGAAAGTAGAAGATGCTGCAGAGTTCATGAAACAGGACACACAGCATAATGTTATCTGAGACAGAACACAAACCTGAGGAAAGAAGCTGAACCAGGTTCCTTCACATCCCCACAGACAGGAACATAACACAAGCAGGAGTCTAGACTCCCAAACACCACAGTCTTCTCAGGACAGAGAGGTACCAGCTGCATACACCATACATTTTACTATTTGTATAACACACTCTCTGCTTTGGAAGGGTTTTCAGACTGAACAAACTTACCGGCTGAGACAGAATCATTCACAAGCTCAGCAACCTTTTCACTCAGCTTGGAATGCATCTACTGTGCTTTGAGAATGAAGAAAAGGCCACCCAGGTGCTGACCGTCCTCTGCTGCCTTCCCACAGCTGCTCCACATTGACCATGGATGGAATGTTAACACAATTTGTCAATCAGAACTATGGGGTGTTCCTCCTAGCACACCAGGAGAACCACAGGAACAGCACCACAAGCACAGTAATTCTATCTGAGTGTTGAGGTCAGACCACTACTGGTCTGTTTGGATCTAGGAGACAAACATCATCATCAGGTGAGCAGAGAAAACCCTTACAGATTTCTCCAAGTCACCAGCAGTCAGAGGTAGAACTTCAGAAGTTTTGATTGCACCAGGCAATTCCTTCTTCCCTTAAATATCTTCTCTGCACTTTGGACTTGTTTAAAAAATCAGTTTAGAATGGTTTAACTTATTTGTCATTCTGGCCATCTTTCTAGGAAGACACTCCTTAATGCTGCAGAAGAGAATTCTTACCCCAAATGAACCCAGTGCCTTGAGAAGGAGCTGATCATAGAATCATGGAATCATCAAGGTCAGGAAAGACCTTCAAGATCATCGAGTCCAACCATCCACCCTACAACTCCCAGCCACAAACCCATCTTCTGAAACACCCTGACTGCTCATTTGTTGAACCCATCCAGGAATGGTGCCTCTACCCTTTCCCTGGGCACTCTGTTCCGAGGCCTCCCCACTCTTGCTGGGAAGAAATTTTCCTAAGATTCAACCTGAACCTCTCTGGCACAACCTAATCTTATCTCCTCTGGTTCTGTCTTTAGGCACTAGGGAGAAGAGGCCAACCCAAACCTTACTCCAACCTCCCTTCAGGTAGTTGTATCAAGCAATGAGGTCTCCCCTCAGCGTCCTCTTCTTCAGTCTGAACAGCCCCAGCACCCTCAGCCTCTCCCTGTCAGACCTGTTCTCCAGATCCCCAACCAGCCCTTCTGCTCTTCTCTGCCCCCTCTTCAGCACCTCCATGTTCTTCCTGTACTGCAGTGACTTCCCCCAGTACTTGAGGCACAGCCTCACCAGGGCCACGTATAGGGGCAGGATCACCTCCTTGGTCCTGCTGGTCACACTAGTGCTGATGCCTCTAGTAAGGCTGCTGCAAGCTCTTCAGTCACTCCAACCTTTATGGTGCTGCTCCGTTGCAGCCCTTCAGAGCTTGCTGTGACCACTCCATACTGCTGAATTAGCTCTCCCCTAGCACCACACATAACACAAACACTTTTTTATGTGACAGAACAATTTTGGGGATGGAATTTCCCAAAAGACACTTGAGTGCCTAATTCCTGTGCAAGAACTATGAGGCTGAGGAGCTGAAACCTTTGAAACTGTCTCCTGGCTTCAGCAGAACAGCGGCTGTATACACTCAGCACAGCTTTGTAGTTCTTTCCCAGCAGCGTAAAAAACCATCTTCTCACCCGTTATAAGCACAGGAGCACAAGTTGGCCAGGCCTGCCTTCCTGTTTGAAGAAGTGAAAGCACTGGGGCAGACTGCCAGAGGACTTAATATAGTCTCAGATCTAAATTTACCAACAATAACATGGCTCCAGCCTGACCCTACAAAGAAAAGTTTGGAGCGAAAAGACAAAAAAAAAAAAAAGCAATTCTTCACAAATTAAGAAAACAATAAAGGTCCCTTTCAAGTGTCAGAGAATATTCTTAGCCAGCCTGCAACACCTAAATCAAGAGAGAGGTTGTTAAAATGGCATAATACCAGGAAACTCGCCTACAGGGTCCACTTCCTCCTTGGAGACTAGGGCCTAGAGTGTCGGAGTCAGAGTGCTGGCCGTGGGGCAGGCAGGAGGGAGGTACAGGGACCTGACTAAAGTGACTCCATAAAAAAGAGAAAGAAGCCAAAGTTGGATATCAACACACCACGGTCTCTAGATCTAAGATGATACAGCCAGTCTTCCTGGCCCGTGATTCCGAGTCACATCAATAGGCTCTTTAATCCTTTCCCACCCAACATTTCCTGACACCGACGGCAAAAGTCAACAAGTTCAAACCCAGCACAGAAAATTAGCGCTTTGCACACAATACGGCCGGGTGATAACGGCGCTGTATTTATAGCACGGAGGCAGCCCCCTCGGAGGACTTATTAAAGATCCTGGTGGGAAGAAAACACAGCTAGAAGAAAGTTATTCAAGTAAGTTAAAGATACACCTGAACCCTCCCTTCCTCTCCCACCCCTCTCTGAGGTCATACCATCACAATATAGTCTCCGAAGCAAGGACGTTCCTCCGGGACACTCTGATAGGGAAAGTGTGAACAACAAAAGGCCATTGTTAACTGGGAGCGTTGGTGCCACTTAGACCCTCGTTAAGTTCCCCAGGGGCTGTGGTTTGCGTTATGCAGGCTTAAAAATAAAAGGCACTAGGACAAGAGACAAACAAATAGTGAAGTCATTTCCATTTACCTAGAGCTGTGAGGGGGTTGCCAAGCAGGGTAACTGGTTACTGCTGGGTGTCAGCAGCATCTCCACCCTGGGACTCCTACCAACTTTAATCCACACTTCTCACAGGTTTTCACATTGAATTACTCGACTCCAGCAGAGAATTAGAGAGGATGGTGAGGCCTTTAGACCACATCCTACAAGTCTTTCATATCTTGAGCCTCCAATGCCAACAGCGTAAAGTCTACTAATTCCCCAGAGCACAGGACCATGTTTAGAAGGGCTGTGAGGTTTTCACTGGGCATCACTCCTTGAGTCAAGGACTGTTGAAGGAATACCTCAACAGCATCATGCAGTTCATTTACCTACCCTCAATGTATTGCTCCTGAGCCACCAGGAAGAGCAGAAACATCACCTAATAAGCGGCCAGGTACTGAACGTGGCATTTCTTTACATTAAAACTACTGTAGTTCCTTGTGTGGTTGAGCTGCTCCACCAGTTGTTTCACAGTCACCTGTAGGGGAATTTTCTATGGTACCCAAAGATGAGCTGTGAAAGGGCTCAAATGGAGTCACCATGAGCCCAGAGTCAAGTAGCTGCAGAGTGCGTTAACCAAGCATCAGCATCTCCTCCCAGATCAACCCCTTTGAATTAACAGCTCTCCTACACCACAGTGGAGAATCCTTTGCTGTGACCTCATACTGGGAGCTCACCCTACCAATGGAGACAGGGCTGTAGAACACTATTAGCCACTATTCTGAGATAGCATAGACTTGTCCCACCTAGCAGGTTGCCTAAACAGGAAGCATAGGAACAGATCTTCCTTATTTAACTCACAGCTCATTCATCCACATGTGCAGAAAGCATTTTAAAAACTAATTTCATTCCCAGTGACAAATGCTATTCACCATAGCTTCATTTTTTTGCCATGTTCAGTGCACTTACACTATAAACCAGACAAGAATCAAACCTTCAGAACCCCGTACTTTGATTCTCAGGTTGTCCCTCAGTGTCAGTGGAGGCAGCTCCCAGAATTCTGTTCTTTCCCCACAGAATTGGTGCCCGCAGTCGAGTGATTACACAAGGCTGTCAAAACCCATCAAGAAAAAAAGTTAAGAAGCGTTTCTAGTCACCATGGTTTCAGGGGACAGACTGAAGACATAAGATCCAAGAGGAGAGAAAAAAAAATATCAGAAGGCAAATGTAAAAACAACAAATGCGGGGTTTGATTTTTTTTCCCCAAAATCTCCTCATTTTTCAGCTAGTCTCCATTTCAGAAGGCCTGATTCATGTTTTCAAAGGCTTGTGGTTTTCAATACACTGCAAAGCTGAAATGCCAGCGTGGCCCTCTGAGTGCCCGGAGGTCTGAGCTAGCCGCTAGGCTAAGGCTACAGCTGGGATGGTTCCGCATGTCTGTCCCACGGGCAACCAGTGCTCAGTGTGGTGCCTCAGCTGTGTATCCATGCTGGAAGTGGTCACTTTGCAGACCAGCAGATGTGCTCTTTTCCCACCCTCCTGTCTTCAAAACAAAATAAAATGAACATTGACCACAACTGAGTGCTTGTGGAGCTTATTTAGCATTTGATTTCGTTCCAGTCGCAAACCACTAGACAATCCCACATGCCATGTCTGTTCCCACCCCACTTAAGATTGACTACTTTAACATGTGGTTACTTCTGGCCATAACTGATTATCAGTAATCATGAGAAAGTTGTCCTCCTGAAATAGAGTCATGGACAGTAGCAGGTTCTACCCAAAATCTAGTCCTTTTTTCCCCAGTAGGATGTATTTGCTATAGGGAGGGGGCAATGCACTTTCCTGTCAGAAAGGACTTGCCACAAGGTCTCCATAGCAGTTCTCCATGGAACTCTCATTTGAGCTCTAAAATATTTTTTCATCCAGAGTAATTATTTTTTCTCCCTTTTTCCCTCAGTTTCCCCATTTCTAAACCAGTCTTTTCATCTTGGGTGGGCTGAGAAATGCAGTTTTAGGATGCTTCAGTATGCAAATAAAATATTTATACATGCTAAGTACTACTTCGTTTACTGCTGGAGCAGAACCAGCCGCTGTGTTGGGATGAAGTCTGCAGAGCACTTCTCAGTTATAGTGGAGATTTCATAATGTGAGAACAGCACCCTCTGTAATCACCACTTTTATACAACCTTTTACTAGAACAAAGACTGGAGGTTTGGTTCCCATTTACACTAAGGCTCCTTTATACCCTTCTGGCAGGAAAAAAGAGATTCCGGGCGTGTGTAATACCTCAAGGCTCTCTGGTAGGACTTATAACAGGGTTTTAGTAGTAAGGCAAATTGGACTCTGAACTTTTCACCAGTTCACTGAAAGTCTGTTGAGAAGATGCAAAAAGAGACTTGAAAACTGACTGCTCCCTGGGAACTGGAATTGTCCTTTGAGGTCCTTCACGGCCACCAAGGCCATGGGTAATGAATGGTTTGTCTCTACCCACTGGAGTCCCTAAACATGATGCAAAATCTCAGCAAAAGCTGTTCTTTTAATAAAATCATTTTGGACTAGATGTTCTCCAGAGGTCCTGTCCAACCCCTCCCATTCTATTATTCTAGTCAAGTTCTTACATGTGATAAACGTTTTCTGCCTGGACCTAGGAATGCTGACACACACATAGCCACAGGCTTCCAGAGCTCCCAGCTGGGCACCTAGTCATATTTCCCAAGCCCTTACACAATTACAGATGAAATTTTGACTGCAGAAGCTTGGAAATCACTGCTTAGCTCCCTGTGTAAAGGGAAAGGTCATTGTCTATAGACAGCTGTCTAACACTTGAGAGAAGACCTGATGAAAATCTCTACACAGGTCCACTGTGAATGATGGCCATGTACCCACACAAGCAGCTACAGCGGGGAATCACAGAATGTCAGGAGTTGGAAGGGACCTTGAAAGATCATTTAGTCCAGCGCCCCTGACAGAGCAGGATCCCCTAGATCAGGTCACACAGAACATGTTCAGGTAGGTTTTGAATATCTCCGGTGAAGGAGACTCCACAATCTCTCTGAGCAGCCTGTTCAAGGGCTCTGTCACCCTACCTGTGAAAAAGTTTTTTCTTATCTTTATGTGAAACCTCCTCTGCTCCAGCTTGTCCCCTCTGGCCCTTGTCCTATCATTGGACATCACTGAACAGAGCCTGGCTCCATCCCCCTAACACTCACCCTTTACGAATTTATAAACATTAATGAGGTCACCTCTCAATCTCCTCTCCTCCAAGCTGAAGAGACCCTGCCCCCTCAGCCTGGAGAAGGTGCATGGTTTTCTCTCTACGGACCTTCTCAGTTCCTCTGCATCTTGAGGTGCACTTCCTTGCTCTTCTGCAGCTCTGCAGTCAGTAACATGGCAGCTAGAAAGAAGCCTCTGGGGTGGTTCAGGATTCACATACAGTTCCGGATATGAGGATCAAATGCACCACACAATGAAATACATTTGTTAAGGAAATTGGCACCGCTAAAAAAGAAACGCTCTGCTGAGAGCCAAGGAACATCTAAGGCTCCTTAACCCAATTAGCTAAACACTCTTCTGCCGCTGAGAAAAGGAAAAAGAAAACAAAAACCACCTCTGAAATTGAGATGAGTTTGGGGTAGAAAGTGAGTATCTTGATAAACTGCTGGTATCTGCCTGCCAGAGCTATTAGCCAAGAGTCTGCAGAGTCTAGACAAAGGTTTGATTTTGAATTGAAAGGGGAATCATTTGCAGAGAGTAAAGCAATTTAGGTTTTGAAAAACAACCATGAATTTTTAACTATTAACCCAAAAGAGAGACAAGGAGCCTCTGCAGGCACATAAGGCTTTTAAATATTACCCACTGCCACAGGAGGTCAGTGAGATTGGAGTGATTGGAAGACCAGAAAAGATTCATTAGGCCAAAACATTTAATGTACCCAAAGGCTGGGGAGAAGAGATGAGATTGGTGGAGCCAGTGATGTGAACGGAGCATTTTGTATTCCTATTATTTGATGAAATCATTGGTTCTGCTCCATATAAGACTAACAACAAGCAGCAGCTGACAGCCATGAATCGCAAGAGGTGATAAGCACGAAGTCCCAGACTGTCCCTGCTCACTGCATGACTGTGCAGAAGACAGGGATCAGAGAGCTTATTTCTTCATTTGAGTGGATTCCAGATATTACTTTATTTACCATGTAAGAACATCTTCCTCACTAGGCTGGTTTCAGATAGAAGTGAAGCCTGGGCCAGGTCTCTTCAACCATTTTTTAGGAGATCTATGTTGAAAAAAAGTTCAGATGAGTGGACTAGAAACACAAGGCAATGAGTGATAGAGAAACTCTCTGAGTGCAGCACCAGGAGAGGCCCAAAACCCAGGACAGGAGGGAGAAAAGGGATGGATGCAGTGGCCAGTGTGGGTATGCAGTCACAGAAGATTAAGTCAGTGCTCCCCAGCCCTGTGGACAGCCTCTAGGGGGACAGAAAAAGGCACCACCACCACGGTCTCCTGTTCATGTGCCATGAAGGAATCAGTGGCAGACTGTGATGCTCAGCCAGCTGGAGAGTGGCAGTTCAGGCTGATGTTCTGATAAACAACACACATACATGACTCAGAAGCTTTAGCAGCTTTGCCTCTCCCTGAATTTAAAATACAGATGAAGACACCCTCATCCCAGCTCACCCTGGACACTCCCTGATCTCAGAATACCTTTGAGAGCATGTGAGGCTGCAGCTGGGAGGGGCAGAATGGTAGGAATTTATGTGCGTTTCCTGCAAAGTAGAGAACTCCAGTAGGAACTGGGAGTCTTCTCAGATAGCTTCTTCATATTATTCTGTGAACAGTAGGAAAACCCACGTTTTACCCCATGGAACTCTGCAAACGAAACAAATCAAATGCAGCAGCCTAACTGAGGAGATGCTACAAGACCCAGAGAAACACCAACCCCATGTCTTAGTGTCAGCACCCTGATGGAGAAACCTTACTGTTCCTAGGTCCACCATCCACAATCACTGCTGCTGGTATCCAAACAACCAATGGGGTTTGGCTGTGCTGGCTGCTCTTCTTGGTTTTGTGTCTGAGGAAGGGCTCTATGCTGACCTCACAAGAAGAATTCAGGAGCTTATAAAATTAGCACATGGCCCTTTGAATGGGCGGTTGTTTTCTTTCAAGCCCCATGGCAAAATGTTATAGGAGGCTGATAGCAGGGCACAAAACAACGGGAAACCCATGGAGTAATGAAGAAACAGTCTCTTCACCTTCAGTGGTTCAGTGTCATGCTGAGGAGCCTGAAGGCATCTGGTTTGACCTGTTTCCTAAAGCCAGGATCTCGTTTGACTGAATCCTTTGGTGGTTTAGTGACGCTCACACGTTCTGCAGCACATTGGTCAGCATGTGCAAAAATGTTAACCGTTCGACAGTTGGAGAAACTGAGGCACTCCAAAGGGATGGGACCTCGTGATGTCACTCGAGAGACTACTAGGAGCCCACCCAGTCTGTCCACTGTCCAACAGTGCCTTCTAGTGGGCAGAGAACACTGTGCATGGAAAAACAGGGTGGGCAGGAGACTCCATAACAGGAAAAAAAACCTTTCTCTTCAGGTCTGAAGTGCTGTAGACATGTGTCTTGATCACCGTCCTCTAGGAACTCTCCTTCTCTTGGCAGCGTTGCTTTACATGTTCTATCCAGATTATATGAGACAACAAAGAGTTGCTCTGGCCTTTGAGGATCCCTGGTAATCAAGCATCAGGAAGTTTTCAGTTTAGTAGCCACCAGCAGATAGGACAGCGTGGCATTGCAAAGGTCACTGCCGTGCGCTGCGACAAATGTATTTTTTTGGAAGGCAAAGGCATTCAGGCTCTGCTTTTGTGTTCTCCTGACAATGACTGTGATGACGCAGCTGGAGTGGGAAATGGCCCAGCATAAATCCATCCTGGCAACAATGCTGGCTAACACAAACTGTGCGAGGAGGCGGACATGTTTAGGATAAGTTGGAGATAGTCATCTGGGTATTATTCAGAGGCCTCCCTCAGACACTACACTGAGGAGGAGATCCTGACTGTGTCACCTTGGCCCCATAGCACATATCCTTTGCAGAGGAACAATGCAGACAGGAGTCTCCTCGACCATATGAAAATCTGAGAGGCGATTCTCAAAACAGGAAACCGCATTACGCAGCAGGTCTGCCACAGTCACTGAGAGGCTGCAGCAAAAGCAGTGAAAATCACAGCCCCTCTGCTGGTGAGACCTTGGGCAGCATTACAGAATCACAGAACATTAGGGATTGGAAGAGATCTCAAAAGATCATCTAGTCCAATCCTCCTGTCAGAGCAGGATCACCTAGATAAGTCACACAGGGACATGTCCATTGCCCAAGCCAACTGCATTAAGGCAGTTTGCATCCCTGCTGTGAATAAGGCAGGAAAACTATGTCTTGAGATGGCCTAACCAGTGAAGAGAACAGATTTCGTCCCAAGGGACTTCTCCAGGGCTGCGGTGTAAGCAGCTCCTGTTCACATGGAACAGGACAAATCAGTAAAGGTAAAGCAGCTGCTCTGTGGAGAGCTGGTTTGGGGTACAGGACCAAACAGACAAAAATCCCCAGGCAGAGAGACACAAGTAGCCATCATAAAAAGACTTTATCACTTCAACCATCACTTAATCCCCAACTACGGTTGAAATTGGGGCTGAGGTTTCTCTGCTCTTAACTTTGGGACTTGTCTAATGCCCTTGGCCTAATTCTTCTGGATTTGCATTTGGAGCAGAGTATTGTCACCTCCTGCTCCTTGGCTGGGTCCATTGTGATACAGAAGAGGTGCTAATCCTCTAGTAATTAGCACCTCATTGGGAGGTCAGGAAGAGGTCATGCAAGTGGGCTAGTGCATTTTTCAGGAGAATTCTGGTTTGCTCCTTGTTTTCATTACAGCTGGGAGATGTTGAGGGGTTCCAGCTCTGAGACTTTGTACAACAAGAACAACAATGGCCCTTACTCTAGGCTTGGGTACTACTCAGATCGGCTCATCTCCACAGCAGAAGAGACCTTGGAAGAGCAAAACAGTGATGACTCTCTTTTTGATACTCCAGGTTCAGGACCTGTCTTTAATGCTTACCCAAATTGTCTTTAATGCTTACCCAAACAAAGGAATAGGACAATTTAAAGAACCAAATAAAATTCCATTCTCCTTCAAACCAGGCAGCAAGGTCATCTCAGGAGAACAGCAGCCTCCCTTTAAAAGGCACTCTCTCTCTGACATCTCCTAATCCTCTCTCAGTTGCCAACCTTCTCTAACCTGGATGGGGAAAACAGGCCCTGGCCCTTTTCACCATTTCTAGAACGCTCATCAATCTAGCCTGAGGACACCAATTTGCTTTCAATTGCCATCACCAGAAATAGTTTCCCTGGCAATACATAATAGGTCCATCAGCAAAGCAGACCATCACCAGAAATGTACCACAGACCACGGGTGAGCTGTATACCCACGGTACATGTGGAGATTTCAGGAGCTCTTGTCATCAGTGGGGATCCAACTGCTGCCCAATCAGGGACAGTTAGGGAAAGTCCTTGATCCTTCACAGCAGATAGCTAACAGCTCCTGCCCCATGCCTTTTGGAATGACAGTACACTCATAACAACTTTAAAGTATGATGTAGACCCAGCTAACCTTCCACAGAATCAAAGAACCACAGAATCATCCAGGTTGGAAAAGACCTTCAAGATCATCAAATCCAACTGTCTGCCCCATAACCCCTAACCCATCTCCCAAAACACACTGTCTGCCCATTTGTTGACCCTCTCCAGGGATGGTACCTCCACCCTCTCCCTGGGCAGCCACTTCCCAGGCCTCCCCATTCTTTCTGGGAAGAAGTTTTTCCTACGATCTAACTTGAACCTCCCCAGCACAACCTGACCCCGTTTCCTCTGGTCCTATTGCTAGTCCATAGGGAGAAGAGGCCAATCCCTGCCTCACTACAGCCTCTCTTTGGGTAGCTGTAGAGAGCAGCCTCTCTTCTCCTCTCAGCCTCCTCTTCTCCAGACTGGACAGCCCCAGCTCCCTCAGCCTCTCCTCATCAGATCTGTTCTCTGGATCCCTAACCAGCCCAGTTGCTGATTATTTCCAAACAGGGGCAATCGCTTGCTTTTAGGGGTAGAGTGTGGTAATGCTGGTTTGGAAGGTTACATCCACCCTGTACAGCTGTTCTGCAGTTACTGGGCTACGCAAGAGCAAGGCAGCACAGTGAACTCAGCAAAAGCAAAGGACAGGAGAATCCCGTTTGCATGGTGCCTACAGCTCTGCCCTAATCACAGAGAACTCTCTCAGGTTACGTGCCACACTGCAAAAGGGCACTTCCCAGAGCACGGAGGGCATCCAGACGTCTCCAGTCTTTGCTAGACAATCCTTATAAACACAAGCCAGAGCTCAGAGTAAATGGAGATGCTTGTTCTCGTGCAAAGGCCAGGACAATTGAGTCCTCCTCCAAGAGGTCACATCCCTTCTATAAACCTCATTCTTCAGAAATTTCTCATTCCTCTCACAACTGCGAGCACTTGCATGCTCCTCCACCTAAGAGCTGTCACAACCATTCTCACTCCCACTTCCCCGCTCATTCTCCGGCTAATCCAAAGAGACTGCGAAGGAAGACATGCCGGGACTTAAATCAGCACCAGCAATGCCAAGGGAGCCGTTACTGTTCNTTTATCACTTCAACCATCACTTAATCCCCAACTACGGTTGAAATTGGGGCTGAGGTTTCTCTGCTCTTAACTTTGGGACTTGTCTAATGCCCTTGGCCTAATTCTTCTGGATTTGCATTTGGAGCAGAGTATTGTCACCTCCTGCTCCTTGGCTGGGTCCATTGTGATACAGAAGAGGTGCTAATCCTCTAGTAATTAGCACCTCATTGGGAGGTCAGGAAGAGGTCATGCAAGTGGGCTAGTGCATTTTTCAGGAGAATTCTGGTTTGCTCCTTGTTTTCATTACAGCTGGGAGATGTTGAGGGGTTCCAGCTCTGAGACTTTGTACAACAAGAACAACAATGGCCCTTACTCTAGGCTTGGGTACTACTCAGATCGGCTCATCTCCACAGCAGAAGAGACCTTGGAAGAGCAAAACAGTGATGACTCTCTTTTTGATACTCCAGGTTCAGGACCTGTCTTTAATGCTTACCCAAATTGTCTTTAATGCTTACCCAAACAAAGGAATAGGACAATTTAAAGAACCAAATAAAATTCCATTCTCCTTCAAACCAGGCAGCAAGGTCATCTCAGGAGAACAGCAGCCTCCCTTTAAAAGGCACTCTCTCTCTGACATCTCCTAATCCTCTCTCAGTTGCCAACCTTCTCTAACCTGGATGGGGAAAACAGGCCCTGGCCCTTTTCACCATTTCTAGAACGCTCATCAATCTAGCCTGAGGACACCAATTTGCTTTCAATTGCCATCACCAGAAATAGTTTCCCTGGCAATACATAATAGGTCCATCAGCAAAGCAGACCATCACCAGAAATGTACCACAGACCACGGGTGAGCTGTATACCCACGGTACATGTGGAGATTTCAGGAGCTCTTGTCATCAGTGGGGATCCAACTGCTGCCCAATCAGGGACAGTTAGG
Organism: Rhinopomastus cyanomelas; assembly: GCA_013400115.1. Lineage (NCBI taxonomy): Eukaryota > Metazoa > Chordata > Aves > Bucerotiformes > Rhinopomastidae > Rhinopomastus > Rhinopomastus cyanomelas. The sequence continues at coordinate 1,039,641 of VXBP01007531.1, forward strand.
GAAAGTCCTTGATCCTTCACAGCAGATAGCTAACAGCTCCTGCCCCATGCCTTTTGGAATGACAGTACACTCATAACAACTTTAAAGTATGATGTAGACCCAGCTAACCTTCCACAGAATCAAAGAACCACAGAATCATCCAGGTTGGAAAAGACCTTCAAGATCATCAAATCCAACTGTCTGCCCCATAACCCCTAACCCATCTCCCAAAACACCCTGTCTGCCCATTTGTTGAACCTGTCCAGGGATGGTACCTCCACCCTCTCCCTGGGCAGCCACTTCCCAGGCCTCCCCATTCTTTCTGGGAAGAAGTTTTTCCTACGATCTAACTTGAACCTCCCCAGCACAACCTGACCCCGTTTCCTCTGGTCCTATTGCTAGTCCATAGGGAGAAGAGGCCAATCCCTGCCTCACTACAGCCTCTCTTTGGGTAGCTGTAGAGAGCAGCCTCTCTTCTCCTCTCAGCCTCCTCTTCTCCAGACTGGACAGCCCCAGCTCCCTCAGCCTCTCCTCATCAGATCTGTTCTCTGGATCCCTAACCAGCCCAGTTGCTGATTATTTCCAAACAGGGGCAATCGCTTGCTTTTAGGGGTAGAGTGTGGTAATGCTGGTTTGGAAGGTTACATCCACCCTGTACAGCTGTTCTGCAGTTACTGGGCTACGCAAGAGCAAGGCAGCACAGTGAACTCAGCAAAAGCAAAGGACAGGAGAATCCCGTTTGCATGGTGCCTACAGCTCTGCCCTAATCACAGAGAACTCTCTCAGGTTACGTGCCACACTGCAAAAGGGCACTTCCCAGAGCACAGAGGGCATCCAGACGTCTCCAGTCTTTGCTAGACAATCCTTATAAACACAAGCCAGAGCTCAGAGTAAATGGAGATGCTTGTTCTCGTGCAAAGGCCAGGACAATTGAGTCCTCCTCCAAGAGGTCACATCCCTTCTATAAACCTCATTCTTCAGAAATTTCTCATTCCTCTCACAACTGCGAGCACTTGCATGCTCCTCCACCTAAGAGCTGTCACAACCATTCTCACTCCCACTCCCCCGCTCATTCTCCGGCTAATCCAAAGAGACTGCGAAGGAAGACATGCCGGGACTTAAATCAGCACCAGCAATGCCAAGGGAGCCGTTACTGTTCGAATTCACCGTTACTGAGTGGTCTCTATTAAGATCAATGAACCCTTGTGCTAGGCCCAGGACACAAATTATTAGCTAGCGGCCACGTTAACCATTGCTGCAGTGTCCATAATGACACTGCGTCTGGGATCACTGGTTTCCATCAGGAAAAAATAAGGTCTGGTTAGCGTTTGCCACATCCCCACAGCAAGGTTCCTTGCTATCTATTTCTGAAAGCGATTTTCAAATCTCTAAGACATAAAACACAGGCTTAAATTTTTTACAGATCTGGCCAGTTTTCAATATTTCAGTAGATATGGAACGACCCAAATATGTTTCCAATCTATTTCAACACATACAGTTGTCATGTATAGACCTGTATTTTTTACTTATTAGCGAAAGCGGCCAAGTGTGTGCTATTCTTCAATATATTCGCTCTATCGCCTCATATATTTCAGAGACATGATTGTACGGCACATTTTAGGCAAGATATTACAAATGAAGAGAGATCACTTTTCTCTTGCAGAAAGGATGTGGTTTGCGAGATCGTTAGGTAGGCAGAAGGGAACCTGAACTGAATTGTTGTGTCACCTGGAGCGGATTCAGAGTACAAAGCCAGAGAGAAGAACCAGGTCAGAGATGCCTGCAGTGCCTGGAATAACCTAGCGTCTCTCTCCTAAATGGGCTTGGGTTCAAGAAACAAGGGCACATGAATTTTAGAGATGACATAACTTTATTCTTATGAAAGTTATTAATCTGGCATCACAGTGTGACTGATTTCATATGGACATCTGATGCCAATATTGCCCAGTGACTTCTTGTTCAATGGACAGGGAGAAAAGCACTGCCTGGCTCACTAGCAAAAGTAAAAAAGGATAAAGACCTTCAGACCTTCCAAAGCTTTTTGCTCAATAAACCAATCTGACTGTTAAACTGAGACCAGAGGAGCAAAATGCTGCCCCAGACTGTCAGAACATTCTCCAGAGGATGGGTAGACAGCTCAGATCAGTAAATCAGAAGACACATTCAACTGTGTCTGGTTTTCTCAAGACTACCAGCAAAAGGTAAAGAACATCATAGGACAAGACTCACCAGCCAGGACAGCTGTAAAGGCTTGTAAAGTCTGTGAAGCTAAGTCCTCTCATTGAGTTCCAAGGACTCAGCTACTTCTTTTCTATAAGATTCACACAGGAGATGGATGATCAGGTGTGTCATCACCTGTAGATCTGGAATGGGGATGGCTAACCTGTCCTGCACTGGATTAACAGTGTCTGCAGCACAGGGCTTCCAGATGGCCTACAGCCAGAGTGCTGCATACCAGTGGTCCTGAAACCACTGACAGAAGAAGGAAGTAGACAGATGGAGAAACAAAACAAAACACAATCCACCCAAGACCTCTGCACAGTCATTTATCCTTGTGTAATCCCAGCAGCACCCCAGGAACAAGGTGAGAATTGCCTTTGGAAACACTCTACACCCTTCTCCCTCTTGGACTAGCAGTATTTTACAGCATCAGACCAGCCCAAGATTCATGCCCTGCAATGAAGAGCTGCCAACCCAACAGCTTCACCCAGAAACTGCCCCTTCTCTCTCTCACTACTTGTTTTGAAGTGGATTATTTAGATATTTACAGGACACTTGGTGTTGCTCTGCAGGGTTAGGGAAAGCTTCCAATGTTGTCTCTTGCACATGTTTCATTCACATACCTGGATCACAAACCTGTCCCCCAGAGGATGTTTTAGCACTCCTTTCAAAAGTGGTCAAGCACAGCAGACAGCAAGGAGATGCTTGAACTTTGCCACCACAGGAATAGAATTAGGACAGTGTCAGACATCCCTTGGTATTTACATTTGAAATGAAGCCACCACATCTCTCAGAAAAGCCAGGCTTGTACAACTGGCAGATTTTATACCATGCCCATATGAAAAAACCCCAACCTAAAACTCAGCATTAAAATGATGCAGAGTTTTTGCTTCATAAAAAATATTTTAACTTGATCTCTTTCTTTTTACCACAAACCTACTGGTTTTCCTGAACAAAGCAGAGCACAAAAATTCAAATGGAGAAGTCCTATCCAGAATTCCCAGACTTGTGACAAGGAATTCTCTTCAGTTTTTGCCCTGAGGACTTGGATACATCCACGCTGTTCAAGAGCTCCACTGGGTTTGCAAGAGCTCAGCAGCCAACAGGAAGGTTCCAAAAGTGTAGCACCTGATGCTGAGAGCTCTGATGCTGAGAGCTCATCTGGGGCAAGGGGGGTGTGGGGGGTGGAATCCCAAGAAATCACAACCAAACTTACTAACCCTGTTCTGCCGAACCACAAGGGTGCTGAGCTCTTTGCAATACCTGGTGGATGCTCTTCATTCCGTCTCTTTATCTCATTATCCAAACCCTTGTGTCTGAGGGAACAGATGAATTGTGTCTCCTCTCCATAGGAACTGATGCAGTTTCCTGCCTTCTGCATCACCATAATAATGTCACATATGGGGGGGGGGAAGATAAAAACCACATAAATACTTGAATTATGATTTACTAGGCCTTCGCAAAGTGACATCAAATTTCCTCTCTCCACCAGAAAGAGTCTGTGCATGTGAGGTGCAGACACTGACAGAAAACCCCACAGGTTCTTACAGACAACACAGACCAAAAGGCACCCATTGTTGGCAGAAATCCTGGCTTGGAGTCAAACCCCAAAGGTCTCTGCCACACCAGTTGCTGTAACAGCCTTTGGTTACAGATTTTCATGAACTGAAACTCAGGTCTCCTTTGGCTGTCTGAAAACAAGGCAGGCTGCCTGTCCCTGCCAGCTCTCCTCTCCCACATCTGCATTTTTCCTCCAAGGTTGACAGGACCAGAGCCCCCCCAGCCCCACAGCAATGCAATGACCCATCAAGGTAGCTCTGCATCCTGGAGGCAAATGTTCCTGCACCCCAGGTTGGTGAAAGGCCACCAGAAATCCGGGAATAATCATAGAATCATAGAAACATTAGGGATTGGAAGGGACCTCGAAAGATCATATAGTCCAATCCCACTGACACAGCAGGATAAGCTAGACCAAGTCACACAGGAACACATCAAGGCGGGTTTTAAAACATCTCCAGTGAAGGAGACTCCACAACTTCCCTGGGCAGCCTGTTCCAGTGCTCTGTCACCCTCACCATGAAGAAGTTATTTCTGGTATTTATGTGGAACCTCCTATGTACCAGTTTACACCCATTGCCCCTCGTCCTATCACTAGAGGGATTGAGAAGAGCCTGGCTCCATCCTCCTGACACCCATTCTTCAAATATTTATAGACATTAATGAGGCCACACCTCAGTCTCCTCTTCCCCAAGCTAAAGAGACCCAGCTCCCTCAGCCTCTCCTCATAAGGGAGGTGTTCCACTTCCTTCATCATCCTCATTGCCCTATGCTGGACTCCCTCCAGCAGCGACACATGCCTCTTGAACTGAGTGGCCCAGAACTGGCCACAATACAATGATTCCTAACAACTTCACCCAATGGTGATACTCAGTCAAGAAAAATAAGAATCCAAAGGAGGAGAAGCAGCATTCTCTTTGGCTGAATTCTGGTTTTAGGAGCAAACCAGTGGTGTTCACTGCAGTAATTCTGACTCCTTTAGGATCTAACCAGTGCTGTTCACTACAGTAGTTCTGAAAGGAAAAAGAAAAAAAGAAATAAATGATGGTCCCTCTAATATCTTTTTGCTTCTTGTGAATATGAGGCTTGCACAGATCCTTAAGTGACCTGCAGCCATTCCTGTAAGGCTCTTCACAGCTACAGCAACAGCAAGGGAGGGGTTTTTTTTCTAGACTTGCAAGTAGCCTGTGTTTGCTGGTTCTCTTGGTTCGTGGTATGTGACACCACCATCCCCACTTATCACAGCTGCTGGGATTGTACTCAAGCCAACAACGAGGCTGCCTATGACCACACTGGTGACCAACCTAGCTCTGAGGTGGCACAAGGTGCCGAAGCAGGCTGGCTGGCAGCCTTTCCCTTTCCCTCCAGCGCTTTGTGCCAAGCTTCCACACACCCTGCTGTTTCTCAGCGAGGCCTTGTTTGCTTCCAAAGTATTCTCACTGCAACAATGACTGTCCTGGCCTCTGCGCACTCATGCTCAAGGACTCCTAAACTAGCTCTTTGTTGTGCAAAGTATGTGCTGCCTGTCTTGAGGAAAGCACTGGATTCTCATTTTAGGAACGAATGCGCCTCTGACCTTATTTTGAGAAGAAAGAAGAATCTCTCTTAGGCACTATGGAAACTTCTGTTTTTTACAGCAACTGAAGAGTAAATGAAGAACTGGAAGTTGAAGATGTGTCCTGAAGGCATCTCCTGTTCCAGAGGTACTCTTTTGTTTCTTTTACCAGCTATAGCAAAAACTCAGTAAGGCACTAGGGCAGGCATTAAATTTGTCAGTTGAAAGAGGATTTTAAAAAGAGAATGTATGTTCTGGCACCTGGATAAAGCAGGGAAAAATTCATTAAGGAGAGGTGATGTCAGCTACCTACAAACAGATGGGTGATGCTTTACCTTCCACCATTCACAAATTTCACAGAAGATGTAAACTCTCAAAAGTCTACAAAATCATCAGAGGGCAAACAGAGAGGTAAAGGCATGAAAAGAGGAGGGAGTGGCAAGCAGGGAGAGAGATGTCCCATTTCTATCCTAGTCACCTTCAGGACCCGAACCAACAAAGTAAAACTGACAGAGAAAATAAACAGAAGCCACAAAAACCTCAACCCTCCCAGAGACCATTTAGAAGGAGAAGCTCACAGGGCTTCTCCATTCCACCTCACCCTGCTCATCAAATATTGATAGGAAACAGCAGTGGCAGTTGTTAGCTGCAGCTAGTAACAGAAGCATGAAAAGTAAAAATCAATGGGATCTTCTTATTTTGATGAAGAAAGGAGAAAATGTGTGTGCTGGGAGCGTGTGTGGTGCCTGTAAGCACTTCTGCTTGCAAGCACAGGGAGGGACATGTACGAGCATTACATGATGCTCGAACACTCTGATTTCTCTGAAGTCCCTTTTCCACATCCAGTGGCAGAAGTGGGGCTCTGTACAAACATTAAAGTAGCAGTAATGAGTACCCATTTACCCTGTGAAAATGATCCTATTGCAGTGCACTGGCAAGTGAAGCCTCCTAGCAGGGATGGTATCACCAGATCAACTAGACAGTTTGAGCAGAATCACAGAACATTAGGGATTGGAAGGGACCTTGAAAGAACATCTAGTCCAATTGCTCTGCCAGAGCAGGATTCCCTAGATCAAGTTACACAGGAGCATGTCCAGGCAAGTTTTAAATGTCTCCAGAGAAGGAGACTACACAATCCCCACGAGCAGCCCATTCCAGTGCTCCATCACCTTCACCGTGAAGAAGTTGCGTCTCATATTCATGTGGAACCTCCTATGTTCCATCTTACACCCATTGCCCCTTGTCCTATCATTAGATGACACTGAGCAGCTCAGTAAGAATTCAAGGGAAGGCAGACGTGACTTCAGAACACATTTTATGAGGTCTACCCAGAGCGTCCCACCTGTTTCACACAGATCAACACACCAAGGGAGCAAATTCTTCCACTGGTTAATGGAACAGAGAGGTCTTGGCTTCAGATACTTCCTGCCTCTACCCTGGTCAAAATTACAGCAATCACAGCAGTGTGTTAACAGTGTTGACCTCTCCTTTTTCTGTCTGGCTTGGTTTGAAGTAGGAAGTTGAACAGAAGGTGTGAATCATCAGGCCTGTCAGACCCATCTCTTTCAGCACCAATGAATTCACTTACAACGCGTGCGTGAAGGCATGGGGTGGAAGGAGCACCCTTGAAGAGGAATTCTGCTCCTCTCTTAAAGCATAGTTAGGTTCAAAGGTTTAAGAGAGACTCAGAGTGACACCAAAGAGGAGTTTTATGCCTGAAATTATTATTATGGGATCCAGAATTAGCCCTTTGCACTATAGACTTGGAAGGTGACGGAGGACAGAAGTGCTGCAGAAACCCTGTCGAAGTCCCCATCTCTACAGGCTTTCACTTTCCAACACAACAGTATGTCTAGTCCTGCTCAGCGCAGCACCAAAGCCATGTCCTGGAGTCACCAGTCCACTGACTGCAGGTGCTTTGCAAATTCAGATCCAGATGCTATAGAGCAACTGGACCCCTCACAGTACATTATGAACATTTTTCCACAGGAAATTGCAAGACAGAGATATTTAACTCAGTAAAGCAACTCAATGAATAGATCCTTCTCTGGTAGGATCTCCATAATGTGCTCATGCAAGGGGTTTTTGGATCAAACTAAACTACACTTGCTGATTTAAGTTTCTAGCTGGGTTAAGCCACACTAAGATGACTAGGAAAACTATAATAAGCAGAATTCAAGCTCTGGTGCTAAAGGTAATTTGTGCACCACGTAGGATCCGTCTACTGATGTCTAAATGACACATCACCTGAGAAAAGGATATGATGGATCTGCTCAAGTCACGAACTCCTTTGAAGAGGAAGAGTCTGTTTAAGAAGGAAAAGCCATGTAGAGCAGGTTTTGTACCTGGTACAAGTCTGGCCCAATATATCCCTGATCCACGCCGGTTTGCATCTCCCCCAAGCTGATAGGCTCTCTGAAGCTGCCATACTTGAGAGGTTTGTCTCTGCAGGGATGGCATTTTGATTGTGAGACAGACCTGATTGTTCCTGAGCTTGGGATTTAGAACTTAGGTTTTGAAACATATCACTCTGGAATTTTCACTCACTTTCAGCCTCTCTGAGCCGAAGTGACATGCTGTCAACTGGGTTTAAAGGCCTCATACATCAGCTCTCTGATTACGTTTTGAGAGGAAGGGAGAGGCAGAGAACTTTGGATGCCTGAGCCTTTCACCCGCAAATGTGCACATTGTGATAATTTATAAAAAAGCTTAAAATTGCCTAGATATCAGAATATGAAAATTTCATTTTAGATTGAAACTGTTATCTGGACTCAGTGGCCTGTGAGATATGGAGATACTTGGAACACCCAGCCGAGAGAGGCTATTAAAGTACTTTCTGCGATTATTATTTAATATTGAACATTTTACAGCAGTAGTTCCCCGAGGCCAGATGAGTCAAGTTATCATTGTGGTATCTACACACGAGTATAATGTTACTATACCACTGAGGGATGATAACTGTGAAGTTATTTATTAATTGCTTTGTGCAGCACTGCAAGGCCCAAGTGACTTCTACAGTTATGGCCCATTTTTAGGAGGAACTAGGGCATGTTCTGGGACATGAACATCTTGTGGTTTCTAGTAAGAATAAGAGACTGACCATTGCTCTCTCTTCTAATCCCACCATCCCTTCTCCCTCCTTAGGGAAGGGACGCTCCACATTAACTCATTGATCTTGCTAAAAACTAATGGCAAAGTGAGAAAGAAAATCATTAATTCCAATGGAATCAGGAGCTTTGCTTTCAAATCCAACTCAAACCACACAATTGCTTGAGCCTACTCAAAGGAGACAACAGGAACACATGGCCAGCAATGAGACTGAGCACCTCTGGATGAATTTTCCTGCTTCATATGTTCACACAGCCAGGAAACTGCATTGCAGGGCTTCTGGGTCCTTCAAAACAACATATGGGTAACTAAGTCGCTTTAACCTTACATCATCTGAAAATCTCGTCTCTTTAGCTCAAGGTAGATCCTAACATGGGAACAACAGACACGTTCTGCCAATTCCAGCTGTAAGGTGAAAATGATCAGTGCATTCAGTTGCACCCTTCTGTCACCACCCTCCACACTTCAGGAGCTCAGTACTCCCATGAGCACATTGACTGGACTGGGACAGACTGGGGAGAACCAACAACTAGCATCTCTGCCCACAGAACTAAGACACTCTTCATCTCCAGTATGAGTCATGGGGATGGTGAGCTGGAAGAGCATTGGCGAAAAATAACTTGTTCTGTAAGCACCTCTGTCCACAGAGCACGTATCTGTCTCCAAAAGAGCTGAGCAAGAAAAGTATCTTAATGCTGGCTAAGAAAGGAAAAGTAATGACCTGTGTGGAATGTGGATTTCCCGTGTACCTATGGGCTCTGGTTATACCAATGAGCTCTGGTTATACCCAAACTGGGAGTACAAATAGCTGGGACAGCCTTGCCATGTGCGTCCTGCATTCAATACACCAACACTTTCTGTGTGAATCAGTCTCACTATCATCTGATCCATGGAAACCTCCATGACCAAAAGCCTGATCAGACCTTGATAAGGACCAGCACACACAGGGTCACGTGCTCAGCCTGGGCTTGCCTGTACAGATCAGCCTTTGTCCAGTTTTGGGGTAAAGAATGTGATTGCAGCCTTTGCTGCCACTCTGTTGACCAAACCTACCACACCACGGATGCCAGTAAAGAGTCCTGGAGCTAGAGAAGCCAAATCTTTGTAATAACAAATGAAGAAGCTGCAATAGCAGAAAGCAGAGAAGGTACGAGGAGGAATAAGGTTCATTACCAATTCTCACAATTAATTAAACAAAGCTAAGGAGGAAGAGGAACACAGCACTTGAGAGAGCTCCTTGCTGGGCTGGAGGCAGGGGGTTGGTATTCTCCAAGGCCTTTTCTGGGTTACCGCAAAGACAGTTCACAGATCTTCCACTCACTTACTTAAATATTTGATATGAAATTTAAGCCCTGTTCCAACTTTTATGACCACTGTCTCACTCTTCCCTCCTCCTATTCCCTGCAGACCCCTTCATCCTTCAGATGCCTGTCCTCAGACCAAGACATCAGCACAATTAGCACCAGCCCACTGGCGCCAATTAGCAGCCAATAGTGTCTATATTATGGGAGGGGGGATGGAGGAGTGGGTCCTGTGTCTCCAGCCTGCCTTCACACTCAATTAGATTAAGTGGAGTCTCCTGGCTGTGGTTGGTTGGACAGTTGTTGCGGTAATTGTGTCTTCTCCGTTGCTGCGGGCAATCTCCTCCCAGGCTCTCGATACCCCATTTATTGACTCTCTGTGTTGTCCACTTACATCAACACACTCTTCTTCAAAGAGAAGAGTGGGGGAGGCAGCAGAGAGGAGCAGAGGGGCTTTGGGATAAGAGAGAAAGACCTCAATGTCTTTGGTTAAAAGTTTCATTGGAGTCTGAACCTCCAGGGCCACGTGACTTTGACCTTCACAGGGTTCAGCTGTGACTGCTCAGTGTGACCATCACATGGCCAAGCTGCCAACAAGGTCAGAGCACAACAGCTCCAGTAAAAGCCTTACTGGTGAGTCAACCTGCCTAGCACATCAGAAGTCACCCAGCATCTTTGTGGGGAAGGAAACGCTAGTAATGTCCATGTAACTTGGAACTAAACTTAACTAGGAAACGAGCTTGTGGCTTTCCAATCTTGGTCTTGCCCAGTGGCAAATGCTGGGAAATGAAGGGTATAATTGGAAGCTCTGACTGCAGTTGGGCTCCTCTGTATCAGCACAGCACTACTTCAGCATTTGTGCTTTGGCTTTGTTCTGCTCCAGAATGGCACCTTGCAGGCACCTTGATGAGGCTGAAACTCCGTAATTTTCAAAGTAAAAGTAAACTAGAATAAAATTTTTAAAATGCTGGTTTTCTGCAGATTCCAAGTTAATGAAAAATTTTCTTCTTAAATCCTGCACCTTTTGTACACTCTTTTAGAACACCACTGCCTCCAGTGCTATAATGGGATGTGCTTTGATGAAACACTCTTTGCTTTCATTTTATTTTTAAACTCTTGAAGGACAGCTGCTACCTAGCACCAACATAAATATTTGTCCTTCTTGTGCAGATTCACGTGTCTTCCTGTTTTTAACAGGCCAGGCTGACTCTGAACAGGATTCGTTTCTACTTCGACACTTATTTTAAGAGGAGTTGAATTGTGCTGTGGAGCTGCTGGTCTCCTGCTTGACTGCAGAAGAGCTGCTATGGAAGACCAGCAGGCAGTTAGACCAAAAAGAGATCAATCACACCCTCCACACAAGCGTTACCAATCACAGCTCTTCCCAGCAATTGATATGCAAATTAAAAACAGCAGAAACATGGAAACCACAGACAAACCTTTGAATATAACCAGGAATTTAATTAAATGACTGCAAACAAAGGAGAGAGTCATGCCTAAAGGGGAAAAAAAAGTCAAGAGAATCCACGGAGTGATGCTGAAGGATTAGACTATGGACAAGCACAGTTTAGTAGTCCAAGGATTAGTTAAATTTATTAGGAAGAAGTAGTTTAGATTTAAGCAGCTACATATAGCGATCGTATCTCCAAAAGGAGCATTATTTGAGCTATTTTGTTTTGAAACATCCTACTGGTGTAAGCAGTTTGCCAGTATTCCATTGCTCCCTTCATATTACTGGTGTCCTGTGCTAAGAGCAGAAGCAACCTTTGCAGAACCAAGCAGTATGAGAGAATGCAGTCTGGCTTCATCACCACTGACTGATGAGCAATTTCAGCTCACTGGCTCACAACAGCTCTCTTGGAATGACACTGTCAGATATTAGACAGAGGATCACAGAATCATAGAATCGTTACAGCTTGGAAGGGACCTCGAAAGATCATCTAGTCCAATCCCCCCGCAACAGCAGGATCACCTAGACCAAGTTGCACAGGAACACATCCAGGCAGGTCTTGGACATCTCCGGTGAAGGAGACTCCACAACCTCCCTGGGCAGCCTGTTCCAGTGCTCCATCACCCTCACTGTGAAGAAGTTCCTTCTCAGGTTGATATCAGAGATTAGAAAAGACCTTCAGGATCATCGAGTTCAACCATGAACTCAACTGTCCCAAGGCCATCATTCAACCCTATCCCTGAGCTCCAGATCTCCACAATTTTGAAACAGGTCCAGGGACAGTGATTTAACCCCCTCCCCGGTCAGCCTGTTCCAAGGCCTGGGGACCCTTTTCAGGAAGAATTCCATCTTAATGTCCAACCTAAACATTCCGTGGTGCAACTTTTCTGTCAAAAGGATCTGTTAGGTTCATCAATTCCCTCCACTAGTTAGTGATTTTTTTTTCTGTTCAGCTCTTTTCCTTCTGGTCTATTTCCAATGTGATTTCAGTATTTCTCATCTCAGGCCACTTTCATCCGTTTCCGTTTCCTTCCTGCTCCATTCTGACATCTTCATTTTCTCTCTTTTGCCATGTTTTCTACATTCTCTCTTCCTTCTTTTACTCTTTCCTTGTCTTTTATTCCCCTTCTTCAAGTAATTTTTCTCCCTTTTGTTCCAGTCCTTCCATCTCTCAACTGCATCCTATTTCTCAACTTTCACTCTTGTCTTCCTCCTCCTCTACTGGCCTATTGTCCATGAGCGGGTGGGGAAGATTACTGGCTTTTTGTTGTGATCAGGAAACATTTACTGACATTGGAAACATCCTCATTAGCTCTGGACAGGTGGGAACCATCTTTGTTTCTTGAAGGCACCATCTCCTGTCTGCTCAGCAAGCTGGGATGACAGCTGCACGGCTCTGACATGGAGATATCTTCTCCTCCCCATCCTTCCGTCTCCAGCTCCCAGTTCAACCCCCCCTGGTGCTGAGTGGGAAGAGGCTGATGGGCAAAGACAACCCCAATTAAATTCAGTTAAAACTCTTTCCTTTGGACTGTGCAGGGATTGGAAGGTCAGGCTCAAGGGCTAAACATTACAAAGCTCTCCCAGCTGACTACTGCAGAGTGACAGAAGTCGAGCAATTAAGAGCGTGAGCAACAAACAAAGGAAGAGAAACAAAACCACATTCAAATGTCTGCCCTTCTCTAGGCAGTAGAAAAGTCCAGGTTTTTACTCTGATGTCATTGAGTGTCGATGACAGATCGATGAAATGGATCTGCTGCAGATCAGGATCTGGTTCTGCTCTTATTTATCGCGTTGTAAGTCAGAAAACTGCTGGGGAGTCAGGTGCATTTTATCAGTTGGGACTGATGTCAGAATTAGACAAATCACCACTTTTCAAGAGACTCCTAGAAACTTTCAACACTGCTTCCAAAGCTTCTCAACTGGCAGGGAGCACATCAGGAGGCTCTGGGCAAGTGACCCCCCTGCATATCTCTGGTCACTTCCAAAACAGGGCCCAGCTAACTGAGCAAATGTTGGCTAGGCTGCCTGCGATACCAGAGGAAAAGCACTGAGCCAGGCTCCTCCACTGAACAAACTGCTTTGCACCATATTCCTGACACTGCTGCCATACCACATCCATTTCTTGAGACACATACAGTATCCTTTAGTTGAGTACTCTCAGCCTCACACCCACTACAAGTACAGATGTTCTTAGATTATAAATCCCTGAGCTGCTCTGGTTCTTCTATTATATTTTAGTGGAGCAACTCACAGAGCAGAACTACTTATGAGTCTTCGGCTGTCAGACTGCTCAATGTCACCTCCAACCTGACCTTCAACACTCTTGGAAGCAACAGGGAATACGCTTGACCACTCAAGGCTGATGATTCACTCCATGGATATTTTTCTTAGAAAGAATCTGTAGGTTGGATTAAAGGCTTTACTGATCTGGAAATCCTGAGATGGAGCCTCTTTCAATGCCTGCATGGGCAAAGTGAGATTTTGCTGATTTCAGCAAATCAGACCTATGGATCAAGGGAAGTTGGCAGAATTAAATGCCCAGGTTCATCTGCCCTTCCAGTCTGTAGGTGAGAAAAGCACCATCATTAGAATTGAAAAAGAGCTTCACTCCCCTTATCAAGTTCTAACATGCTGCTCATTCCTTCTCTATGAACCAGGGCAGCAGCCAGTTCTGAACTAGGAATCACAAGCAAGATGACTCTTATGCTAAATGTGGTGCAAGGCTATCTCAGACACATCTTGTCAGCACTTAACCATCCACGACAGGCTCCCCACAACATTTTCCAGGTGAGCACCCTCGCTCCTTCTCCTGTGTCACACGCTCATCATTCACCACTCAGACACGGCAGGAGCAGCCTGTTGACATGGTTTCTCTCACTTCTGCTGGCCCCTGCAGCTGACCTCCTGTCTCCCCAGCTAGATCAAATCCAGGAGACTCTACTTAGGGCTGGGTCACGGGATGGTGTTAAAAGCCTTTCTCTTCTCTCAGCAACCAAAGTTGGAAGGTGGCAAGTGGGAGAGAAAACACTTCTTCCAGTTGATGGAAGGATGTGCAGAACCGCATATTCAGACTCCTGGAGATTTAGGAACTACAGCAGCAATGACCACACTGCCAGATTTACTCATCCCCTCAGCTACAGGCACCCAGCAAGGGCAAGCTAAAACACTGCTATATGCTAGTTCCCTTATTAGTTCTTCACTGCTGCTCATAGAATCATAGAATCATTACGGTTTGGAAGGGACCTCGAAAGATCATCTAGTCCAATCCGCCTGCAACAGCAGGATCACCTAAACCCAGTCACACAGGAACCTATCCAGTCAGGTCTTGAACATCTGCAGTGAGGGAGACTCCACAACCTCCCTGGGCAGCCTGTTCCAGGGCTCCGTCACCAAGGGTTGTTCTTGCTCAGATATAAGACTCTACTCACAGAAACTCAAGAAAATTCTCCCTCTGGGTGAGACAAACCTCAAAGCTGGCACTGGGCAGTGTTCTGTTTGTCACAGCAGTGTGAAACACCACCAGATCAAATGGGCTGGAGAGTTGATGGTGCCACATGAAATGTGCCAAGTTTGTCTGCAAATTTAATTGAATGATCTGTCACTGATGGCCTGAGAAGCTCGCTAAACTTTCGTGGTTCAAACCACACCTTTGAGTCCCTTCTTCTCCAGCAAACCGGTCAAGCAGCTCATGAGTTCATTGCATCAGACAGTCTGTAGTTCCGTCTGCGCAGAAGAGGTCTGAGGCAGCACTGCAGACTCAAATGCCCAGTTCCAACCGCAGTGCACTAACAGGGATCAACAGCTCCAGACAGCTCAACTCAGAAACTACTTCCCGCCTCTCCTTGGTCTCAAAGCTCCATTTAAGGTCAGATCACCAGTTCTTGCCTGAGTTCTGACACAGAAATACCTGTGTCCTGCCAGTGCTTTGCAGACCCTGAGTCACTGGATGGACTTTAGAACTACATTCTGCTCTGTGACATCACCAGTACCAGCTGCACATGCTGCTCCCTACTCTGTGACATCATCAGTGCTGGTTGCAGGGACTGCACCCTGCTCTGTGTCATCTCAGACCTGTCACAGGAACTGTACCTTGCTCTGTGAAGTCAGTCCTAGTTTCACAGACCACACCCTGCTCTGTGACATCAGCAGTTCCAGTTGCAGGGACTGCACCCTGCTCTGTGTCATCACAGGTTGTGGTTGTCCTTAGCTCCTCAGCTCATTTCCCATTACAGCGCTGCCTTTCTTTCTGTTCCCTGTACCCAACACCAAGCTTTCCCAATGATCCATCTATTACTGATCATTACTGGCCCGGACTACCACACTGGAATGTTTTGTCTCATGTTTTTCCTAAAGGTCTTCTCCAAGGCCCAGTCCATTCTCATTTCCTTTACATTAGTCAGATGGTATGGACACCTTTATACTGGTTATGAAATAAATAGAATCATGGAATCTTTAAGAGTGGAAGAGACCTCCAAGATCATCCAGTTAACCTTCAGTCCAACCACACTCTGCCCACTAAACCCTGTCCCCCAGGTTCACATTTATTCAGTTTTTGTACCACTCCAGGGATGGCGACTCCACACCCTTCCTGGGCAGCCTGTTCCAACCCCTGACCACTCTGTCAGGGAAGAAATTGCTCCTGATGTTGAACCTAAACCTCTGGCCATTAAGGCCATTCTTGTTCTACAACTGGTGATTTGGGAGAAGAGACTAATCTCCACCTCTCTGCACCTCCTCTTAGGTAGCTGTAAAGAACAATAAGGTCTCCCCTCAGCATCCTTTTCTCCACACTAAACAACAGCTCCCTCAGTCTCTCCTCATCAGACCTGTTCTCCAGGCCCTTCACCAGCTCTACCTTCTCTGCACCCACTCCAGCACCTCAATGACCTTCTTGTATTGATGCGCTCAAAACTGAACACAGTACTCAATTGCCCTCCCCAGTGCCCAGTACAGGGGGACATCGAGCAGAGTTGAGTCATCTTTCAATTGAGAAACTTGTGAATTTATATTTTCTCAGGAAATTCTCCCTAGCTCTGCAAACCTCCCATGTGGGAGCTTACAGAGGAGCTGGCAGTCACAAGAATGACCCAAACAAGAATGACTACTTCTCCATGGGCAGCAGAACTACTTGAGACACGGGTTTTGCTGTGATTAAAGGAGCAATTGTTTGCTGGAATTGTTGCACACAGTTGTATCATTGAGAGTCTAGTTATCTCCCTTTGTGATAACAAACACAGCCTCCCCCATGCTCAAATTCAAGGTGGGGTGTTGAAGCATCCTGCCAAAAAAAGAGAAAGGTGAAGACATCTTTACAGTACGGAGAGATTCAAGATCTGAATCCCCAAATAAGGAGGATATCTGCATTTTCTTTTTTAACATCGTTTCTCCATCACACTGATTTTTTCTTTGGCCACTGCAGGCATTTCCTTTCCTATAGCACAGAGGGAATCAGTAGCTGATCCTCATGGGAGCTAAACTCCAGAGCTTTGCTGAGCTGTACCACAGTCTGCACTCAATCCTTGAAAGAGGCTGTCAGAAGGGTGGGGAAGACTGTTCACAAGGGCAGGGAATGATAGGATGAGGAGTCATGGCTTTGAGCTGGAAAAGGGCAGATTGAGACTGGACACGAGGAAAGAGTTCTTGAATTTGAGGATAGGGGAACCCTAGAACAGGCTGCCTAGAAAGGTGGTGGAGGCCCCATCCCTGAAGCAATTCAAGGCCCCAGGTCAGGTTGGATAGGGCTCTGGGCAATCTGGTCTGGTGAGAGACAGCCGTACTTGTTGCAGGGAGGTTGGACTAGATGGCCTTTGGAGGTCCCTTTCAACCCTATGATTCTATGATTCCATGAAACATCCCCACCAGAACCCAAGGGCCTAAGAACTTGAGCCTTCACAAGGCTGTCATGGTGCTGCCTGCTCTCTATGCAAAACATCAATCTGTAACCACAGAAAGGGTCTGCACTAGGAGAAGACTTCCCCTTCACAGAAGGAGTAATCAAACACAATTTCCATGGAAGCCATCTCCTCAAACAAGGCTTCCCTGGTGCTCACAATGATGCAGTTGGGACGCCTCATCCAGCTCATCGCTCTCAGCACACTGCAGCACGAGCCATAAAGTGCGTTGGCAAGTGAGCAAAGCTGCAGACACCAGAGTGTGAGCATCCAGCAGGTCAGATCCTCAGTGGGTTGGCATAAACAGGGAGGATAAAAAAATCCCATCACTTCAGCAGGCACAGACATTTCTCAAGTGGCTTTTTTTAATAGGTCACGTGCCCCATTCTGCAGCTCCAGCTGATGCCTCCAAAAGAAACCCATTAACAGCCTCCCCTACGTGCTCCTTATTGTTTGCACAGCTTTAATGGCCCCATCTGGCATCATCTTAAAGGCTCTCGGTTAGGAGCAAACAGCAGCATCTGGTTACAGTGGCACAGGGAGTTCTACTCTTCAGGCCCTTTTCTTTACTCCTAAGGTCTAACTTGGAGAATAAATAGATGTTCTGAACCAGGCCAGGGTTTTAAGATGTGTGAGCAACCACCTGCAACCTGTGTGACAGCTCCATGATGTCAACCTGGAATCCTTTTCCTCTTTCCTAACAACATGGCAATGCCCACACAACAGCTCTGTGGGCCTCCTCGTCTTCTGGGGTATCTATCAGCCTGTGGGAGCTCTAAAAACCTCATCCCATGGGAGAAAAAGAGGCAACCAAAGCATATCACAAGTGAAGAGGAACTGAAGAAACCAGCTTCTGCTACCCCAACACTATGTGCTGATGTAGAAACTGCCCACAGACCTGAATAGAAGAGATTTCTGTCCAGAAAAGCTTGAATATCTCCATGTCATCTCTTTCACTTCATTGACAAAGGCTGCTGAGATACAACACAGTGATTCTGTTAGGCTAGAGCAGCCAGGTTACTTGGGAAAGCCGTCCTCTTTGGGCAGATCTCAGCTACCTTAGGGTTAGCTGGACAGGATCAGCAAAACCAAGCAGAACAGAGTGAACAGCTTGAGTCCCTGACAGCACCTGTTCTGTTGCTACAAACACATCAGTACGACTGACAGAGCCACTGAGTTACCTGACTGCAGACACAGCCTGACCTGGGACAGGTCTCTCCACATGGGAGGTCTCAGGGTTGCTCTTGGGTTTCCATAGAAATACCAGTTTATTGACAGCAGACGCTGTTTGATGCTCTTCACGTGGCCCTGTCCCTCTAGGCTGGGCTCTAGATGGACCTTTGGAGGGAAGCTCCAGTCAAGCCAAGCCAAGCTTTTCAAAGCACATACATCCTGCTCCACATGAGCATGAACCCCCTGAAAGCCTCAGCCCACAGGCACCTCCCTGCCATTAAGAGGTTTCCAGCATCCTTCTGGGAAGCTCAGCCAGACAACGGGGTTATTAGGAAAGCAAGAGCCAAGGCAGGAAGCTGACAGCTTGTTTTCTACCCTCTCTCCTTTCTTCTAAAGAAGAGTGTTTCTGAGAGCTGGCTGAAAGGCCAGAGACAGTCTGCAGTCCGCTGGTCTTTACTAAACAAAAGTTTACTTTCATCCTCTGTGCTGTGGCCGCTGGAGTCACTTCCTCCTTCCTCCAGCCTTTTCTTGGAGGCGAGAAAACAGTCGGCTCTTTCACCACGTTAAGAAACCCATTACAATCAATTTAGCCAGTGCACAGACAGACTCCGTGTCTACTGTATTCTGTTACCACGGGCCAGGGGGAGCGGGGCGGGGGGAGAAGACCCAGCGCCCAGCCTCCCCTCTCACTCTCCTTCATAATGGACGGGATGCCGGCGCCGCCAGCTATTGGGATCGCACTAACAAATGAAGCTGTCATCAAACACCTCTTGGGGGAAGTGGTGGGCAGCAGGGGAGGGTGAGTTGTGCTGGTGAAGTTGCCTTCCCTCAGTGGTCCTGCTGGCTAATTGCTCTGCATGGCGCTCACACACTTAAAGTGCTATCGGCCTCGTCAATAATGGGGTATTAGGTGCCTCCTGTTTGCCCTGGCATTGATCTGTTCCAGCTTTCCCCGGTTGTTGCTGTTGCGTTGAGGGTTTGTTGGTGTTTTTTGGGGTTGGGTTTTTTTTTTCTTTTCCTTTTGAAGTGTTTTCGGAGCCCGTGTTTAGCGTGAGTGCTGCTTAAGTGCTAATTGTTACACCACAGATTGATTGGCGACAAGGTGACCTGCCAAGATCCTTCTCCCATCACCCCTGCTGGGGTGTGGAGGAAGGACAGAGGGTGGGGGGCCAGAGGTGAGGACAGAGGGAATCCTTTTGCACTCACCAACTTCCTCTCTTGCTGTCTTCTGGAGCTGGAAACCTTCGGCCTTTCAGAGCTCCTCGTGCCAGTTTCCAACCCTGTTTTGCCGCTTTCCTTTCCACTCCAGAAACTGCAGCCACCTTCCTGTCATTCACAGCTTCCCTGTTACGGTTCTGCCCTTTGAGGTGATGACTTGGTGGGGAAGAAGAATGGTACAAGGACAGAAGAGTGCCTTGCCTTTTACTTTTTATGACAAACAAAACCCTAAATTAAAAAAAAACCAAACCCTAAAACCTTGTAAGGGTTTCATTCCTGCTCCAGATACTCCCTTTTTTCTCCTCATTTGAATTGTCAAATTCCCATAGCCCCATGGCCAACAGTGAGATGCAAAGAGAACTGCAAAATAAGTGACACAGAAGCTCCATGACTGTCTAGAAAATGGGAACATCTGGGTAGCCCTGGAGCAAAGACGTGGAATGCTCACAAAGCCCAAACAAAGCCCTGAAACACTGGATTCAAGACCTGCACGACACTGGACAGTGGGAAACACTGGGAATGTTCCCCCTAACGCTAAAGAAGGTGAAACTTAAACACAGCTGAAGAAGTCTGAGGCCAAACATGTTACAACTTCAATACCTCGTTCTTGCGGTTAGCTATGAAAACGGTCATTAAAAGAGTTGGAAACTTTAAAAACAGAGAAGTAAGTTGTGAACCGAAAAACTGGGAATGAAATGGATGATTTTGCTTTAGCCATTCACAGCAAACTTTGAACACAATGGTCTGCTCTCTAGATACATCCATTTGTGGTGACCAAAGTCAGTATCTTGGATTTGTTAGAGTATAACTGAGAAAAGTTGTAAGAGAGGACACAGTCCCAGACTGTGCTTTCTAATTACTAGCCACATCAGCAGCACTTTCATACTCAAACACAACCAGGAAGCCAATGCACCACACAACTAGCTGGAATTGGCTTTTGGATTCAAGCAAATATGCACCAGCATTTCTTCTCCCTGATTCCTCAGCTCTGTTAAAAACACTGAGGTCTGGCAGCTGCCCAGCTCTGGGAAGGCTGCAAGAAACAGCTTCTACATGACCAGCAGTAGATTTTTGGTGGTCATTCACTTTTCCCAGGAGATCAAGGACATCCAGAACTAGATGGTTTTTGTGGGTCCATCCTGGATCCCCGTCTGCCCCACGTTGGGCACCAAAAATCTGTTTAATATAAAATCCCTTGAATAACCCCCAGAGTGTTCTGCTCAGAAATCAGCTGAAACCATCATAGAGGAAGAACACAGGTCCATAATGTTCTGACTAATTTTTCCCCCTAAGAGCTACATAATGAGGAACAAAATACAATGAGAAGCAAGGAATGTTCCTAAAAAACCTAGCTGACTGGATGTCAATGGAGGCACAAGTGTAGAACAACAAGAAACACCATAAGACCCAACTGCAGAACTGGAAAACGAGAGTTTTCCTGATTTCCTACCAGGTAGCATGGGTTGAGTTCTGTTCCTTGGTGGTGGTGTGACAGGAGGTTCACACAGTGGCACTGGTAAGACTAAAAAAATACGCAAGCTTGAGACTCTAGCCCAGTCTTCCTAAGACACCAGTGAGTTACCTGTACTCCCCAAATAAAGTTTTCTCAGAACTTCTGCAAGATCCACTGACCAGCACCAGGACACAAGAAGGTCCAGAGGATAAATTAGGATCTGTAGAAGGCTTTTAATCACAAATGCACTAAACAAAAAAATAACCCAAAGAAACAAAACAAAACCAAGCAACCAAGATACCCCACCCAAGCCAGATAAAAACAAAAGACACACCAGGAAGGAGAGACAGTTGTGCTAGGAGAACATACACAAGGAAAACTGTTTTCTGAGGTCCTCGTGTCCAAAAACCACAGAACAAATTGCTGAGGCTTTTCCCCATTGCACAAAGTGCCTTTTAGTATCTGGGGTTTTCTCCTGAGGGACAGGAGAAAAAGGGAAAGACAACTGGCGTCGAGCTGCATATTGTCTAAAGATGCTGTCAAGAACATCATAAGGAAAGAGCAGTGTCTGAGGTCATCAGATTAGACGAAACAAGGAACAGAGTAGCGGCTGAGAATGGAAAGGGAAGGGGGAGGCACAGTGACCTGTGTGACCTCTGCTGCACTAACTTGATATAACAAATAGTTCTGAAAAACCAAATACTGTTAACCCTTTTAAACTGGGTCATTCCCTGCTGTGGATGGCTCATAGAGCAGAATCCTTAACTCCTTCCTCTCTGCAGGCTTTCAGTCCCCTACATCTGACAGCACATGATGTCCTATTAAATTTAGGGCTCTCTCTACTTTTTAGTGTAAATAGAATCTCCCTGTAGCCAATGAAGATATTTCATGGATTCCAACTTAGCCAGCATATTCACAATGCAGCCTCTGCAGACATAAATGTGATTCTTCTTCTTGTAGAAAAGCTTCACTTTTGGATAAAAAGGCCAGTGTTCAAATTTGGTGAGATCCTCATCCCCTCAAAAATGCCGAGCCCTATGATCACCTTCAGTTAAAACCTCTTCTTTTTTGAAAGAAGACAAAGGCAATGATTTCCCACTCCGCCTTGGACTTCATAGAACTATGAGAGCAACCTGAGGAACCCCAATCTGCCTTCACAGCATCCATCCTAACTCACACAGATCTTTGCAAAACCAGCCTCTGCCTTTGACCCACTCATGACTGCTGTCTAGCTGGAAACTGAACCAGACCTACTCACTCAGCAAAACTGGGCTCCAAACCTTTGAGGAAATTACTATCTCATGTGTGATTTCTAGTACAGTCTCATTTCTGCTCACAGCTCCTAATGCTGGAACAAATTGTGAGGTATCTCAGTCTTCCTGGTTCTATTCCTAACCACAAAGTAAAATGGAAAAAGTTATCCAGGAATTTTAGAACCCTAAAAAACACATTTAAATTCCTCTCCGGTGTTGAATGTGAATAACCATTTCAGCGGGGAACTTTGATTTTTCCATTGCAATTCTTTTATTTCTGATGAAAACACTTAGTTTTCTCACCCTGTCATTACTGTGATAACCACTTTTTAACACACAGAGCACCACGGTGACCACAGAAATACAGTGTTCTCCCCAACAAAGGAGCTTACAGCACTGTAGGATCTTTTGCCTTCCTGTCTCTTTATACCACTCTTATCCAAGTTAGAGAAATAATTTGTCCCTGAAGCCTCTGAGCACTCCAAGAGGGAGGCAGACAAGCTGTGATTAGTCTTTTCATCTCATCAATGAAGGTAGATGCGTAAAAGCTGGGTAGTGAAAACCCTCCATTGGTCCCAAGCATCAGATTCATCCCAGCAAAACCATCTCCTGTACAGTGACAGTGGAATAGTCAGTGTGAAGCAAAAATCTACAAGGAAGTCAGCAAGGATGATCTCCAAGTACCATCAAGAAAACTGACCTTCAGTCTGCCCTGCTCCTGTCTCATGCCCTTCTCTCCCCGCCAAACCAGAAGAACCGACCGTAGCTGCTGTGTAGGCTGCACATCCCATCCAGAGAATGCTGGCAGGGTAAGAGCCACTGAGGAATGGTACTGGCATTGTACCAAGACTGCTGTTGCTACTGTGAGTAAATGGGACATCAATCGGTTGTTAAAAATGATAACTGACTTTTCAAAAGTGAAGTTATTGGATAACTCACTGGCTGAATGATGCCCTGTGGAATTGCCTCTTACACATAGCACCCTATGTGTAACTTGAATCGTCCACTAGTCAAACGGTTGCCACGCACTCTTAATGGAGAGTCCAGCCATAGCTCCCACAGAAATGCTGAACCTGCACAGAAAGGATTTTCAAGTTTAATAGAGATTTGTGTTACACTCCGATCAATCACGCTGAGAAGTCAAGCCTGAGAACAAAGAAGAGACTTGAAATTTAATCTATCAACTCAGGATTCTTGAGCAAGGAAAAGATCATCATAGTATTGCACAAGTTGGTTGAGTCTCCTAGTTGCCCAGCAGTGACCGTTCTGTCTGCCTGCATGGTCATAACCGAATACACCAAACTGGAGGAGCATCCCCAAGCACCATGGATGATTCCTGTAAACTTCCCAAGAAGAGTCAGTGCCAATTCCTGTGCTTAAGGTAGCGGTCTCTAACGTATTCACTTCCTCTTTTCTATCCTTCCTCCTTACCACTACTTACCCCCAATGAAGTAAGTCCAGCACAAACACTGTCAGGACATTCTGACTTCTCATTTGTGTTCTCCCATCTATAGCAAGTAGCTTTACTTTATCAGTGAAGACAACTGCATGGGGAACCTAGAGCTTCACAGCTCCCTTACCAACCACCCTTGTACTGTGAGAACGAATGTCTTGCCAGAATACCCCGTTAAAATTCCTTAAGGCTTTTACTGTCTTTTTCAATAAAGCTGCCTCTGATCTGAAACAACTGACAGTCCCACCCACTCTTTAGTTACTTCTGAACCTGAACATCAAGAGATGGTGAAATGGGGATCCTGGTCAAATTAATCGTCTTGACCACTAATGGTTCCCTTCACAGTAACAACAGCTAACAGAGACCAGGTTTAGAGCATCATTTGCATCCTTCCCTCTGGGTGCTCTGGGTCCTAAAGCATCCTATAAACAACACCTTAAAAAATAAATGTGCAAACTAAACTAAGAGACCAATAGCCACAGGTCTCTTTTTTTTGCAGGGTCCAAAGAAAGGCAGAAGTTCTCAGTGTGTGAGGTGCAGACACAAGATGTGTTGAAGCCAGGAAGAGCTGCTCATCTAGCACTGTGGAATGTCTCCTAAACCCAGCATGCGAGGACAACGCCTCAGCCCTGCCTTCCTAAATAAAGGACAAACTACAGGGTGATGAAGGGAGAATCTAAAGCAGCCTGATGAGAATTTACAGGTCGTCGACTCTCTTTCCCTGCTGTCAACCAGAGGCAACCCTTAATGGGGTGAAACGGCTGCAGGAGAGCACAGGGCTGGCTCTTCAGAGAGGCCTCTAATGAGGGGCCGTGAGCTCAGCGAGGTCAGCTCCTTAGAAAAGGAAGAACACGCACAGGAGGAAAGTCAGGGACCCAGGCTCACAACAGCTCTTGAGGGGCCATGAGCCTAAGCACTGGAGCTCAGAGGAGGGGGAGGGAGCAGCATCCACGTTGTATCTGACTAGTCCTTCCCTCTTAAAATCCCATTACCTTCCTTTTATTTCACAGCAGAGATTGGTGCGGAGGGAAAGGGAGGGGGAGATGTCCAGGAGGAACTGCCACTGTCTAGTGCCTTCCGTCAGCAGAGGTCGGGCCCATAGGATCAATTTTTTTACTGTGGATGTGATTTTCTTGTCTCCCTCTCTCTCTTTTTTTTTTCTTTTAAAGCAAGAATACGGGCGCCAGGCTTACAAGAGGTCCTCAAGAACTGTCAATCAGGGCCATGAAATATTCAGAGAGCTTAATCTTCTTAGGGGATCTGTAGAGACCCCCTCATGGGGTCTGAATGCTCTTCATGAACTTGCAAAGAATGGGGAAGGGGAGAGAGGAAAATAAACACAGCTGAAAAGAATGAAAAGAGAGACATCCTTAGACAGACACCCTCGCATCGTGGCAAGGGGTGCATTATAAGAATTTAAACAGAATAGAAAAGACCTTTTAAGACCCAATTAGTGGAACAGTCTCCCGTCAGACTGGGAACCCAGAAAAACCACCTTTGGCTACTCTTCATCATGGCTATTTCTTCCTTTTTCATGTCTCACCAGGTAGCCTGGTTTCCTCACTCAGTCGTGACCTGGGGTTTGACCTTACAGAAGTTACTACTTCTCCCCAGGTTTTGTCTTTGTTGTGGACCAGTCAACATACAAGAATTCCTTCAGTCTGGTCAGCTAAGGGTCAGAATGGGTAAACTGGCCTAGAGGGTAGTCTGCAAGCTGCATATATCTCCCTTGAGATGTCAGGAGCTGGGTGTGGAGTTTTGAAGGTACTCACATGACTGAAGGTAATTCATTACCTTGGGCTAACAGCACGTACTTCTACTAAAGGAAAATTATCTTTAATAAAACACATTGAGAGATGTGACTCAGGTATGTGAGTAAGAGGAGCCCTTACACATATCTAAGACAGATGTACGCTATTACATTTTATTAGAGAAGTGAAATCTTGACTATAGATTTCCAAAAGCCTAGCCAGGGGCTGTTTCCTACACAAGAGTTACGATGAGTTCTCTGAGAAGTGACTCCTGCGTGCTTTGCCCTCTACTTCTTTGTATCTCTACCTAAACATCACATGGAAATTCCTTGTGAAGGATGAATATTGTAAGTAAAACAGCTCGTATCAAGTTATCATCCTCATAAAGGCAACTAAAACTGCATCTGCCACTCCTCCTGTGGGAAGGACTGCAACTAGCATCTCTAACAAGTCACTGAGCAGCCCATGGAGACAATCATATCCAGAACCCTTGTCTTTGGTAATAGACACCAATTCTTAAGAAAGAAAATATAGTGAAATTAGGAGACACTGGGAAATGTATTTTCCCCCCTTTCATCTATATCTGACATGCAGAAAACAATTCTATTGGTGCTGCAAATTCTATGAAAAAGAAGTTTGAATAACACTGGAAAAATGATCCAACATGTAAATATCTGAACTGAATGTCTCCTTAACTACTGGGCCTTCTTCAAGTCAAGAAAAAGGAATTAATTTTGTCCTCCAACTGGTTCAGTAAATCCTACTCCAGGATCTGTGCAGCACAGGGTGCGAGACCTCAGCCTTGGGGTTAGCTGCTCATCCCTGTCTCTCACTGACCTGTGTACGTGCCAATGGCAAGGAGCAAGAGAAAGTAGTTTTCCCTCGAGGAGATGGATCCACTTTCCACAATGTACCAGAAGATTCAGAGAAGGATTGTTCTTTCCCCCTCACAGCTGCAGGGGGAAAGCTCCTTTTACGGTGCTCATGCACCTCACAGAAACTGCAGAGAACTGCTCGTACAACATGGGGAGGACAGTCAGGGGGGTAGTGTTTGCTTAGTGGTTTGAGGCAGTATTGATGGTGCCACTACAGCTACTCACACAAAACAAACTGGAGCAAGAAGAGACAATCCAGTCAACACACAAGGGGAAAACTTATTCCACAGCTTTTAGGAAGAGAAGGGGCCAGTGTGGGCCAAGAGAGAGGGGGCAGGTACAAGAGCAAAGACAAGGTCTGTTTCTTCCCAATGATAGTAACAAGTCAAAAATAAAGAAAACTGAAGAGAGAAAGCATTCTCCCTCCTCCTCTTTGCTTGCACCTGGGGTCATGTTGTGACCTTTTAGAAGACGGGATGTAAAAGTGACCTTTGTCAGTGGGTGACAGAACACCCAGCCCAGCTTCTCATGAGGAGACATGGAGGCCCACGGGCAGAGCATCTCCGTGAAAGAGGTCCTGACCTGCAGCAGCGTGTTCAGAGCTGTCAGGGGCAGCTCCCATCTCCAGCCTCTCTGCTTTAGGAAACACAGGCTAGCAGACAGAGCCTAGTTTTAAAACTTCCTCATCCTACCCATAACAGCAGTTGCTTGGGAGCCCCGAGACAGCACTTCACTCTTTCTTACCTGTCCCTGTCCCCTCTCCTAAATAATCTTATGAAAATGTCACAACCTCCATGCTGCCTTCAAGGGGTCACAGGCACACCCAGAGTCCTTTCAAAGACAAGGAGGGGGGACCAGGCGAGGAGGGGGGAACAGGGACAGAGATTCTTTGCTGCTTTACTTCACCAGTTTATAAAACCAAACCACCCAGCGCCTAACTGGATGTGTTGGTGAGGCACCCAGAAAGGAATTGCTTGGTGAGTGTCCTCAGGTGGCTTCTCTCTGAGTTGCTGGGCTCTGTTCCACAAACATTCTAAGTTTTACTCACACACTCAAATATTCCTGCAGTCACTTGCACAGCTGCAGGAGAAGCAGCAAAGGCACAGAAAAAATAATCCAGTGCTGGGGCAGACAGGGGCTTGCTGTAAACACACAGCAAAGTCAGCAAATGCCGTGGGACCCAAAGACAAACTACACCAGGAGCTGTGTGACACTAGGTCACCCCACACCAAACAACACTGCTTCGCTGCCATTCACCCAGACCAGCACTTCCTCCCACTCCCTGAGCCGGGCTTTGGGGAACATCTTCTGAATAAACAGCTCTGTTGGCCCCGGCTGCTCAGGTGCCGCATGCTCCAGCTGCGGATCCCTCATCTCCTCGCTATGTCCTGGAGGCATGAGAGGGCAGAGGAAGCAGGGCAATCTCCAACCTCCATCTCCTGCTGCCCCACGACCTCTGGGCCGCCACTGTTGACCCTGCTGGGGTTGCAAGGGGTTGACTAATTTGGACACGTTTAGGCAATTGCTGTCATCAGCTTCCTGCTTCACTGATCAGGGAGGGTTTTGCTGTAGGCAGGAGTCAATTATTTGGCAATCTCAGGATGATCGGAAGAGACTATTACTGTTTGACATTTGAAAGGGAAATGGAAACCAGCCCACTTCTCCCTTTCTGCCAGCTAAGCCAAGCACTTCGTATTAAACTTTGTGTCGCTCCTTCCTCATACAAATTAGCTCAACAACAGCTGCTCTTCTGCAGTGTCAATGGGCCACCTGAAAAACGGATGCTTGACCATGACTCCTAAGCTGCTTTCCCAGAAGGTGGCTGTCCGGCCTCCACTGGGGGCTCTGGAAGCAGACAGGCAGCACAAATCCCTCATGGAAGACATAAACCAGCAGGCTGAGCAGGGGATACGTGTATGGAAGAACCCACAGATTTGTTAAAATAAACAAAAAATGGAGCTTCAGGCTGCACATTTGACTTCCTGACCTGACAAACTCCCATTAGAGGGAAAGATCTGTGTTAAGTGGAAGGATGGCAAATTGAAGAACAAACCCTTTCAGTTCTTGGGAACAACCTTTGACTATTTCAGAGACCTGCCCAAAATTTTATTCTGGGCTTCCTTATGGGATGGGAGGATTCTCCACTCCTCCCTAAGACCTCTTTGCAAAGATTTCTGCAGCAAAGCCTTATCTTGGAAGTGTAGAGTAGGGAGCAATATAGTCCAGTTGGTAATACAGGAAGTAAGAGCCATAAACCAACTGGTTCCAACTGTATTTATGAATCAATCATAGAGAAAGAGGGAATATAGTAGGGCTCTTGGTAAACAGTTTCTTTTAGAACTAGCAGAAGAAGAAATGATGTCTCCTGGCTGACGGGACAAGATTTGCAGCCAGTCATGGCTGTATTAACTGTGGGGTGTGCAGAATCAAACCCTCACTGTAGAAGAGAAGACTGAGGGGTGACGTCATTAATGTCTACAAATATTTGAGGGGTGGGTGTCAGGAGGATGGAGCTGGGCTATTTTCAGTGTCATGTAGTGATAGGACGAGGGGCAGTGGTTGTAAGCTGGAACATAGAAGGTTCCACATCAACCTGAGAAGGAACTTCTTCACAGTGAGGGTGACGGAGCCCTGGAACAGGCTGCCCAGGGTGGTTGTGGAGTTGCCTTCACTGGAGCTGTTCAAGACCCGCCTGGATATGTTCCTGTGTGACTTGGAGTAAGTGATCCTGCTGTTGCAGGGAGATTGGACTAGATGATCTTTCAGGGGGATTGGACTAGATGATCTTTGAGGTCCCTTCCAGTCCATAATGATTCTATAATTCTAGAATTATATGATTCACACTGGACATTTTTATTTTCCCCTCCTTTTATATGACAGCTTAAGGTTTGAACAGGTGATTTTCTATTCTCAAAGCCTTAGTTTTAATAACTTCTGTTAGAAAAACCTTAGGAATTAACAAGCTGGTCACACTGTAACCCAAGGAGAGCTGGAACCATAGGTCACACTTCCCAGTAGGGACAGATACAGAAGAGTGTCTGCTCCAAGGCTCATCCAAGCCAGTTTGGTAAGGATGTGCCTGCCATTACCAACACTAATGTGGAGAGAGGAAGAAGAGTTCCAAGTGTCAGGAGATCCAGCTTCCCTGCTGCTACAGATACAGAAAGGTCTTAGACAAAGCCCATTCTGCTCCTGAAGAACAATGCACGATGGAGCCTCACATGGGGCCAGTTGATGGTGGAAGCTTTCTCCTCCCCCCGCCTTTATTACCACCAGTATCCAGTTGGACCAAGTTCCCCCGGGACTGGCCAGGATTTGTCTGTGTGCAGACAGCTCTGATGTGGCAGCAGGGCAGACTCTAAGCGGTGGTGTGATTTAATAAACAGACACTTAAGGCAGTTTAGGCTGGAGTCAGCCCACTTCGATGGCCTTCTCTGCTAATTTAACACTGGCTGCAGCCCCCAAGCTGGCGTCTCCTTGCTCATTAGGGAGAAGGGGTGTGTGTGCCTTTGGAGGGGGAGGAATTCTCTTTTCACATTGGTGCTCAAGAGATTTTATTATAGTGGGCAGCTCATTTCAGTCACTACATTGCAGAGGATTTCTGAACAGAAAGGGGGAGGCAGGGTGTGCTGGTTCGGGTCCTTCCCTGTTGTTGTTTTCATTAATTTTCCTGTTTTTCTGTTTTGGTTGGGGGGACGTGACAAAAAGGGACAATAATTGCCATTTGCCGCAGACTTTGAGGAGTCCTCCTCAGCCATTACAGATTAAATTGCATTCTGTACAAGTGTCCATCAGGCCCCAGCTCCAGACTCCAGGCTGGTTAGAGGGCAGCTGATTCAGCTGCAAGAACATTTTGCTCCACTTCTGATCTGTCCTCATTATCCAAAGGATGCTCTTGCCTTTAACCCCTGGAGTTCTTTCTCCTATTAGTGTGGCACAGTCCCCTCAGACAACTCTTCCGCTGCTTTAACTGCATTACCTGGGCTGTCAGCAGCAAAGAATTTGCACAGATCTATGCTGAGACAGTGTCTCACTCCTGTTTTTTCTCTCTCTCACCCACCCAAGGCTTTCAGATTTCAAAGAGAGAAAGGCCAAACCAGGAGAGGCTCAGGATCTGCAGGATCCATCTGATCAGGTCTTGTAAATTCAGAGAAAATACCCACACCTTCAGTCCGAAGCATGAATAGCTTGAACACAGTGGCTGAGCTAGGCTTAAGGCAGTAACAGCAGCACTCCTAGCAGCATTGCAAGAGGTAGAAGACACTCTGAGAAGACCAGCCCATGTGCCCACATGCAGTAGATTATGGCTCTGGCAGCACAGACAAGATTTTCAAAGCCAGCTCACTGACAGATGTCTCAGCAACAGCTACTCTGGCTGTACCCACCCCCCCACTGGAGGGCAGATGCAGAAGAAATATCTGGAGTGCAAGCAGGAAGCAGCGAGTTGTCCTCTCCCCTTCATGGGGTAAACTGTTCTGCTTTAAAACCTAAATGTGGATCTTTATGCATCTCTGGTTGAGGTACAACAGGACTAAAAAAGACAGAGAAACCAAGAGGGTCTGATGCTACTCACTTCAAAATTTGC
Source organism: Rhinopomastus cyanomelas (assembly GCA_013400115.1). Classification (NCBI taxonomy): domain Eukaryota; kingdom Metazoa; phylum Chordata; class Aves; order Bucerotiformes; family Rhinopomastidae; genus Rhinopomastus; species Rhinopomastus cyanomelas. The sequence continues at coordinate 1,070,466 of VXBP01007531.1, forward strand.
TTTGGTGCAGCTCTGACCTTGAGTTCAGTCCATTCACACCTGGCTGAAGCTGGTCTAGAGAAGATGAGAATCTACTTTTGATTGTGTCCCTTACAGCATGCACAGTGAAGCTTCAGCACAGACTCATCCCTCCTACCACCAAACTTCTGCCCTTTCTCACTCATGCTTACCGCTTCCCTGAAAGCAGAGCAGGGTTGATACTCCAGAAACCTGTCACTCGGTCCTCTCCAGGAGTGCCATGAGCAGCCAGGAGGCTCTGAGCACCTCAAACAGGCAAGTCTGTGCCTCAGCACCACACTGTAGCAAAAGATCATTTCATTGATTCACAGATTTAACACCAGAAGGGACTAATACTGTCTTAATGGCCTGAAATCTAGGAACACATAGCCTATTGCAAACCCCGGCAGTCAGAGGAATTACCCTTCCCCACTACACAAACTCAACTTTACTCAGAGCAGCATGTCATGGTTAAATGCTAAACAGTTTAAGACAGACACACAGTCTCAGTTTCACACTCTGTGATGATGGATCAACCACATCCTATGGCAGTCGGTTCCAATCAGGGCTTTCCTACTCAGCCAACATCTTGACTCCATACTTCCAATATCTCTTTCTCCTGAATACAAGGAATTTTAAAGTTCAGAAGCCTCTTACTTTAGTGATACTCACAGAATCTACTTGTCCCTACAGACTGTTATGGCTGGTGGCATCTAAATGGCATTTTTCCTGATACTCCCTGATAATTTCTTCAGTCTTCACTAAATTTCCACTAAATATCCTGCCTGTTCAGATTTAGAAAGTCTGTGGGGCTTTTTTGCTTTGTTTTCAATGCATTTACTTGCCGTAGAATATTTCTTAGAGTCAACAGCCCTTTAGCCACTGGCAGCACCTTTAGAACATGTTAGTGGAGAACATGAAAGAGAGGGGAAAATAAAAGAGTTAAGGACTCTCCAGGGAGAAGAGCCCAAGCAGTGTCTGTCTTCTCGAGCCAGTACTGGACAGCTCCCTCACACCAGTCCTCTCAATATCCTTCTGATAGGAGACAAAACCAGCTGATCCCACAGAGAGCACTGTGCTCAGGTCTGTGGCTATGGCTCTGGAACCCTGTGGAGAGATCCTACAGCAAACAGTCTGCAGAAATCTTCCCTGTAAAAGAAATTTCATTTCTTACTCTGAGAAGGTAGAGAGCAATGGATGCCCTGAAGCAGGAGGTCTCACATTCCTGCTAGATACCTTGCCCGTAAAAAAAATTCCTTACCTCTGTACTTGTGGCATTTTCATTGGACTGACCTTCTACATCACTTTGTATGGGAAAGAGAAGGTCCTGATACACCTTTTTGCACCATTCACTGTGTGAAAATCACATTTATTTCTGTTGGACTTAACCATCCTCTTCCAAAGTGGGAAACACCAGCCACATGTTTTGGTTTGGATCCCATCAGCCAGTCCTTGAACACATTATTTCCTTAAACCTGTATCTCTGAAAAACCAGAAAGTTGCTGCTTCAGGGGACAGAACATTTTACTGTTGGAACTTTAAAATACTGATAAACAAAGGCTATGCAAGATCACAGCTTCTCCGTGTCTTTCTCACACGTAGAGCGAAGGAATGGGCAGCAATCAGTGTCACTCCCCATGAAACAGTCCTAAGAGCAGGTTTCAAACACCTTTCCTTTGCAGAAAAATAAGGGCTAAAATAGCAGAACTCATGATCCTGTCAATGTTCCTTTAGAAGAGGTGAGTCGCTGGCAGCTGACTGAGGCTTTAGAAAATACAGAAGAATAAAAAATTCTAAGAAGAAACATGTCTCCTATCTTCTACAACTGAAGACAAATACTCACAGTGTCAAACCAAGATCCTAAAAAGAACCAGTCTGCAGGTTTCCATGACAAAGGCCATTTATTTATAGAAGGCTTTTAATCTGCTACAGGTGTAAACTAGAGTCAACAAAACCAATGCTCCGCAGGGCTTCTCCACACACAAATCTCCTACTATTTGTGTAAGTGCTACTTACTAACAGTCATAAATTACTAACTGTAAGTTAGAGCACTATAAATGTCCTACTACAGGTCCAAATATACACATGGAATTACTCCTTTGTAAAAGGGAGAAAAGAGGGAAAAATTATGTACAAAATAAACATTGCCCTTCAGTAATCAACAGTGTTAAATGTCAACTATGTAATAAAATATTTGCAGCAGGACTAATGTTGAGAATTGATGAAGTTGTAGGGATCAAACACGGGGTGAATGATCAAACATGCACAAGCTCCTGCATTTTTCTGAGTTACTCAGCTGAGCTTCTGCAAGTGCTCATGTGAATTTGTAGCTCCCCCTAATCTTGAAAAATGACAGGCTGAAATCAATAATTACTTAATAAGTAAATAATTGCTTATTTTTTACTATTACTATGTCACAGATTGCTGTTTGTGCCAGAAGGATAGGGAAAGGAGAGATAAAATGTACCATGGTATGTGTGAGAAACAGGTTTGTTTGAGGAGTTTAAGAGCTCAGAGAAATGCTAAGCAAAAGGCTATGATTCTGATAGAGAGATCACAAAGTGACCCGAAAATCACCCTCTGATATCCAGTTGAAACAGGTGGGGTTGGTACTGGGAAAGCACTAACACAAGCAGAACTAACATAAGCAGAATTACAGCACAGAACTACCTGAGAATCTGACACTGACTCTAACACTTGTGCCAAGAGCTGCACCAACCCCACAGAAAGTAGGTCCCAACCCCAGAGAAAAGGGTGTCCACCCCCAGGAGATGGATGAGCAGCTGAGGAACACTGGATCAAAACACAAGTGTCGTTTATTCTCCTAAGTGCTGCCGTCACTCACTACTCACACCCCGTGCTCTCAAATCCCAGCTCAATGGAAATAACTCTTCCTTGGTTTACACAGCGGGCACCCTAGAAAGACAGATCCCCATTCAGGGTGGAAAGCCAAGCCTGTGGATCAAGGAAGGGAAATAAAGGCCAAGCTTTCAGCCATTTTGTGCAGCCGCTTCCAACGCCCTAGGACCGGGCTGATCGTGTCAGTGTCTCAAGGTCCCCCGAGACCGTAATCTTATGTGTTCAGAGAGGCTTTAGTTCATGCAAGGTCAGAGTAATTGTGCATGATTAATGGTTTATCTCTTCCTGAAAGCCTTACACAAAGGCTCCAAACCAAGTTAGCCGTAATTCCATCCTCCTTCCAAGCCCTCTTAAAGGGGCAGCATCCTATTTCCTCTTGGTGGGGCCAAGCAGGTTGACTTTATCTATCAGAATTGGAAGCGAGCCATGTGGCCTTTGAAAGGAGTCCCTCTCCTTCATTCAGCTTCCTAGGAAACATGAACACACTGTCAAAGGAAACAGAAGAATGCAAAAAGAAAAAAAAAGTCCAAATTCACTCTAAAATACACTAAAGTCTGAAAAACAGGCTTCTCTGTACCAGCCCCCAAACCTTCTGCCATGAGATTCTTTGGTTTTCTACAGAAATGCTCCTTATCATATTGCCAGAGCGGGGGCACATTAGAATCACCTTAGAATCTCATTTTTTATTCCGCAGTCTTATTTTGTTACCAACGGGATCATTTTTAATCAATTACAGCTTTGTGACCACAGGCAGCCGAATCAGCTGATTCAATTATTATTTGCAGATAGTGCTCGCAGATCATTCCTTAGGGATAGCTGCAAATTTAGCCCTTTTTTTGGTTGTTGGTTTGTTTTCACAAAGCATTAAAGCAGCCCAATTTTCTTCTAATGCTGGAGACTTTAACGGGCAGTCTTCAGACTACGGAGCATTTGTGAGCCGTTGGCGTGGGTTGAGTTGTTCAGTTACACACAGTGTGTAATTGGGCACGTAAGTCATATGCTGTTGTTTCTGCCTTTGGAGTGGATGTCCAAAGCCCTTTACATAAGAGAATAGTGAATAGTCTTGTTCACATTCCAAGTCTCCTTGCTCTTCTGTGACTGAGCTGTTCGGCTCGAGCACAGCATTCCCTGTGGTTTGCTGTGAATGAAAATCCAGGCGCATCAAGTTTGGTCACTAACAGCAAGTGACAGGGGATCACAAACCTGCCTGAATCAGAACAGCAGTTTGCAGTTCAAATACAAATGTGGTTCCCATCATCACATCCCACTAAGCTTTGATTTACCTGGGAATTTAGAATATTCTGTGTTTTGTTGGAGGGAGGAAAAAGGTGTCCAACACAGTCAGAAATTTCCACACAACAGGACAAGGAGTTTTCCATGACGGCCATAGAAAATGACTTAGTTAGCTACCGGCAAAGCAATGCTGCCAGCCATCGTCCTCCTACCTCATCCTTCAAGTGTGATGGGAACAGCAAAGGTGAAGCTGGGCAATGTCACCAGCTGACCCAACAGATATGAACTGGCTGAAAACTGCAACCAGGAGAGAACTTGACTGAAAGAGAATTTTAACCTCTAATGCTTTGCTCCCAAAGAAAAAATAGGATTAGACAATGAAAAGGACATAACACAAAACAGGAGATGCCAGCAAGCTGGGGGAGCTGGTAGACACTGGAGCTCTTAGAAAGACTTCTTCTGGGAAGTGATGTAAAGCTGAAGCTTAACTGGAACAGACTACACTAAGGGTACAGCAGAAACTGACAGAAATAGAATGTCTCTGATCTTAATTAACTACATAAATTAAGCACCAATTCATGTAAATACCAGTAAGGGTTAATATTGAGGTTAATGTGAGGAGAAGAAAGAAAAATCAGAGGCAGAACTGCAAAACAGATTACAGAGAGCAATCATAAAACCCAAGAAATGCCGCCTCTACTTCCAAATTCAGAAGAAGATTGATGGTGACTTCAAGGTAATTTTTCCTATCAAGGAAAAAGAGCCCAGAACAAAGACAAAACAGGTTAAATAACACGTTTCTCAGTGCAGCCCAACTGGGGGTCTGTATGCTAAACCCTCCTCCTCAGAGAGAAAAGGAAAAATTATTGGAGTAGTGGAATGGAGTCTGTGTTGTACAGGGCTAGATCCCCACCTGCAAAAGCAGTCAGGGGCTGGGAACAGCAGCTGGCCTCTTCCTGTAAAAATGGGGACTGGGAGTGAATTCCAGCCAGGGAATATAGGGATGATGAAGTCCTAAAGTGATTCACAAATAGCTGAAAAAGCTTAATCTGTGAACAACTAGATTAATCTGGATGTCATTCTGGAGGACAAGGAAGGTTCTGGAGAAAGCGAAGGCAAACAAGGCACTCATCTTCAATAGCACAACCCAGTAAACTACAATTAATTGCAGTACCTAGAAAGATGGGGAACAAACTAAACAATCCATTTAGAAGTAACTGGAAGATAATGGGACGATGAAATGCTGTCAAGACAGAATGGTCAGGCACAAATTATCTTCCATTAGTTTTGTTCCATCTAGCAGGGTACCAGTGATTATGGGGGAAGCATTGAGGGGATTTACTTTGAAAAGTCAAAAAAGCAATGCTTTTCATCCCTGCCCAGCCCTTGTTTTCGAAGCATATAAGAGAAATCTAATGGAGATCAAAATCGCCACAATGTAGGTGCAGAGTGATCCAGAAAATCGTCTCAAAATACCAGCTGTTTGCTGTCAAACTGGTAGTTCTACAGGGGACCATGTCAGCTCCAGTTTCTTGAGTTGTTAGCACAGACAGGTCTTTGAGGCACACAGCAGCCATTTTGGAAAGTACCACTGGAAGCCAACAATCTCAAATAAACAGGGAAAAGAAAATTTGATTGTATCAAGATAGAACAAAATGGACAAGTACTAAGTACTGTACAGATAACAAAGCAAATCAAGCAGATATGAACAAGAGGCACCACACTGTTCAGAGAAGGGTCTTCAGTCTCCATTACAAAGCAAACTGAATTTTGATCAAGTTGATGCCACCAAAAACAGAGATGGGGGAAGCAGGAAGAAGAATTTCATTCCAACAGGTACTGACAGTTCTCAGGACCCAAGTGTCGGTCATTTCCTAATAAGAGATTCTTGAGCAATAGAATGATCCAGGTACATTGGTAGGAAAATGAATTTCCTTCAAAGAAGGTCTTCAGACAAGCTTGTCTCAGTGAGCACACACTCGAATGTGAACAAAACAACACTCAAACTACTGGCCATAAATATCTTATGGAGCTTCCTATTCACCCGAAAATAACTCTCCAGCTCTGAAAAGGACGGGTTTGGTATCTCAGGACACGGGCTTGAGTTAAATAAGCTACTTAGAAGAGGCGAAAGGTCTGAGTGATTAGTGCTACTGCATCAGACTACTATCTTAAGGTAAAAAAGCCTTTGGAGCAGAAGATGCAGGAAGAACAAAGAGACTGCTGCTCCAGATTGGGGCAGGTGAGCTTCAACCAGGTAGACAAAGACTCCTTGCTGCCACAGACAGTAAATCCCTACCCGGACTGGCCCTTGTGGCCAAGAAGGCCAATGGCATCCTGGGGTGGATCAGAAGCAGGGTAATTAGCAGATCAAGAGAGATTCTCCTTCCCCTCTACTCTGCCCTGGTGAGACCACATCTGGAATATTGTGTCCAGTTCTGGGCCCCTCAGTTTAAGGACATGGAACTGCTGGAGAGGGTCCAGTGCAGAGCCACGAATATGATGAAAGTAGTAGAACATCTCCGTCATGAGGAAAGGCTGAGGCAGCTGGTTGTATTTAGCGCTGGAACATAGGAGATTCCACATCAACATGAGAAGGAACTTCCTCCCAGTGAGGGTGACAGAGCACTGAAACAGGCTGCACAGGGGGGATGTGGAGTCTCCTTCTCTGGAGACATTTAAAACCCACCTGGATATTTTCCGGTGTGATTTGGTCTAGGTGATCCTGCTCTGGCAGTGGGATTGGACCAGATGATCTTTTGAGGTCCCTTCCAATCCCTAATGTTCTGTGATTCTGTGAACCAGAGCAGTGATTAATCAGCCCACATCACTTGGCAGCAGGCAGGCAATCAAGATTTTGGTCTAATCAGCAACATGTGCATCTGTGAGATTCACCAGGAGCAGAGAACCAGAAAGCCTGAATGAGCTTTCAAGTCCCTCATCAAAGCACCTATTTGCATGTGACAGCATCAAACCTAACAGCACCATAGAAGGTCAGAGAGCAGCATTGTCTCTAAACACAACGTTCTATCTCAATGTCATATGTAAGCACTATTTGGTATGTGGTCAAACCCACAACAAATGGTAACCTGCCACGTCCCATTTCCCTGGTTCAATGGTTATAAACTTAGTGCAGGATGCAAAGAGATTGAAAAAGAAAAGCAAAGCATTGCTGGCACCTTCAGCTCACATTTTCTGCAGCAGACCTGGATCCACTGGTCACTTTTTTGAATAGTCTGAGGAAAACAGCATAGAAGGTGGTCCATGCACTAGTAAGACAGTCCCTTGACAGCAGGGAACAGCCCTGCCTTGGGTCATCATGTCCCCCCCGGTGTGGCAGCAACCTATCTTTCAAATAATTCTTTTTTGGGTTTTTTTATCAACTATGTTGCAATTCCTGACCATCTGAACCATCCAGCTCACAGTTGCCATGGAGCCTGGGCCTCAATTTCTTTTTTTCTTCTTAACTTTGGGGTAAAGTAGATTTTTATGCCAGATTAAGCAAAGTGCTGTTCTTCTTTGATCTGCAGTTCAGGCTACAGTTCTGACTGGGGAAGGGAAAAATAATTCACCAGGGTGCTCCTAACTTAACAGCAGCCAAACACACTTGGGTTTCCAAGGTTTCACCTATTTCCTTTTCAGTAGGGGCATCAAGAAACGAGTAACAAGTTAAATATGTTGAAATAAGTTTCTGGTTTGTTCTTCATTTCTTTCTTGTTTCCTCTCTAACTTTGTCTATGAACAGAACTTCAGCAAGTCTGACCTTAGAAAAACCTCTGGGTGAACCATTAGAAAGTGTATAAATTACTCTGAGGTTATTAAATAACCTTCAATTGCCCCTTTTTCACTTTGTTCCTCCCTGTCACTCTTGGGGCAGGTAGCCAGCCCTTCCCAGACCACTCACAGACAGAACTAGCAGGGCCCACACCTTGGTGGGGTTCATGGCCCATAGAACTTCTTGCCATGCATCTCCTCCAGCAAGTCTTTAATCCCACAAAGATCTCCTCAAGCTTCAGCTGAACTGCTCAAGTGAGTTCCATTCAGAAAACATGGTCAGCAGAAGAAAGGCTTTAGATACTTTAAAAAAATATTTCAGACACCACAACTAAGAACTGCTCTAAGGAGGAGGAAAACTACTGGAGAGCTGCATCCAGTCTGGTGCGGAAGATGGCTTGTGTCAGCCTCAAACTCTCAGTCATTAGCCAGTGCTCAGCAACCTCTCATTCTACAGACAGCCAGAATGGTAACAGCTAAAGCTGAAACAAAACCATTCATCAGTTCAGATTTTACCTGAGTGAGGCAGAACAATAAGGTTCCACAGATAACATGAATGAAGTCATCTAGAGAAGGTGGATTTAGGGGTCTTCTCATGGTGGAGTATGTTGGTCTAATGTGCTGACGACATCTGCTCACTTGTGACAGAATGAACATTAACGTCTAAGTCAGCAACACATAAACAATCTCAGGTGCTTAAGCAGGGCTTAGCCTGGTGTTAATTATCTCACACGGGAAACCCTCTGCTCCGCCTTTCAGCAGAAAAGTTGCCAAGAAATGACTCTCCAGTGGCACCAGAGATTCGGAAACAACTCATTAGTACCGTACAGAAAGAAAGGATTAAAGTGTGCCCCAAAACACCCACCTCATAGAACTACAGAGCCACTCAGCTACATCCAGAGCTTTCTACAATCATCAGTGAGTAGGACACAGATGAAGTTAGAAATAATCACAGAATCACACAACATTAGGGATTGGAAAGGACCTTGAAAGATCGTCTAGTCCAATCCCCCTGCCACAGCAGGATCACCTAGATCAAGTGGCACAGGATCATATCCAAGGGGGTTTCAAATGTCTCCAGAGAAGGAGACTCCACAAGCCCCATTGGGCAGCCCATTCCAGTGCTCTGTCACCCTCACTGGGAAGAAGTTCCTTCTCATGTTGATGTGGAATATCCTGTGTTCCAGGAAGAGCCTGGCCCCATCCTCCTGACGCCCACAAAGCAGTTGTGTCTACAGGGGGCAAAGGTGGAGTAACGAGCTCCATCAGTGCTGCAGTGTACCTCAAATCATAGAAACATGGCATTGTTCAGACTGGAAAAGACCTTTAAGTTCACTGAGTCCAACCATTAACCCATCTGCACCGAGCCCACTGCTAAACCCTGTCCCTAAGCCAAGTATCTGTCAGAATTTCTCTCTTCTGCAGCCCTACAAACTCTTTTCTCCCACTCTTTAATGAGTTTCTCTCTATTTAGAGTTACATAACTCCTTCATGAGTAGCCTGTTCTGCCTTCCAGCCCCACCAAAACGTACTCTGAATATTCCAGTCCTTCCTGGGAAATAGGCCAGCTGTTTCTAAGACAGCGCTATGGTAAGGCCACCTCTTCTTTCCCTTTCACAACAGAACAAACTGATTGCAACACAGCAGTTTGTTATTTTACAAGTGGAAAGCACCATGTAGGAACCAAAACACTACATGACACACAACCGACTCCATCTGGGACTAGACCTGGGACATGTGAACATCAGTTATTTTTCTTTGATACAGCACTCCAGAGAGACATTATAGCAACCTTCCCATCCCTGAAAGGGGCTGTCAGAAGGCTGGGGAAGACTGTTCACAAAGGCAAGAAATAACAGAATGAGAGGTCATGGATTTAAGCTGGAAAAGGGAAGATTTAGGCTGGACACAAGGAAAAAATTCTTTAATCTGAGGGTGGGGGAATCCCTGCAATAGGCTGCCTAGAGAGGTGGTGGAGTCCCCATCCCTGGAGCCATTCAAGGTCAGGATGGATAGGGCTCTGGCCAACCTGGTCTGGTGACTGATGGCCTTGCTTGTTGTAAAGGAGTTGGACTAGAAGACCTTTGGAGGTCTCTTCCAACCCAACACATTCCGTGGTTCTATGATTTAATGTGCAATGCAAGTAAATTAGTTAAGAAGTTTGGATTTTTTTAATTAAAAGCAGCAGTCACACTGCCAAAAACTGACTTTTTTTTTTTTTTTTGGAGTAATGCAGATAGCTGTTGATTCAACTTAGCTGCAGACAAATTATCTATTCATTTGCTGATTCGTTGAGCACACAATTACACACCAATCCCAACTATCTTCATCCTTTCCAGCTTGTTAAAATAGGACAAGTGAAGCATATTAGGTAAAGCAGTTATTTCCTAACAACTAAAGACTGGAAATCTTTTCTCCAGGGGTAGTTATCACTGATGTGCACCACACAAGCCACACTTGGGGTCATAATTTCCATAGGACATCAAACACTGCACAAACAGTTTTGTGTTCCACCTTCCTATATGGTACAGAAAGGAACTGGTTAACAAGAGTGCAGGAAACTCCTTACAAATTGGTAGTGATGGCAGTTTCCTGCAATAACTTAAAAGATTTTCGCTTGCCTGGTTGGGTTGGTAACTCATATCCTTGGGTTGAAATTCAATAATCTAAAGTCTTGACACAAAATCCAGTGAGTAATAATATAAACTGTAAATACAGGAATGAGAAATACACTGGATCAAATATATAATGCACCTACATCAGGTGCAACAGAGATGCTTGTTAGATGGACAGATGATTTCAAGACACTTGGAAATCTTATTTGAGAACAGGCTCAGAAAATTGACTTGAGAACATCTACCACAACAGTGAAGGAGAGTTATAGCCAAGTGCAAAGGAAATGATGAGTGAAGACTTCGGGATTCCGGATGGGATTTCCAAAATTATTCATAGAATGTGTTGGGTTGGAAGGGGCCTCTAAATATCATCTAGTCCACTGCCCCTACAATGAGCAGGGATATCACTCACCAGACCGGATTGCTCAGAGCCCCATCCAGCCTGACCCTGGATGGCTCTGGAGATGGGGCCTTGACCGCTTCTCTGGGCAGCCTGTTCCAGGGATCCCCCACCAGCAGATTCAAGAGCTTTTTCCTCCTATCAAGCCTCAATCTGCCCTTTTCCAGCTTAAAACCATGATGCCTCATCCTATCGTTCCTTGCCCTTGTGAAGAGTCTTCCCCAGTCTTCTGACAGCCCCTTTCAGGGGTGCAAGGTCAACCCAGGACCCATGGAATGGCCTTTGGAGGCAGAGAGAGCATTTAGACATCCTTCTCCTGTCAGCTTCCTCATGAAGGTATGAAGTTCTAACTTGTAAAATCTCTCTGCGTAACCCTAAACCAACAAAGCACAGTAAGAAAGTCTAATTCAAGCCTCAGCCTACCTGGGTAAGTCTTGTATGGTTATCCAGAAGCACCCAGCCAGCTTTGAGCTGAGAACAGCTCAAAGTCTGAGCTTTCTGAAGACTCGGTCACACTTTATTCTGCTACCAAAATGTAACATTGATATGTTGAAAAATATTTGTCATGCAAATATCTGCAGATCTGTCTGATCTCCTCCAAAATCTATATGTTGGGGCAGAGGGTGTTAAAAAACACATGTAGTTCTTGTTCATCATGAGCACATCTTTCATTGGTTTATTTCACAGGAGAGATGCTTCTGTGTTCAAAGCCAGAATCTGGGGCTGGTATGTAAAATGGCTGAGGAGAACAGGAGGAGGAGTGAGGAAAATACCCTGAAATCACTGCTGTAAACCAGACGCTTCCACTTTGCAGCCTGACACGAGCCGCATGGTTCCATGGCCGAGGGGCAGAATGTCATGTTTTAGTGCTGCCTTTCCCCCCCAAGGAAGTGAACTGAGTTACAGTCTGAAAGTAGTAAACCCACAGCCACCATTATAAATAGTCATGGGATGCCCTGGAGTGGCTGTGGCAGAGCTGGAACGGCACTCTCAGTGACCCTTGAGGAATCTCAGCTGTGGCTTAACTCTAGGGACATCACTTATCCTACCAGCTGAATATCTAGTAGACAGGTAGACATGGGCCTTCACACAAGATGTGACAAGGTGTACAACTGCTTCACTGAATCCATGTTTGCGGATATGAGGCTTCAGGGGCTTTCAGCCCCTGCAAACAGCAGTCAGCTCCTGCTGTCTAGTTTCCCATAGTCTTTCTTGCACACAGAACCATCCTTCTTTTCCAAGGTTGGAAGAAGTAGCTGAGACTCAGCATAAGAGATCATTTTGAAAGTAACCATAATTTATAGCTTCTTCCCTGTGGTTCCTCAAATGTGCCCCACTGAAAGTGCCCCCAGTGCACACGAGCAGCCTAAGATTCACAGACAGCCTCTATCTTGCTCCATGAACGATGGCTTAGGGAGATGCCACCAACAAGCACCCGCAGCACAGCACTGCTGAACGTCACAGATGCTGCTTACAGCCATGTCTCAAACTTTCGCCACACGTATGTGGAAATTTTACTGGTCTCACTAGTTGCCAAGAGTAAAACACAAGGCTTGACAATCTGCTCAGCTCATGCTCTGCCCATAGTCCCCACTCCTGCTCTTTGAAAAGTCAGCAGCAACAGAACAGGAGAATCTAGCACTTTTCACACATTGAGCAAAGTTCAGGACCACAAGACTCCTTTGAGAGCTCCTCTCATTTCCTCTTTCCTGAACTCCTCCTTTCTAACACCTACTGCAGTTACGAGAGCTGCTCAAAATTCCTTATCCCCTCTGGTGTTTGTGCCAGCACACATCTCCTGCACAATGAGCCCAGAAACTCCTCCTAGGTCTTGGCTGGTTTTGTGGGTGACAATGGCTCTTCAGAACCAGGGCAAACCAAGAGGAGACCATTCCCACCATCGAAAAATTATCTCATATTCTCATGAAACTGGATCTGATGCTGACCACGCTTTCTTTCCTCTCTCATTGGACCACTTGGTTTTGACTTGGAGCTAATACTACACATTGCCAAAACTTGTGTGGTTTGATGTTCTGCCTCACTCACGGCTTCACAGGACTTACTGGTCTGCCAGACTTGTTACGAAACCTCTGGCTGCAGGCTGCTGGCAGCCCAACCTTCTGCCTTTACCTGCAAAGTAAAAATGTGCTGTGCAGACCCTGCCTTCCTCTCAGCTGTCCCAGTAAAGCCTTATGGAGCAGGAACTGCAGAGCACAGAGCTTCTGACTGGTACTTGAGTGACACAGAGCGAGGTGGACAGGGCCACGGCGTGTATCCTCCCCAGTTCCTGAAGCAAATGTAGAGAGCTGACTCGTCTGGTAGCCAAGGAATTAAACAATCCCTCTCCCTTTCACAAACACAAGGCTGAGATGCCTCCCTAACATCCTGCCCAGGAACAGCCAGAAACTCACTAGCTCAGGCAGATCTGTACTGCGTTTAATGTCTTCCACCACCTCATGTGTGGAGAGAAGGACAGAAGCTGCCGTGAACCCACAGCCGTACCCAGGCCATGGCTGCATGGACGGGGCAGAGCCAGTGCTGCTGTGCGGGTATGAAAGTGCCGCGGCCAGCTAATTCTTTACAGCTTGCACTTTTCAGCCCTGGCCATGGCAGACAGTTGGGCGCCCCGGTACAGTTAAAGATCACAGGCCTTGATAACCTGGCTCTTTGATTTATGACAGCCCAGACCTTAGTGATCACCTAATGAGGGGAACCTGGAGTGTCAACCTGTTTATTAAATACCCAGAACCAGCTGTAGACCCAGCCAAGGAAGTAAGTTAATCATATTTCTCATTTATTTTGCGTATCCCTCTCGCTCCCCCGCTCTCCCCATTCTCTCCTCCGTTCTGCCTGGCTCCCTCTTTTCATCTCAGAAGGGGAGGGATTTCGGACAGGTCATTTATGGAGACTGTCAGGGGGCCGAAATGTTTGCGATTTCCTACTGATTTCTTAGGTGTTTAGAAGTTAATAATATTCAGCACCTCATGATTCTTTCCTAGATGTCAAACAAAGACATGAAAGTCAAAGAACCCAAGAGAGAAGGAGGGGGAAGGAGGGAAAGGGATGGAGCAGCAGGGGCAGCATGAGAACAACTTTCCTTCCCCCCCACCTTTTAAAAAAAACCTGCAACCAAAAAAAATGCACCCTCAGACCCAACACGAAAAAGCACACGTGGATCGTGCAAATATCTCACTGTTGTCTTTAGGGAAACAAAAATTTCTTTGCTCTTCCTCGATAAGACCTTGGGCAATAAAAGCTGAGATCCAACAGGCAAGGATTCAACCTGTAGAACTACTTTAGATTTATGAGTTTTCCCTTCTATCCCTATTTATGGCTCTTGCCTAATCCATTTGAGGTTTTGGGGTGGTTGGGTTTTTTTAATCCCTTTGAAGGAGCTTATGAGAGACAGGGCTTGCTAAAAACCCACTGAACCCATCCACCTTGAGAGGACACAACTCAGGCATGCAGGGGGAAAAGTATCTGATCTTATAATGACAGCAGATATTCCATAAATAATCTGGGTAACTCAGACATAGATCTAGGGTGCAGAGCAAGTGCAAGTTAACATTATTATGAACTTTATAAACATCAAAAGTTTCACAAAGCCCAGCTATCACCAGTTTAATATCTTCATTTCACTTTGATTATAACTTTCTTGAACTAGAGAAGTTTTGATCACAAAATGATCCCTCTTGTCAATGAGCAGAGATTCTGCTGTCTTAGAAGGTGAAGCTGGCCCCAGTAACTGTAAATCCACCTCTGAATAAGTCTGTGCACTGCGTCTGGAAAGATAAACCTGAGAGAATAAGCACCCTCAGTTACAAACACTTGCTGAAACATAAGATGTGAAGAAACCACTCAGACACTGCTCTGATGCCCTGTGCGACTATGAATCAGCCTAAATCACTTGTGGTTAGAAAGCAGTGCTCCCATAGAATCCAGTCTTTAGTGTTCTCAAACAAGAGTTCCCCGCATTTTACTTCTTCCAGGCTAGAAGTGTGCAGTTGGAACTGCAATCAAAACTTCTCTGAGAAGCTGAAGAACCTGTCTGCATACCAGCCCTGAGGTCCCCAGGGCTGCATACCACAGGGTCCACAGCCAGTAGAAAGAGTTAAAGCCCCTGGGCCAGCTGTTAGGGGAAAGCTAGTGCTTACCCCTGCAATCATCCAGGAGCCCAAAAGTATAGAGAGCTACGGGACAACCCTAAGCTTTTGAGTTGCAAATGTCAGATAAGTATCTTCATTTCTGGCCCAACAACAATCAGATATGATTCCTAGCTTTGAGCTCATCATACTAGAGGTCTGTTCCTGCTCATACCTCAGTTTCTATCAGAAACTAGGAGGGCAGCAGTTGGCTTTTCTGGGAAGGAGAAATGGGCCTGAATATTGCTTTTGTACTGAATAAAATGTTGATCCTTCTGTAGTGCTTCCCAAAGCCTTCAAGTGAAAAGCTTCCCCATCTCCTTTCAACTGACCAGGTGAGGCTACAGACTGAGTTCTGGAAGGCTGATCATGGGTGAAATAACAGGGATGGAAACAACAAACCCACATGAGTCCTTGAGTTCTTGTTGTCTGCAGCTGCAGAAGAAAGAAACCTTCTCATGTGCCAGACTTGCGAGACTCCAAGCTCAGCTGCCAAGACATCCAGGGTCAAATTTACCGGAATGTGTTGCCTCATCATTTGTAGAATTAGCCCAAGACATCAAGCAGTGCTTTTTACAGAGGCTCCACCCTGATGGGATGATCTTCAAGGGTATCACATATTTGATCCCAGCTGAACAACTCTGCAATTCATAGAATCATAGGCTGGCTCAGGTTGGAAGGGACCTCAGTGATCACCTACTCCAACCTCCCTGCCATGGGCATTGATGCCTCTCAGCTAGACCTGGTTGCTCAAGGCCTCATCCAACCTGGTCTGAGACACCTCCAAGAAAGGGGCAGCCACAATTGCAGCTCTTGGTACCTCAACGTCATCCCCTTTCCTCCCACCTGAGGCAGCTCTCACCTTACTGTGCATCACTGTCTTCTCATGCACCTTCCCAGGCTGGTTATTGCACCATTAACTGGCTTTTGCAACTGCAAGGATTTGCAAGAGAGCTCAGCAAGCCCTCTCTTGTGAAGAGTCAGACACTGACAGCTTCACCAATTCAACCCCACTGCCTGCTCTCCCACATGAGTGCTTCATGCTACCAAACCCTTGCATCCTCTAGGCTATGCAGGAAGCTGCCTGAAGGTTTCCCGTATCTCGCTCACTCACATTGGCTAGATGAGCTCATAAGGGCAGCCCAGAGCGCCCTTTCTCTGGTGCTTTGTCTGGCATGCTTGGCAGTGAAGGGGAAATGCTTTCCGTTGCTGCGGACCAGCTTGATTTTTAGCTTTAGAAACCTTAACGCTTTGCTTGGTTTCCTTTTATCAGACTCTTTATCTGTTTAAATTTAGCCTGGTTCCTATATTCTGTTTCCCAAGTCTGAGCTGATATCTGTTACCCAGTACCCAAGGGGGATCTTTCTCTGCCACTTCCCTTCTTTCTTCAGCTTGGCTTAGTCCCTCCCAGGAGCTGAGGCTCCCTTGACCCAACACAACTCTCCTGCTGGCAGCTGCTGCTGCCAGGGGTAGGATGGCTCCAAGGCATGACATCAAGGAGGGCTGCAGAAAATAGAAGCAAATACTAAAGGCTGCTTGTGTCCATGTAATATATTTATTTAATTGATACGGTCTCAGCTTTCCTTAATAGAAATTGTCAGGAGCATTGAGCAAAATTGCTTCTCGCTATTCACCGAGTCCGCCAGAGCAGGCAGGTAGCAGATGGGGATGGGAAAATATTGTTCACCGCCCTTATTATGTGGAAATGAGCTTGCAAGCACTTGCAGGGGGAATATTTCAAGGCTCAACTGAGAAATAATAACATGGATAGTAGACCAAGCAGCTAAAGTGGGAAACAGGAGCAAAACAGGTTTGTGTACAGAAAGGACTTGAAAGGAAGAGAATGTACCAAGAGGCTGCTGGCAGCAGCAGACAAGCCCTGGAGTGGGCTCTCCAGCTGGGGGTGTTGGGGGAAAGAGCCAGGGAACCCAAGGGTTGTTTTCCTTTCCTCTGCTCTGCAGCCATTAGGACTGACAGCTGTCACTCAGTCCCTGTCTGCTGTGCTCTTTCACTCAGACACCCTGGCTGGCACCGAAAAGAGCAGAACGTGTAAGGAAGCCACTGCAGGCAGTGGCCTCAGCTCTTCTCCTCTCAGCCCTCGAGGCAGGTAAGAGCCAAGCAGACAACACATCAGCTGTCACCGGCCTCCTGCCAGCCGGACATTCACCACTCGCAGAGGGCTGTCACATCACCACGGCTCCAGTGGGTCAGCAGGGACTTGCCTCCCCCTCCCACTACTTCTGACTACAGTGCAGCCCTAGGGGTACAAAAGGAGCCTTAGGGGCTACTCAGCCCACATTGTCCCCCATCACAGAGCCACCTTAGGGGAGGAGACCAGTCTAAATCTTACCCACAGCCATTTCTGTTTAAAGCAAACCATCCTCACCATTTCACTGTGTGACAGTCTTCTATTCAACACGTTTCATTGTCCTTTGTGGTTTATACCCTCAGCGGCCCTACTGGGAGGAAGGGTTTTCCATGCCAGATGAGGATCTGTTGCAACAATTCTCTAGCAACCAGACCTAAGAGACCCAGGCCATGGGCACAATGTAAAGAGCTGAATCTTTACAAATGAGCATGAAGAAAGCCTCTTAAACATCTACTTGCTTTTCCCCTTCTGCCAGGCAGAATAACAAACCCATTCTTCTGCTCACATCCCCCTAGAACAGCACAGCGTTACCTCTGAGAGAGCCTTCAGGGACACCTCTGACTGCGATGGCGGCAGCAATAGGGAAAAAGAACAGATTTTGTCCCATTTTCCTTCCTTCCACTCCATTAGCGGATGGTCCCTTGGCTCTTTCCTAGTTTTCCTGTGTTGAACACCTTATCCTCACCGCTAAATCCCTGGTACTGCAAGGGGAAATGCAGGAATCCCCATTCTCCTCTTTCACATCTGGCTTCATTATCGCATAACAGAAGTCAAGCACATACAGAGCCCATGGGATTTCAGGTCAGTAGTTTCAGCAAACCCCAGTAGCTTCACTGCAGCAAATTCCCTCTGTGTGTCTCAGAGTTGGAGTGTCATTGTGGCAGCAGCATTTTCAGAAGCACCCACAAACCTTCAGAGCTGGGCTCTCCTGAAAATCCACAAAGCTATAGAGGCAGCTTAAGACAGATCTCGGACCAACCGTCTTATCTCTACAAGGCACTATGAAGTCAAGAGGAGACAGGTCTAACTCATTTGGTGCTTTTGTAGAGATCACCAAGCATTTCAGAGATCTATACAGCTTTGCAAATCTGGCCCCCAGGCTCAGACCCTCCAAAAAGGTATTTAAAGCTTCCAGCCTCCACTACCTTCAGTGGGAGACAGGCACCTTAATACTCCTGTAAATCCAGTGCTCATGCCTAAATCACCTCTGAAAATGTTGCACGTGAAAGTCAATACCACACAGCAGCAGGCAGGGCAGAGGTCCCTAAGCTGCTAAATCCAACCCAGCACACAGCGGGAGGCTGCCTGGTGCCTGCAGATCCAGAAGCAGCCCAGCTACATTAGCAGGATCCCATACTCAGCCCCACCTGAAGACTTGCCCCGAGGCTCCCATGTCACTTAGGTGCTTTTAAAATGTTGCCCTTCAACTAAATCCAGCTCCCAAGTCAGCCGAATGACAATCCTGCCCCCTTGGCTTCACTTCTCAAACACTCACGTGGCTGGAATTTGCTCACACAAAAGTTTGACTTGTTTTTCTCCTGCAAATCCAGATAGAACCGTTCGTAAATCAAGGCATCTGCTCATGAAACACTTCCCCAAACAACTGGTGTAGGAAAACACAATGACTTGGGGGAGTCCTGACAAGCAAGCAGTCGATGCAGGCTTGCTGGGCAGCTAATAAATTTGGCTCGTTTGTGTCTTTCTCCTTCAGTCAGGAAGGAACCTGGCTATTTTTAAATCTGCCTTCGTGCATGCAGCCAAATATAATGTTCTTTCTTCTGCGAGAGAGAACAGGAAAAGATTTTAAATGTCCTAACATTTCCTAGGCCAGCTTATCTCTCTGTCACTCTCCCCAAGAGAGACCCACTGTCTGCCCTGTCTGTTTAGACTGTAATTTATTTATTTGAATTTTTTTTTTAGGCCAGAGCTGTCTTTTACTCTGTGTTTGTACAAAGCCTGGGACAATGAGAGCAGGGTACTGCTGCTGCAGGAAAAATAACTCAATGCTGCAAGTGAATATGGCAACAAGATCCATTTCCCAAAGGGATGAGCAATAAAAAGCCCAAACTCCAAGCTGAGATCAACCTGTCTCCTGTACCCATATCTTGGGTGGACCTTGGACCGCACGAAGCACGATGGTCACCTCTGCTTGGATGGAATCGTTCCCATACTTCAGTGTAAACAGGGACTCGTACTTTTTTGGATGGTGGCCGGCACTGTCTGGCAGAGCGATAACCCCCCAAGCCAATGCACGCGGTGTGGATGCCGAGACATCACGGCAGCCAGACACGGCCCTTTCCAAACACATCATTATTAAACAGAGGTGTGGGTGGGAGGAGAATCCAGATCAGAAAGACACACCCAAGGTTACCACATTGTTTTCTAATTTTAACACTTATTACGACCCAGCGGTGGTACCTCTCCAGTGTTAGCTCATAATATCTCCAAATCCAGGAAGCCATTATGATTCTCTCGAGTCAAAGGTTCCCTGCATTGTAATTCACTTCCTCCTCAGGAGGTTTAATTTTGGAAATATTTCTAATTGCTATTGTATATGACATCGCCTCTCAGATAACCATGGAATGAGTTTTCTATTTGTTGGCTGTGACTCAATCAACCAAAACAAAAAGCAACACCCCCTCCCCCTGCTTTCTTCAGAACAATCCTTTATCGGTGACACAGGCCTTGCAGATGCTCTTCAACACTCACAGTTCTTTCTCCAAAAATGGAAGGGTGATACCTCCTGTACTTGGGGGCTGGGGACTCCCTACCTGATAGCCTGTCACTCCTGAAGTTCATTGTGAACGCAGTGCAAGACCCCTGCTCCAATAATGACTGTTCCACAATCAGCTATAGAGGCAAACCTGTTCAGTAGCTCTGCGCAACACTATGGTGAACAGGTTGGTTTGCTCAGCCTTATGGTCCGTAATCACAATCACAGAAACATTAATGTTGAAAAAGATCTATAAGATCAACAAGTACAACCTTTAACTTTTATGTTTATCACCCCTTAAATGTATCTCTAAGCACCTCATCTATAGGACTTTCAAACACATCAAGGGATGGTGACTAACCCCCATCCCCGGGCAGCCCATTCCAGTGCTTTACTACCCTCTCAGAGAAAAAATATTTCCTAACGTTCAGCCTAACCCTCCCTTGATTCAGCTTTAGGCTAGTCTCTCTAGTCCTATCTTTGTTTACTTGTGAGAAGAGGCCAGCACATACCTCTCTACAGTGCCCTTGCAGATAATTGTAGAGAGCAATAAGGTCTCCCTTCAGTCTCTTCTTCAGACTAAAGAGCCCAAGTTCCCTCAGCTGCTCTTGATAAGGTTGGTTCTCTAGGCCTTTCACTAGCCTCATTGCTCTCCTCTGCACCTGCTCCAGCACCTCAACATCCTTCTTGTACTGAGGTGCCCAGAACTGAACACAGTACTTGAGGTGGAGTCTTATCAATACCAATGGTGTCTGCCACATCTGCCCAGGTTCCTCTTCCCATACAAATCCCCTGGTTTCACTCTGGCCCTGCCTCCCCCCATCTTGCTTTTCACAGCTTGTTCTCTGAACACTCATCTCCTCTGCTCTCGTGTCTTGGTACGAGCCTGGGATGTCCCTGCTCACTGCAGGGGGGTTGGACTGGATGCCCTCTGGACATCCCTTCCAACCCAGGCCATTCTATGGTTCTATGATTCTATGTCATGCTAAAGAAAAGCACCAGGGACAGTGACTCTCCCCAGTCCTACAGTATGGCAATGGCTAATCCCAGAACAGAACCTGCCTTCCTGAGGTTCCCACTTAGACAAGGAGCTGCATTGCCTCTTGTGCTATTAGGTCAACAGCAGATTACAAGCTCAGAAGGGCAAGAACAAAAATGTATTTAAAACCCTCTGTGATTCAGGTTGAGAACAGACAGCTCTTTTTCATTCGTTATACTCTGAGTCACCTTCATTTAGGGGAGAAAGCAGTCTGGTTTTTACCAGGTTTGTACCCATCAGCTTACACAGGGGAGCCTGGATCTTTGGATGGTACCAGCAGGTGCCATTAGAACTGTTCTGTGTAAAGACAAATCAGGATATAGTAGAGATGAGACGTTGTGAGGAAAAATAAATTTGATTCGCCCCAATTTTATGTCTTTTGTTGCACCCCAGTGAAGAATTAACACTTTGGTCACAGAAAACACATCACTCCCTGCAAGCATTCCAGTGGAAGGGACTAAATACCTCAAGACTAAATAAATAAACAAACTACTCGTTCGGATTAGCAACTTCCAACATGCTTCCCCCACCAGTCCCCACCCCTGTCATGCCCTGGTATGGAGGAGGATTGGCTGCAAAGGAATTTAAACACTTTCAACTCTGTTAACACCATGAACCAGGGTGGGGGTAGGGTGTGGAGAGAGTGTTAGAAATTAGAGTCTGCTGGAGAAAGTGTGAACAAGCCAATTAAATCCTGACACTTGTGGACAAAGAGGTCTCTTAGGCAGGAGGAGATTAGCACCTCCTGTTCACTGAGCAGCAGCAGCCAGGGCTGACTGCGGGCAGCCAGCAGCTTTTGAGGGGCTGCAGGGCTGCCGGATGTCCCTCAAGTAGCAGCTTAAAGGAGCCCTGCCCTGCTGTCACCCTCCCAGCACAAGGGCACCTGGCACTGTGCTGGGCTTGGCCTTTCCACAATGTGAAGACAAACAGTTGCGTGAGGAGAGCTGCTGAAATTGCTGCCACACTGCTGCTACTACTTTGTCAAGTCATTCCCTCCTGTACCACCAAGCTTGTATTAATTACTCCGACGAGCTTCACCAATAGTCCAGCAGACTTCCCCCACCTATTTTGTTGTCCTTTCTTCAAATCTAGGACCAACACAACACCAACACAGAGAGCCACAAGCACCTCAACTATTTGAGTGAATTTGGACCTGGGCAGTTGTTCTGGTTCATTGTGGATCTCAGGACAATTTGAAGCTTGGCTAAAACATCATGTGTTGGACCTAAACTCCAGGAGGACCCTATGGACCTATGAGAAAGTCCCAGTCTAAAAGCAAAACCATGGCAGTGGGGTGTAGTGTTCCTACATGATGGAAACACACAAACCAAACCATGTAAAATGTCTGTTAGGACTCTGTCAGCACCCAAAGTCCTAGGAACTGCTGAGCTTCTTGGACACACTTCACTTCCAAATACACTTACATTCCTAGAGGACAATTCCCAGGATCACACATCTGTCAGCACCCCAAGCTCTTTCAGATACAGCTCTTTCCCATGTATTCACATAATGGCATCTGCAAATCCAGCCACGTGTTTGATGAGGCTCAGTAAAGCAGAGCTCTCAGACAGATGATTCCATGTTTACCTCATCAGAAGATGAGCAGGGATGCAGCTAGGGAACAGAAAACACATACAATTAATTTTTCTAGACTAGACTGTAATGTGCTGACAACGCAGCTTTAAAAATGTGCTCGATTTGAGACTTTCTTCTCCTCTCTTCTTTGCCTTTTCATTTCATTTTGCCATTAGGTGGCCTTGGGCAGCCTAATGCTGCCTTTAGGGGAAACATTGCAAAGGACCTTTTTCTTTCCACCGAGTCACTACTCCTGAGCACGCACACACATCCCCAAACAGTCGTTACCTAGATGAGATTGTATAAAAATCAGAAGCAAAAATTCATAGAGCGTTAGTTGATGCACCTTAAATTCAAGTGAATTATCTCAGTTCAGCAACTAAACCCTGCAGATTATCTTCATGTGTTCCAGTTCAGAAGCTCTACAGCTCTGCTCGTGTCTGGAGATGTGAGTTCAGTTTCTGATTTAGGTTTCAGGTGAACTTTCTACAAGTTGAATTAAAAGGGCATTTACCAGTTCACTGTTTCCTTGAACCCCTCCACACCTCATTCCCTTGCTCTTGACATAATGCCAGAGAAAGCAGAAGGATGGAGAGTTGGGTTATTAATCCGAGTAGTCTGGAGGAAGCAAGAAGCCTCAGTTGCTAGCTAC
Source organism: Rhinopomastus cyanomelas (assembly GCA_013400115.1). Taxonomy (NCBI): domain Eukaryota; kingdom Metazoa; phylum Chordata; class Aves; order Bucerotiformes; family Rhinopomastidae; genus Rhinopomastus; species Rhinopomastus cyanomelas. The sequence goes on from VXBP01007531.1 coordinate 1,093,614, forward strand.
TAATGAGAGCTGAGCGAATGCTGGACATTTTCTGTGGCTATCGAACCCAGGAATTTATTTTGCCTGTGTTCACCTTCCTTTGGGGTTCACTTTCCATGAACAGTCCAGCCGAGAGCTTCTTGGCAGGAAAAATCTCAAAAGCAGCCAAGCTCTAAAGAAACATTTAGAGAACACTTGTGGAAAAGGAATTTTCAGATTGTCAAACCTGAGTTCCATCCTAGGGAACAGGTCCTCGGTGCTGTGTGTCCAGCTGATCAGGGCACAGCAAGATGTCACACAATCAGTCGTCGACAAATATGAGACTAAATTAGTTCACATCTGCATGCTGAGTAAGCATTCACAGCCGGATGCTCATTCTTTGCCAACATTTTCCAAACAATTATTTAAAATAAGATGTTCTGGAAGACCAGAACATTCAAAGAGACATTTTAAACTAAAATCTCATCACTAACCTGAGCTCCATGCACAGGGAATGGCTCATCACCAAGCATTGACACTTTTGCTCTGTAATATGAGTTCAGAGAGACTTGGTTTGCATTTTTAATCCTCAAAATTCTGTTTATTTGGCAATAGAGGACAGAAGATCTTTTCCTAAGAACTATATGAGTCGTTCTGAAGAGGTTGAGACTATAATGTAGGAACACAGATGGAATAAGAAGAGACTCCTTCTCAATATGGCTGTTCCTTCTTGGCTAGCTTAGAATCACAGAATCATTAAGGTTGGAAGAGACCTTCAAAATCATCCAGTCCAACTGTCAACTCAACCCCACTCAGCCCACTAAACCCTGTTCCCCAGGGCCCCATCTACTCATTTTTTTAACCCCTCCAGGAATGGCAACTCCCCCTCTCCCTGGACTGCCTGTTCTTGCCCCTGACCTCTCTGTCAGTGAATAAATTTTTCCTGATGTCCAACCTAAACCTCCCCTGGCACAACTTGAGGTTGTTTCCTCTTGAAATAAGTACCTTAGCTATAGATAAGTTTGGTGACCTTAGGCAGTAACACAGACAAATTTTCCGTGTCCAACCTGAGAAGTTCTTTCAACACCTGTTTGGAAGCTCACTGAAGTTTAAGCTTATTCTTCCATTAAATCCACAGACTTTGGGTAAGGTGAATGCAAAGAAAGAGAAGAAAGTGTCCTTGGGTAAGTACCCAACTCCCCTAGAGTAACTCTTGGTCTTTCCATTGAATCAATGGCCTCCTATATCAGAGACCATTAAGGAAAGTTAGTTAGTTTGGTCTGTTCACTGTTTTGATTTAAAACCTTCAAAGTCTTTCTCTTTGGGGTGTGTGTTCACTGGGTCTCACTGTGTTTGGGCCTTTTCCCCTTCTCCTCCCGCATTTAATCAGAACATTACTAATAAAAACAAAAAGGCTGGGCCTTGCATGATTTAGGTACCAAGTAAACAGTATTTAACAGTTCTAATTGAAGGTCAGTAAATCCCCAAGAGATTAAATGAATCCTGCAGTGAGATGTGTAAATCTCACTGCCTTTTACGGCGTCCCAGCCAAGACCCTGGGCTCGCTTGTGCAAGACTTAATAAACGTGGTATGCGCCTAATCAAAACCAGTTTGCCACCAAAGGGGCAATGGGTGTAAATCACAATTAGTCTTGGCACCAAACCGCTGGCACAAAGAGGCCCACCGATGCCAAATATCATCGGGGTGGACTTCTAGCACCTAGTTAGTTGTCTGGCACCGCTCGAGGCTCTGAGTGCCCATTCTGATGCTCGGCAGGGGGAAATCCAAATGGGGACAATAAACTGCTGAAAAGGATAGTGAGTGCGTAAGGGTTGTGCTTCTCCCCATGTTGCTCTCTGCCTGCCCTCTGCCAGCTCTCACCCCAATTTAGTAACTAGTAATAAGCTAAAGCACAGAGCTTTGGCAACAGCCTAGCTCTTTGCAGCTAAACCTTGTAGATTTAATAATCCCATCAAAGTTTATGTTCCAAATTGTATTTCAAGGTTTAATAGCTGGTGCACTGAGAATACTCTGGAAAAAGCCTTAAGAAGTTGGTTTCTAATAACCACACAGGAATTCAGAACGGGCAAAGGAAGACTGAGCCCCTGATGTCTCATCATGGGCAACACCTTTGACCTTTTACCTGGCCCTAGACCAGCTTCCAAAGTAGAATTATGGGAAAATGACACTGGACACCTCAAGAGTTTAATAACATAAATAAATAACTGAAGACAAAGAATGAAAGATACAACACTCAGCTCCAGCACTATACAAGTTCCAAACTTCTGCAAGCTACAGAAGCTAAAAGTACAAGAGTTGCCACTTGCATTTCTGCTTTCCTTGCCATCCAGCTCATTCTACCACTCTCTTTCACCTCTCTTTCACTTGCTCATTCCTTTGTTTCCTTCATGCTTCCCCTCTGTTCATCATCCCCTCTTCCAAGACATTCTCATCTTTTTTTCTCCATTTTCTTCCTGTCATGTCCCACACTGTTCGTATTTCACATTGCAGTTTCCCTTTCTTCTCCTCTCTCTCTTTCGCTCTCCATCCTTCTCTCCCCTGCTCCCTATTATCTTATTTTTCTCTTCTACCTTCCTTCTCTCTCTCCTCCCCCCCCCCCCCCTTNCTCAAGCAGAAAGTCGGCTGGAGCCTTAATTGCTGCTCCTCTGCCTGACGTCAATCGGAGGTGGCATCTCCTGAGCACGGAGCTGCAGCCGTCCTCTTGCATATTCCCTGTGTCTGAGCGCATCAGCAGAGATGTCAGCACCAGAAAGCTAGAAGCCATGGAAGAAGCAGGGAGCCACAGAGCTCATGGTGAAGCTAGCATGAAACATTGAAGAGGTTGGTAAACCCTGCTTCCACAACGGGTTCTTGCAGCACTTTCTGCACTGCTGGTCTCAGGCTCAGAGCTCTTACAGGAACTGACATTTCCAAAGTTGTGCAGCAACGTTACACCAGGGTTTTTAAACAAAACAAATGTTTGTGTTCAACTCCATTACAGCTTTGTGGCTCCCTGTAGGAGGGTGGCTTTCCAGTAATTGAGCAGAGATGGTATTTCATGGCATAGGGGACATTGCGTGCTTACGCTGGTTTAGACCTGTCATTGACTCTGAAAACGAGATGCTCACAACACAGGGGAGAGGAGTGCTGTTGGCAGTTGTGACAACGCACTCAGTCTCAAGGCCTGGCCCAGGAGACCCTGGCACACCTTCTGGAGAAGAGGCTTCAGCCCTCAGCCCCACATCACTTTTCCCCAATCACTTCACTAACGTTACTCTTATGGGATCAGCATATTCCCTATCAGCTGTTCCTCCTCTATTCTCTTGCATTTGCTATTCAAATCCTTAATCCCACTTTAATCTCACAGTTTTCCTCAGATCTACAGTTAAGATCCCTAAACTCTGTAAAGGCTGATTTTGGTTCACAACAGAGCATCAGAGAGAACATCCAGCACTGGCTGGAGCTTTTCCCACTGAAACAGTTAATCCAAAAGGGTGTTCAATTTTGATTCAGAATACAGAACTGTACAGGGGAGTACAAAAAAGTAGCATGTATGATTGGGAAGCCTAACATCCAAAACCAAAACATCATCCTTTGTTCATACACACACTCAGACACACCAACAGCAGCCTTCATTCCCAAAGACTAAAGAAAGAACTTGAAATTCTTGCAGAGAACAGCACACACCAAATGAGAAAACACTTTGTAGTAATCATACAGATCCTGTAATCTTACTACAGATCCTTTAGTCTTAAAACAAGATATGCATTTAATCTCCTCTTCTAATAGACCACTACATATCATCCATCAAGAGGGCAAGTTTGAGCTGAATACAAAACCGTTGTTCAACCCTTTGGTTTTATGCATGTGCTTTATTTCAGGGCTCAGATTCAAAGACACAAAGGTCTGCCCTGTCCGTGTAAGCTCAGCATCCTCCATGTGCACTTCCCTAACACACCAGCTCCGAACACGTACAAAGACACAGAACACGCACTCACGTATGCATCAGCAACTGCATGTGGTTCACATTATGTGAGAGTCAAAGTGGCATTTAGAGCAAGAAATTTGCTTTATTTGGTGTCTCGGAGAGATTTACTTGAGGATTTTACCTGAAATGGGCTGCAATTGTTACATTTAAAAACCCCAAAGTAATAAAAACTGAGTCATTTCATTTTCTTGTTAAAACCACTGACTGTCACAATGTCTGTGTTTCAGTTAACGTCAGACAGCAACATGATTTTTGACGTGTTCATATTTCAATCCTTTTCCTTTTCTGTGTTTTTTATTATCCAGAGGCAATACAGGTAAGAAACAGGACGTGCTGGTCAGCCACAACACTGCTGAACACACTGGGATCAGAGAGGGCTTCGCAGAGCAAGAGAAGTGTCCTTAGCACCGTACCCCATATGAAAGTACTGAGACACGGAGCAGGGAAATCAATGTGCTGTATGACCACGGGCAAGTGAGGAACTCATGTTTCCTGGCTCACAAGTCACTACGAGTTCTCATCAGACAGGCACTGGAAATTGCTTCATTGCACAGAGACCTGGGACTGAAGATGGGGTTTGCAACTTGTGAGTCGACAGTATCTGCCCACCAATCGCTTCTCAAGCACAGCTTTGTAATAAAAACTACCCCAACACAGGTAAAGTATTTGCAAAGTCCCTGACAGTACCGCATCCAGCTACCAACAAGCCATTCGACAGCGATTCTCTTCTACCTTCACTCTGTTCTGATGGGTTGCAGATGGACTTCCCTACTTATAATAAAAATCAGCAGCAGATTTATGCGGTTCTGTGTTACTACCAGGCTTAGACTCTGCGTATTATCAATATATTAAAAAAGAAGGAACAGTGAAAGCCTGCAGCCTGGGAATCATGGACCCAGCTCAGCAAAGCAGGAAGGAGAAAGAAAAATGACTAGGAGATAGAGCAGAACAATACCTCCTAGAGAAACAATTAATGAAACCTTCCACTGCATCAGCTCCACAGCTCCATGAAGCTACCAAGTGCGATGCCTTGGTAGCACAGTGGGTGTGAGTCCTACAGAGAGAGTTAAGACCCAGGGAGTCACTCAGCAGCTCTGAATCACTAGCTGAGAATTGTATGAGTGAACCAGAACTCGAGCTGTTTAAAGACCCTTCCAGGTTCACTTCACTAAACTCTTCTGGGAAAAGTACAAGACAGAAAAATCCTCTTCACTGCCTCTTCAACGACAACTCTGGTGTTGCTGTAGAACACAGGTCCCCAGAGACCATTGTCTCAAATAATAAAATCACAGAATCGTAGAATTGTTCGAGTTGGAAAAGATCCAACTGTCCCAAGGCCACCACTAACCCGTGGCCCTAAGCCCCACATCTCCACAACTGTGAAACATGCTGAAGGATGACAATTCAACCCCCTCCCTGGGCAGCCTGTCCCAAGGCCTGAAGACCCTTTCCATGAAGAAGTTTCTCCTCATGGCCAACCTAAACTTCCACCAGCACAGCTTGAGGCCATCACATACTGACACCGAGCTACTGCAAAGCCAAAGAAAAAGGTAACTGCAGTCTGATGGTTCGCAGCCCCAATCAATAAAGAATTGGACACAATTATTGTGAAGTTCTGATCTTGCAAGATGCAGCCGCTCTTCAAGGCTTTCTCTGCTAATCTCACTGACCCCCAGAGCTCAGGAGTTGTGAAGCTCAGAGCTCAGGATAAGTGTCACAAGGGTAAGAAACACAAACCTGTTTTCTCCATTTAAATTGTTTATGGGATCAGGGCTCTCTGATTCCAGCAGAAGCGTCTGTTAAAATGCTGTCGGGCAGCGAAGCACTTCCATGGTTACATCAGTCAAATCATCAGCTAGAAATGCTGCATTTCTGAGCGCTTGCCTTATTTCATTGTTACACAAATTAACTGACGTTTCAAAATAAACCTTCACTTGATGCTATAGAGGAGCTTCATTCTGGAAGCACTGAAACATGGTTCTGCTGACCAGCTGAAGCTAAGAAAGAGAAGATGGGGAAAGAACCCATTTTAACTATTTTAAAACTTCCTCCTTTCATCCAAGAGATCTGCAGATCATTAGTAGGACTTGTTACCCAGAAACAACAGCAACCACCTTCCACAGCTTTGCTTTATACAGTTCTGAGATGAGAAATGATCAGGAAATCGCGAAATCTTTTCTAAGATATAGGCTGAGCATCAAAATGAGTATCTCACTCTCCATTAGCTCCATTACAGTGTAATTAGTCCATTACAGTGCTGTGTGCTCCCTCCTACAGATCCAGGGTGTTAGCATGGACCTTTCCCTTCCCAGGTCTGTGGTTCCTGCTCAAAGATGACATTTTATTGCTTTGTGCCATGATAGATTTCCAATTTCAACCAGGTAAAACTTGGTTGGTATTGTCTTGACAGTATTTTTTCAGGGAAGAACCATCCTTAGTTGGTTTAAATCCTTGAGCCTCAAAAGAATCATTTAAATGTCAGTTATTTAAATTGTTTCACAGCTTATCAGATCAATACTCAAATACACCGTACCATAGGATTCATCAAGGAGGTGTTCAAGGCTGGGCTGGATGAAGCCGTGAGCAACCAAGCTTAGATGAGAGGCATCACTGTCCGTGGCAGGAGGCTGGAGTAGATGTTCCCTAAGGTCATTTCCAACCTGAGTCTGGGATTCTATTTTTGGCTGAAAATTGCGCCCCACAGCCCAAGTGACCACTATTGTCTCACAGGCTGTAATGGAAATTGTATGGAAATTCTCTAAAGGAATGAGCCCATGCTTTTCTTTCTTTCTCCTTCTTGGCCTTGTTCTATGAAGACCCTCCTCTAACCTGGCATGGACAGTTAGACAAAGGAACCAAATAAGGGAATTAGTCTGGGTTACAGGCAGTCAGGCAAAAGAAAACTGAGAAAGAAGAGTTTTGCTTTAGGCTGCATCAATTCCTCAGCGTGATCGGTACAGATCCTCACCACCAGGCAGGACAGGCCAACAAGAACCTTTCCATGACACTGTTGGGTCAGAAGGCTCAAGGAACTGCTGGGCAGGCGGGTGCTCATGCACTGCACACATATACACATGTGTCCAGCTTCGGAATTCCCAAAGCTCCAGCTGAAGCTTCTCAACAAGAACTTCTGTTTTCATCGGCAGGATGCAGGTTTTTGTTTTGACAGGAATAACCAAAAAAGGCAAGTGTGAAGACAGCTGAAGAGAAATCATATGCAGTGTCACCCTCAGTAGAAAGGATGGACTGTACTGTGTACAGTACACACTGCCCCCTCAATAAATCCCCTTTCTTTCATTTCAGTGGAGCTGCCACAGAACTCTCCACCTTCTATTTAACTTAGACTCATTTTATTTTTTTACTAAGATTTTAAAGGGTGTTGGAGGGATCCCTCCCATGCAGATGGTGAACAGTATTTCCTCAACAGCAACAACAACCTCGTTGGCTCATTTGGTAGAGCATGGGACTCTGAATTCCTGGGCTCATGGGTTCAAGCCCCATGTAGGACATCTTGAGACAGTACTGTAGGCTTACCCTGCTTCAGCAGAGGGGGTTGGATTTAGATGATCTTTCTAGGTCCCTTCCAATCTGTAACATTCCATGGTTCTATGAAACACTTGCCTCTACTAGACCCAAACTGCAGTGGCAGTGACCTTTAACCATGTCTGATAGCTAAGGGAGACAGAAAAGCACAATTAAGTAAGCAAAATTACCAGGCACACAGTGTTTCACAAGTCTTTGTAGAATGAAGGCAGGTTGTGCCATTTGTACCCTGTAGCATATGGATAAACCCACAGTTAGGAGAAGTTCTTGAATCTAAGGGTGGGGGATCCTTGGAACAGGCTGTCCAGATCAGTGGTGGAGGACTTATCCCTGGAGCCATTCAAAGTCAGGCTGGGTGGGGCTCTGGGCAATCTGGTCTGGCCCTGCTTGTTGTAGGGGGGTTGGACTAGACAACCTTCAGTGGTCCCTTCCAACCCAATATATTCTTTGGTCTCTGTGGTGTTAACACACTTGAAAGACTCATAACCATCACTATTATATACATTTTCCATTCCAGCTCCAACCTGCTAACACATGTGACCACTGTCAGACAAAGCTCTGCTAAAGGACAGGCTCAAGGCCACCACAGATACTGAGACTGCCCTTGCCCATTAGAACAGGCATCCCCAGGGATCACAGCAACCTCATCTCCACCCAGCCACAAGAGCTGTCTGCACCCAATTCTGACAGATGCAACGAAACATGGTTTCAGAGCAGTATCAGGGTGTTAAGGTGATGGCAGAACCACATTCATGATGCCAAACCTGTTCAGGACCTGTGAGAGGGCGTACTCATGTATTCACTCAGGCCTGTCTACATGCAAACTCTCCTCTTCAATGGACTTCTAAAATCCCACTGATCTCCTGCAAAAGCAACACTTTGTACATAATACATTCTGGGGCTCCCATCTCCTCAAGCAGATAAAAGGAAATTTTCACCAATTTCACAGCCCCTTTGCAAAATACAGACTTCTTAAAAAATTTTTCACCTGATGTGAAATAAAGGGTTTATTATGTCTCCGTCAATGGGGATCATGTGAAATGTCAACCTCCCATCCATCCCTTCCTCTCTTTCTTCTCCTCTCAGCCTCCTTGCCTGCCCCCCCTCTTCTCTTTCACTCTCTTCTTAACCCCTCCCCGGCTCTTCTCTCAGCTCCCACCATCCCAGACAGAGCAGCTAACGACATTAGCTGACAGACACAAAAGGCGGCAGAAATCAAATAAAAGGCAAATGCAGCAGCCGCAGGTCAGCCTTGTATAAATATTTATGCTGGAGGAAGGCTCAGTGCCTGAGTAATGACCTTGTGGCTGGTATTAATAGAGATAATGTGAGTCTGTAAAGACATGCTGCCAGAGAGAGGGAGAATGTGGAGGGCTATAAATCTCCACGCCAGGCTGCAATCGCTAGCTGACCTTTACTGTGCTCTCCCTCCTGCCTTCCATCTTTCTTTCTTTCTTTCTACAAAAGAGAGATTGGTAGAGCACCTGAGTGAGGGGAGGAGTCTCAAAATCCCCCAGAACCATTTGCACTGGAGAACTTGGATGCAAATTTGCAGTAACCAAAATGGACGATGACTGCACTACATGTGCCATGTATCTGCGCGACAAGTGCAGAACTGCAGCCACTATCCCATGCACACACCTACATGTTGCTCTCAGATCACACATAGAATCATAGAATCATTAAGTCTGGAAGAGATCATAAGATCATCTAGTCCAACTGTCAACCCAACCCTCCCCACTAAACCCTGTTCCCAAGGGACACATCTACTCATTGTTTGAACCTCTTCATGGATGTCAGCTCCACCACCTCCCTGGGCAGCTTGTTCCAATACTTCACTAGAAGGATCCATCTGCACTTCCCATGACTTGTCGGTGAATATCTCTGTAAATACACACTCACTGCCATATACAGATCTGCACCAGGTTTTAGGAGCTGAGGCTGTAGCAGTTTCATTTCTAACAGCAGATAAATGTCCCAAACATCTCCACAGAGAGGATAAAGAAGCTGTGGACCAATGCATACTTGGCAGCACCTGAGGATGCAGCCCCTGGTATGAAGAGTCCTTTGTTCATAACGCAGAGAAATTAAGTCACTTCCTGTATTAACAGTAGAAGGCAAGAAAGTAAATCTGAAAGAAGAGAAGAGAGGGCCCTGGTACCTGGGACTGCAGGACTGCAGCAGGAGCAGTCCATGCCATGAAGCACTGGTGAAGACAGTGCTGTTGAAATGACAGTGCCCACCAGTTGCACTGAAATTTCCAGCTGTGATTTTCAGAGATGAAAAGGAATTGAAAGACAGGCATGTGCTGAAAATCTGGTATCAGTAGGTTCTATCAAAAAACCTAGAGCTGATGACTGCAGTAGCAGAAAAAGGAGAGGCAGGAGAAGGATTTGATCCAGTACATCAACACTGAGCCCTGCTGTCTGCTATTAAAAGCTGCTACTGCTGCCACCAAAGTTTCTAGTGGAAATCTCCAAATTATTATAAAGCGACTGGGTCTGAGATCTGAAGCAGCCACAACAATTCCCTCTTGGGTGAGCATTACTGGGCCATTAGTCTTGAGTCCCTAGAAGATTAACCCGTTGGCTTTTGCTATGTATCATGTCATCCCTGCTTCAGTCAGGCATCCAGAAAGGCATCTTAGAGAAACCAGCAGCATTCAAACTAAAAATCTGCAGTTAAATGATGGAAGAGAGAAAAATAACAATTTTGTGGCTTTTGCTGGCTTTCCTCTCTAACACTTGAGTAAAAAGAAAGCGAGAAACCACAGCAAATGTGCATAAAGTTCCATTTGGTAGGCACTTAGTCTTTAATATGGATTTATGCCTCTTCGTACTTTTCTTCTGAAATAAAACCAACCCAGCCAGCTTATGAATATTTGATGGAAAAGTCATTTGGTAGAAACAGACTCCACAGTCTTTTTAATTCAAACATCTAAATGACAACTTTGTTATTTTCTTGCACACTGACTCCAAGTTGGGTCTGGCTTTTTCTGGGTCTTGTACAAAATAAGATACAGAAAGTATGGGCACAGACCATGCAATGCTGTTGACTAGGGTTTGCAGCTAGAGACCTAGGAGGTTCAGGAGCACCACTGGGCCAGGAGAATGGACTTTGTAATGTCCCAGAAAGGCTCAGCAGGTACCAGCTACCTGAGAAAACATTTCAAAGATGAGAGTGAGCTGAAGAGATGCTGCTGACTTCTGGAGAGAGACAACAGGCAGTAGACAGAACCACATAAGGTTCTCTGTGGCCAGGCAACAGAACCAGTAACTAATGGCTAGCCCACGGTTCCGTTTAGAACCCTGAAGAGTTACCAACAACATTTCTGTCACCAGCATCACTTAGTCCTGGTTTTAGGATATTTGCAACACGGGTCTTTACCTCAGACTACCTCTAGGACTCCCATCTTCAATTTCATCTCATTTCCACCCTACACTAATGATTTTCATCATTGTTGTGCTACATACAGAGACTTCAGTTGCCATGACAGAACCTGTTAGTGCCTAGAACAGAAACCCTCAAATGGCTATGAATTCTCTCTTTGTCTCTAGTATTAGAATCCACAAAATGATCTCACAGCATAGAGACAGTCTTTCCACACTGCATTTCATGCTACCTGACGCTTCATCCAAAGTTTTCCATTAAAACCATCAATCTTCTCCAATAATCCTCTTCTTTTTGAAAAGATAATACGGTACTGAATTCCTGATCCATGCGTCACCCTTTGCAGCACTTAGACTCCTGACTTTTTTCCCTACAAGGCACATGTTCCGTGTATGACGAGGTTTAATTTTTGAGCTATGCTGTGACTACCCTTGAGGCCAGAATTGCAAGATCTTCCCTAACACACACAGACATTCATAGCCCAGGGTATTTCAAGAAGCTCCTACCTACATAGATGTCTGGGAAGGATCTGGTTCTTTGCTTGCTATGCAATACACCTAATTAGCCCATTCATGGATAATTCATGATTTGTTATTAACAAAAGCAAGAACAAACAAGAGCTGTATGTTCAAGCTCTTAAATCGTGGGACTGAACATGTCATAAAGGAAGGCGAATGCACGATTTACTCAGGTAGGCAAAGATGAGGCCAGGTGACCTGTGGGCACCACAAAGCACCTCCACTCCAAGAAACTGAGCACATCAGCCACCTGAAATGGGCAGAAGTGAAGGCCCCATTCACAGGCGAATGTACACAGCAGTGTTGGGAGATAATAAAGGTTTGTGGTTTAATTCTGTCTCTTTTCAATAGGTCTACAAAAAAGAGAACAGGATTGCAATGGAAAAACACAGTCGCTTCAAGACAATACAATGGAGAAGCTGAACATCTTCACCTACCTGGTTAAAGGCCACCCTATGCCATGAGTACTTTAAGGACTCTAAGCTCAGAGTTGTTACCTGTAGGTTTTAGGCTGTAAAGGAGCTGAATGTCATCAATAATGTCTGCTACACACCAGTGCGTGAGACATAGACATAAACTCATCATCCAGGGAGAAGGAGCATCAGTGGGTTTACACAGTCACCTCCCAACGCCAGATCCCTGGGAGTAATACTGCTACNTAGTGATAGGACAAGGGGCAATGGTTGTAAGCTGGAACATAGGAGGTTCCGCATCAACCTGAGAAGGAACTTCTTCACAGTGAGGGTGACGGAGCACTGGAACAGGCTGCCCAGGGGGGTTGTGGAGTCTCCTTCTCTGGAGATGTTCAAGACCCGACTGGACAGGTTCCTGTGTGACTTGGTTTAGGTGATCCTGCTGTTGCAGGCGGATTGGACTAGATGATCTTTCGAGGTCCCTTCCGATCCGTAATGATTCTATGATTCTATACCCTATATAAATAATCCCAAGTTAATCGCAGCAGAGACAGGGAAGATACCCCATGACAGAGGATCATCCCTTATATTATACAACTATTTTATGCAAACTGGAAGAGATCCAAAAGGAATTTTATGAGCTCAACCCCACACCACCTCAAAGCTTGAGCTAAGACTATCACTCAAGCATATGTTCCAATTATCCTGCTCCTAACTCAAGTCAAGATCTAAGCCGTGGAACAAAGCTCTCCCAAGCCTGTTTCATCATTTTTGGACACTTTTATTTGGTCATGCGAGTTTATTAATTTTTAGGGATGGATGTTTGAGCAAATACTGCTGAAATCCTTTCTCTGCTGCTGAGCTATTTGCAAAAGGATTGTTCCTCCAGTGAAAAGAAATGACCTGTGAAGATCATGAAAGGTTTCTCCAGCAAATTTAGGTAACTGCTACATATTCTAGAGCAAGTAATATTTTTTTTCCTATGAAATTCCAGGAAGTAGAAACCCCGCAGTATCCCAGTGATCCACTACAGAACACAAATACATCACAAAGCCCCCAAGAAAAGAGAAACCAGATGCAAACTGTACAAGGCTACTCCAATTGGCAGGAAGGTCTCCACAGAAAGTGGTTGCTGAGCAATTTAAAACAATGAATACATTCCTAAAATATGTCTACTTGTGCATAATTCATGAACAGAAACAAGCACTAAATCCATTGGATAAATTGTGGACTATGAATCGTTTGCCCTGCACTAATTATAATTCCATTTCAGCCTACTAATGGTACCATAAACCATTTGAGTTTCACCCTTGTGGTTTATTGCCTCATTAGCTCTCCTTTGAAGTAATTAATGCTTTGTCAATTTACCTGAATGGAGCTCCCATGGTGGCTATGGGTCAGATCCAACCAACTCTATGCACCCAGCAGACCTAGAACTTCTGCTTGAGGAGTAGCAGCTCCTTGGGACCGAACTTTCTATCTTCTTGTCCCTACAACACCCACCGCGCCAGGCCATGCCTACCTACACTATCTGACTATGATTTCTGACTGCTAGAAACAAATGTACTTAAACCTAGGTATGGATTGCTGCATTTATAGGAGAATGACATCAGGATTAATTATGAGGGGATTGTGTGTCGTGTTCCAGCCAGCACTTTGCAGGGAGAGGATTGTTTTCACTCCAAAGTCTCTCACGTAAACACTTGTCAGTAGATCTTGCATTGATTTGACTTAATTTAATACCATAAGCTCAGCTTCTCTGAAAACACCCACTTTTCACCCATTCCTCTCTTTTACTCAGGTTACCAGAGAGCTCCCTGCTCTGCCTATCAGAAGGGAATCCCAGAGTTGGGCACGAAACCTCCTTTCAAAAACCTAGCAAGGCCCACGGTTGGATCCGAACTGGACCACACGTAAGAAATTCAATAAACATCATTTGTCAGAAGCCTTTGTCGGCTCACAGCTGTATTTATTTATAGGCTTCCTTGTTATTTACAGGTCCTTCTGCTCTATATATAAAAGCTTCGCAATGGAAAAGTGGTTATGGTGCAGGGGGAAAGTATGGCCAAGTGTTCCACTGCTTACACCAACAGCAGTGTCTTGTCTAAGGAGAGCGAACAGCTGAGTGTTGACTTCATTTCCCATCCCTTTCACCTGGAAAGTGGAGCCAACAACTGTCAAAACCTAATCAAACTACTTCCCGTTCTGTTGCAGGAAACAGTTGAAGAACTACTGCAGTGTAAGAGGTTCTCCAAACCTGACAAGCTGTGGACTCTTACACAAAGGTTAGACAACCTCTGTTGATCTTTACTACAGGATCTTTTCATCCAATATACAGAAACTTCTGCACCAGAACAGTCCAAACCTACTGAATCTCCTCAACTGAACTGACACTACTCAGATTAAGAGACTGAACTTCAGAATTACGAGATAAGAAAAGAGAAAAGACAAAGCTGGTCTATTTTTTTTCCTGGCACAATACTCACCACGGAATATAAAACACAGAAAGAGCTGCTGAACACTTAGAGGCAGGGCAAAGGGGGAATTTCCTAGATCTTCTTTTTACAACGCACCGCAAAGAACGTTAAGGGCCCCAGAAAAGAAATGCTAACTCATGTATGCACCCTCCCTCCACCCCCATGAGCGGTATTTAATTCTGCACACCCACAGACAAGACTTCATACTTCATAGTTCTTTACTTCAAAGGGTTGGATCCACAGTGCAAATCAACACAGCCTTATTATAGCTCCATTACCAACAAATCATACCTGCTAAGGAACCAACCCATTAATTAATCAAATTCATTTGGGGTTTCCAGGAAAGATTATGTAGTAGCTTGAAAAATGAGGAGGACACAATAAAAAAAACCATAGAGTTGTCACTCCCTCACCAAGTCCTCCTCCTAACATTCATTTAATGGCTGTAGAAGCCCTAAAAGAAAGAATATCCTTAAACAGGAAAAAACTCCAGTTCAGGATGCACATCCCCAACCTGTACTTTGTAGGGTAAATGAGAAAGTGGCCATTACATTCTATGTTATTTCTACCCAGAGGATCTTACTTGAGCAGCTACAGATCAAGAAAATCCCACATCGATGAGAAAACCTCCTCAATATTTCTAGTGGCCTGGTGGCTGGAACTGAAACCGATCGCTCCCTTACCCATGGAGCATTCCTGAATCAAAAGTCATTAAATATCCTTAAAGCAGACGCTGATTGCTCTCACAAAACTTGGAAGGAACTCTGTGCTTGGAAGTACGCTAATCTCACAGTCTCCACAGGCTTTCTGTGAGGTACACAGCAACCTCAGCTACCAGTGGGTACTGTCAGACGAGATGCTTCTGTGAGCCAGATCCTGATGCAGGTCTCATGTAAATCCACCGGAACTCCACTGCAGTCACTGGCAACATTCCAGGTGTATCCTGATGGGATTAAGATCACAGATCCGCCCTCTGCTAAGAAACTGCTTTGGCTTATTTTGTGTAGATCCCACCAAATCGCAATTACATCTCCCTGCCAGTCCTGTCCCATTTGACTGATCTCCATGAAAATGGCATCTTTGTTCTGTAGGCATTACAGATTTCTCTTTTGCCAAAATATGTCAAGCCTTGTTCTTCTGGAAGCTTGGTGGCAGTTCCTGCATTCCCCAACGCTTCTATCCGTTGGTAGAAATTGGCAGCCACACACAAACTTTCTTTGGTGAGGATGTGGGAGGGCAGGAGCTCTGTTTGAAGCAATACTGGCTGGTAAACCTTCATGTTGGTTTTGGCAGGTGTGCACTTCAGTGAAACAAAAGGCTTAAGTGGGCTCTGCTGGAGCAGCCATGGCCTGTGATCTTACATGAGAAGGCAGCTATCAGAAGACCTTGGTATGTTTGTTCAACAGGAAAAAGATCTCGGTTTACAGTGTTTGGTTCTGTGCTGGCAAACAGCATCACACACAGATCTGTGTGAAGGGTTAGAAAGGAAAGACATGTGTTTCGCAGTCATAGAAGGGTTTGAGTTGAAAGAGACCTTTAAGATCATCTATTTCCAACCCCTTGCCATGGACAGGGACACCTCCCCACTTGATCAGTTGCTCAAAGCCCCGTCCAACCTGACCTTGAACACATCCAGTGATGAAGCATCCACAACTTCCTTGGGCAACCCATTTCAGGGTCTTACAACCCTCACAGTGAAGAACTTCCACCTTACATGCAATATAAATCTCCCTTATTTCAGTTTAAAGCAATTTCTTCCACCTGAATCAAAGTCCAACACAAAGACAACACCTGCACTGATGCAGTTGTACATGCGTGGCCATCCCACCTCAACACCCTGGTTTACGTATACTGCCACAAACGCCATGTCATTTGCACACTGTCCACAGGAAAAACACTGCTCTTACATTGAAGAGAGTAAATGTGGCCCTTTCTGTCACGGACCCTCAGCACCTTCCCATGACTCTTTACACAAGTTTAAGCAACCTGAGAATTAAGAACTGCCCTCTCTCCTCTTTGCAAACCTGATGTGTGAACTCACAGGTCCAGGAAATTTTAAAATCAAGTCACAGGATCCAAAGAGACAAAGAAACAATTAAAAAGCAACCAGTCACTTTGGATCCCAGAAAGAACAAAGTAGGGACTACTTTTTTATCTGCTTTCTCTTCTCTCAGCCATCATCATGCTGGGAAAATGCTGTCAGGCTACCTTCGACGGTGACTAGAAATCTGACCCTTCAGTTAATGATAAGATTTTAATGAAATTCCAGAACATGACACACCTCAAACACTGGAAGATTTAATAACACTAAGGCAGATGCAAATCCAACATCATCTTCTCTTGTAAAGCCATAAGAGATGACAGTAGCTCATGTGGGCTTAATTTTATTTGGTCTGTGTACCCTGCGGGGCAATTAACTCATTCATTCTGCAGCCTGATCACTGCATAAACCCTATACACAAGACAGATTCACAAATGGAATGACATGAAAACTGTCTAGTGAAAGACCTGAGCGATCTCATTACCCAACTTTGCCTCCTCCTCACTTGAACTACTGGCAGGAAAAGGAGAAAGAAAACACAAGAACAATGCAAAGGGCAGCTGGACATAAATGCATTAAGGTGGCCAGTATTACTGTACTTCTGCTTCTGCCAAGAGCTCTTCTCTGTACTCTACCCCACCAGGGGAATTAAACAGCTTAGACAAAGAAGTGAATAATCCTCCAATGGAAATTACAAGGGCAAAAGGAGGCAGAATTCAAGAGCTCAAGCTGTAAATTTAAGCTGCATGCAGCTGCCAATAGATTTTTAGTGACCACAAGGAAGCGGCCACTGTTTGAGGTCTTCTTTTAATGACAGCAATCACTAGTCATCAGTGTATTGGATCACAAGACTGTTTACCTGTCAAACAAACAACACTGCTTTTTTTTCCCACCACAGAGGTAGGGGACAGAGATTCAACACACCTGTTATCTAGAGCACCAGATGCTGTCATGAACTACACACATGTGACTATTGGATTTCTGCACCTGCTTACCCCGTGCTAATCACATTTGGGACTGTCAATACTCGCTGACTGTCAACTGGCACAATGTCAAGCCTCATCTTGCGCTGATAAGGAATAACAAAAATTCAATGGGGAAAAAGACACAAGAAGGGAGGGCAAGATAATCAGCAAAATTTAAAAGCTCTTAAAAGGAATTAATATTATTCTGTTATAATGAAAATCTGCTTTTCATAGTCAACTGGCACCTCTGAACTGTAAGGCACTCATCCTTCCTAAAGGTAGAACTTCTGTCCTTGGTCTGTCCTGGTGACTGACTGTAGACTTGAGCACCCTGTATAAGAAATTACAGAAGCAGAACTACTTTGCAAATGACTGGTTCCTTCAGCATTCAGAAGAACTCCTCTGCAGTACTAAATAGTGTAAAAATATCCTTCCATCCTAGAAATCAAACTGTTAGGAGGAGGATCCTGTGCATTTATTGTAGGTTTTATGAGACACTTCAAGCAAAAACGAACCATCCAAACCAAGTAGAGAAGAGGACAAATAGTGAGTTTTAAAAGTCTGTCCTGGAAAAAGAGGAATCATAAACACTCCACATGAGGGAGGAAGACATCCCTACATCATAACCATTTCTCAAGCTATTTGTGCACACTGTAGCACCAACTATTTGAAGGTGCTGCGGTGCCAGCCACTGCTAGCACTGCTATTAAGAAAAGTAGACTGACATGGCATTTATCCATCCTTTTCAGCACCTTACCAGAGCTTGTGGCTGGAAGAAAGCAGATGAAAGAGTTGCTTTACCACCACGCTAAGCCAGCCTCAAATACAAGTTTTGGCAGAGGTTTCCTAACAAGACTGTTTAAGGAAGCTGATCCAGCAACAGAATGAACTTGCAACCAGCTAGTGTCATAATGCCTCCAGTCAGTCAGCGACATCTTTGTCTGCAAAGCTTAAGTTCCTTTTGTTTGAAGGAAAGGCTTACGCACACATTTTCAAGAGTAGCAAAGTAATTAAATGACAAATTCCTTTTGAGTTCATCAGCCTGTACCATGCAAGACACTTCTTACCCATCTCTTCCCCTAAGCTACTCACTGTATTGCTCGCTAATGAAGTCCCTTCAGATACCTCTTCCAGTTTGTCTCTAGAGCTTACTGCTTACAAGCAGCTGAGGGATGACAGTGGACAAATATAGACCAATGTGTAAGAGCAAAGAGGAGTGGGATGATCCCAAGGTAATTCCTTTCTAGGAAAGCCCGTACCAAACCTTGTAAGCAGAATTTCCACAGTGCTGTTAGGGCTCTGTGAAGGAAAAGGTAGTGGTCAAGCTGAGGCAAGGAGTCTATATGATGAGGAAGACTGGGCCTGAGGGGAACTTAGAAACCTCTCTTGATATGAATTCAGACATGCCATAGTCCATACACTACAATCACTCATACACATAGCTACCGACATCAGTAAGAGGTAGGAGGTATACTCAAAGAAGCACACTTCCATCTGCTGATGTTTGATGAGACTCACACTCCTGAATATCTGCTGAAGTACAAGGCCATGAAACACCATGTAGGTGCTTTGAGAAAATGTTTGAGAAAAGGCAGCTCTATTCAACCCATAGAAAAAAAAAAAGGGACCAGATTCTAGACAGCAGCTTACAAGGACCCCAGTTGTTATGTGGTTGACATAACCCCAGGAGTTATGTCAAACTGCAAGTCTCTAAGTGAATGCACTGAGAATGATTCCTGCTCAAAGGGTCCAGCTCAAGGCATTCTCCTACCGTGACCTACTCTGATAAACCCACCTGCTTACTAGGCAGTGAAGGGAGAATAATTCCTTTAGCTGAAGTGTCAAGCCTCACAGTGCTTTTCTTTGCCCACACAGATTTGACGTGAGGTCCCTCAGACACTGCATGTTACCCAACTCTTAGTTGCCAGTTCAACTCCTCCATGAACTGGTGAACTTCTGGCAGCCAGGCCCAGTGAGAGGAACAAATTTGTTCACATAACACAGTTCCCACAAACCGAAGATTCTCCACCTCTTCATCTCAACCACAGCTTCTGCTTTCTCGGCATCCACACAACTCCCACTCCAGCATATTTCACCTTCCCTATTCCTGCTTCAAAATGAATCTATGAGGCACAAAGACTGCTGCTACTCGCACTTATCTGAAATCACAGAAAGCACAGGAATTGCCATTCACGTCTAACAATTACCAGACGAAAGCAAACCCTTTTGTGGGCAGACGTGAAATACCCTGGCCATTATGAAAAACCCACATTAATCCCATATTATCACAAATGGTGCTGCCTGGCTGTTGATAAGGTCCAAGGCCTTGCAACATCTCTTGGGACACTAAGAGGTGGTTCTGCAATTGTTAGGAGAAATGAGACAGGAATAAGCACAACCAGCAAGTCTCTTGGCACACCTTGGCTTTTAGCTCTGGAACACGCTAGTTCTGCCAGAGGTGAGGTGCTGTTTCCTTCCCTCGCAGGGCTCTACATTAGTTAGCTAATGTCTTCACTGCACAGAGTCAGAGCTGACTGTTACTGCTGGAGTATTATGTGCTACCAAGGCCCTCTGCTCAGTAGGACAGGCAATGCTACGCGGAAAATTGCAGCGGTAATAGTGAAACCCTCATTCACTTTACAAGCTACCTCAGTGTTTTTCTTTTCAGCTGCTGAACTGCTTTATAAGAAGCAGCTCAGCTAAGCAACCCCTCACCTTTCACAATTTGGGTTTTGTTTGCTGCTTAACCTGGAAACGGGTGTCTCTTGTCTCTATTTCATTTCCAAGTCAAGCCTGAAAAGAAAACTGCTTGTAGAGAAATTCCTATAATTACTGGATCTGATTTTCACTTGAACTTTGATCCTTCTGTATCATACCAACAACTTTCCAAATTCAATGAAGCGAATGTAATTACAATTTATATTGAAGAATGAGTGAGTGGGGAAAGTTTTTCAAGGGCACATATACAATAGACTATATCCGTAAGAAAGAAAAAAAATGAACGTGCCTAGAGGATTGATACGCAGTCACTGGAACTGCAATATATGAACCAGCTTCCCTGCAGAACCCAGCCTCCATTTGGGCATTAAAATAAGTGGTTAGATTTTCAAAACTCCCCAGCTCCCGCCATGCTGAGCAATTTTGATTATCTGGCCATAAAAATGTCTCGGTGAGAACTGCTGGGTGCCAAGCACTTTTGGAAATCTGGGCTCAATTGTGGGCTCTGAGCATTTAAGAAACTGCTAGCTCCCACCGTAAACAGCGGTTGTATGAAGCAATGGGTAAGAGGCATACAAGCAGCATGTGTGTGTCTTAGCCTGTGTACTTCTTAGCTTTCCTTAAACACTCTCATTTGCATCCTCCTCCCGCTCATTACCATATCAAAAGACACAATCATGTTGCAAATCTTTCTCTCAACCCAAAAACAAACCTCAAAATTAAACCAAACCGTGTCCTAAATACTTTCTGCTTCAATCTGCAGACTCACAGGAAAACTATGATAAAGAAAAACTTAATGATGTTCCATCTTCACCAGGCAAATGATGCAGAGCATGCCAGCAGAACATAAACTTAATTACCATGGCAAGAGGAGCCATAAAGTCATTAAGAGCCATATTATGGTGGAGTTCATCACACTTTGGGATGTCTTTTGAATCCCACCGGAGAAAACAAATACACAAGAAAGGAATAAAGTGACTGGAAACAGCAAACATTGACCGCTAACTCAGACCAGCCAGTCGTGTCCACAAGACAGCACCCAGTCCTGTGCCACTGCTGGGTTTGCTATCGAAAGACAACTTGGGTTTGCTTTGCAAAGTTACCTCGGCTCACACAGCCCAGCTCCTCTGAGCAAATCAGCCAACGCCAGCCACTCCAGCACAGATGTTTAGAAACTGTCCTGCCAACAACCACCCCATCACCCCCTCCTTCGAGTACCAGGAACCACGCTGCAGTCCACTCGATGCTTTTCAGGGAGACTTTGTGCTGCACTGCTGTTCTGAGAGTAAATTCACACCTGAAACCCAATGCTTCATGGACTGTGTCAATCATCAATAGCCCAAAAATTAGGATTGTTCTCTGCAGTGCCCCTGAAGAACAAGGACAGACAGTTCATAAGAGCCCTGTGACCAGCAGCACTTCTGCTCTTTGCTCAGGAAACACATTTCCTGCTAGAAAAACTGTGGACAAGGTAAATATTATGAGGAGCTCTGCTGCCACAGCTCTGTACTGGTGTATGTGTAGCCCCCACCCCAATAAGGCTCCTCTGACACTGTGAACTACGTAACCACCACAGAGACAGCAGCATTGATCTGGATGATCAGATGCATAAAAAATTGTGAGTACTCAAGGAAAAAAGCTTCTCAAAATGGTTTGTAAACAACACACAAGCTGAAATAAATTCACATGCAGCATTCCATAGTGTGTTCCAGGGACCAGACAAGTGCCTGTGGAATATGTACAGACAAATCTGCCAGCCGTGCATCATGGTTTGCCTTTGAAACTGTTCTTCCAGCTCAATTTGCAGCTCTGTTACAATCAGGTTGTACCTAGCTCCATCACCTTTAATTATTTAGAAGAAAGTCAACAAAAACCAACCAACAGAGAAAGGTGCAAGGGGAAACTGTTATGGCCACTCTCCAGAGGGGAAACTTTCTCCTCATCCCAGTGCCATTCACTCTCGTTTTGTAAAAACCGGGGAGGTTGAGCTGTTGCTCGGTGCCCCAAGGGACATTGTACAGATGCTGCTATTCTCAATGGCCAGGCCAGATTCACAAAAAGAAATCAAACGCCCCACACACAGACCCAGCTTCATTAAACATTAAATTAAACCAGCATTAATGAGAAAAGCACTAGTGAGTAACTTAACGAGAAGGATGGACCCACAGAGAAGCAGGTAAAACAGGAAGAAATAAAGGAAAGGACATGAGTGGCCAAAGAAAGGGAGATGAAACGTTTTCTTCAATTGCTTTTCATGCTCTTGAGGAGGGAATACACGATTCAATGAAGTAACGTTGGAACAAAGAGGGTATTTTTGTTCCAATAAATGCTTCATTTCCCTCAAATCTGGATGGCAATGCTTCCTCTTTCAAAAGTGCCTCCTATTGATTCATCATAGCTAATCCCCTCATTTTTAGGTGACTTTGCGGAAGGGGGTGGAAAATCAGGAAAAAAGGGTTTGTTTCTTATTTTGCTTCCCTCGCTGTTTTGGGGGCGCTAATGAAAAAGCACATTCTTACCTGCAACAAGATTCCCAGCAACTGCCATTTAAAAGCACTAATGGAAATGCTGGGAGAAAGTGCAACGTTGACACGTGTGACCGTTCCAACAGGAAAACAATGAAACTTGTGTTGGGAGCGCTTTGGCTGAGGCCTGTTTGCTCCCATCTCCTCCAGCCTCAAGCCCCCGGCGTCTCCTCCTCTTCAGGTGCTTAAGAAATCAAGTGGCTGTTTTGTGCTTCCCTGTAGCAGCAGCTCCTGCTGCAGAAGGATCAGACAGGACAGACTATGCCCTTTAGGCCTTTGCAACCCTAAACAGTTTTTCCTTTTTAACCACATAAACCAAACACTTCTTCAAAGCACCAATGATTATGAAGCTGCGCCAAACCCCTCTCGTCTATAAAAAACAACCATTTTGTGCGGGGGGAGGACGGGTGCCCTCCCACCCACCGACTTCAGCGAGGATGAGGAAACTGTCTGAAGTTCAAGTGCACAGAGTGTTCGGGAATTTTCTCTTCCTAACATTGCAAACTGCTTGATGAGGTCTGTAGGATCGGCAGCGATGTGCCCTTACGTGCAGAGCGAAGTTGCTTCACAGCCCACGGCAGGCAAGTGCTGTCAGCTAGGTGCAATGAGAGAGGTGCCTGGCTCAGGGTCTACACCGGGCAGAGCGTCCTGTGCTCAGGGCTCAGCCTGAACCGAGCAGAGCTGCAGTTCCTCTAGCAAGGCTGCTGAATGTCAGGAAATTCTGGGCAAACAGGCAGAGCACGAAGTTCCTTTCTATTTACAAACAAAATTTCTGGACAAATCAGATATATGGTAGCCTAAGCTTACACTTATGTGCCACAAGAAAAAAAGAGCATCTTGGAAAGCCAGGGTGAGGTGGCCCTGCATCCTCTTTTGTCAAATGAAAACCTCTTGCATTCTGCTCCTCTTTGCACAAAGGGTAAGATTTACAGGATGGCTAAGCTCTCGTTTAGGCTCCAGAGTGACAAGACTTCCTGGATATAAGCTAAACCTATTTGATGGGTTGTGAATGAGAAAATATTTTGAGTCCTTATTTATTTGCCCAGGTGAGAGGGGGAAACCTCAGAAAATCCACCCTCCTGACAGCGAAGGACAGCTAGAAGCATGCTTAGTTTTGGTGTAAAACAACAAAAATCCTCCTGAACGAGGCTCTGTCAGGGTTAGTCTAGCTTCCAAAAACTACTGGACCAAAATTTTCAAGGTAAATCATCAGCATGAACCCCGTTGATGAACAGGTTTTTGCAGAGATTGTCTTATCCCACTCAGCTGCAGCTTTTAGCGCTGAACTGCATTGCAAGTGCTAGAAAACATAAAGGACTGCAAAATAAGTCTTTGAACCATTTTGTATTCTTCCAGCTCAGTGGAAACTACTACATTTTCCCCTAGAAGCTGCTATGTTTTAGCAGTGGATGGAACAAGATATCTTGTCCAGAGAGGAACCCTGAGGACTTGCCTGCCGGCTGCAACAGTGAGCAGGGAGCTGCAGTGCCTTCGTCTGAGAAAATCTCCTCTGTTGCTCCCAGCATTAAACAACACAGAACCCCTGCAGATTCCTGGGAAGACGAAGCCAGGAGAATAGACACTTTCCCCTTTCCCATCTGAACCCATCGGCTTTTATCACTAACTCCTCACACACCAAGGCCTCCCCTGCTCCTGGACCACCGGCTTGTTCCTTCCAGGGTGCCCTCCTTCTGCATTCCCAGAGAGGACGGACCGTGAAACTCAGAGCAGTTAAACTTCCGAACACTTTCTATCACAACTGCCTATGAACAGACGCATAAATACTTACTATTTCTCAAACTCAGCACACAATGGAAGGCTTTACTGGCAAATTCTTCTTGCATCATGGTACAGTCATGCCTATCACTAAGAAGAATCACACGCCCAGTGGTTGTTAAATCATGTCAAGACCAATTTATTTCATTTCACCTAGTTGTGTTGCATTTTTATGCCAGAAAACCCAAAATGCAGTTATCCTTGTGTATTTTTCCTTCACAGACACAGAGTGATAATCCTGAGAATGGTTGTGTTTATTTCTTTTAAAGTTGTATTCATACTAATTAATAATAAATGTTATGGAATTCTATGTAGTATTAATTAGAGACTTGTTGCGGGCACAAAGCAGACTTTACAGGACAAGCTGTGGTGGTGTGTGGACACTGCTGGCAGGCCAAGATAAAAGGCAAAGCTATTTTTAGTGCTCACAGAAGATAAAAATTGTGACTGGACATGCACATGAATGTACACGCATATGTTAGACGTATAGAAGGAATTAGTGCCTTTTGGGTGCTCTTCAGCATGATCATCAAGAGGCTTTTCAGGATCTCTTTGGAGCATCTGCGTTTCACTGTCCAAAAATACAATTTCTGTTGAACCACTAGCAGCCTCCCAGAACTGAGTCAGCCAGGCATTTCAGTGTGAGTCTGAATTTCAGCCCTGCAACCTCCGCTCATTTTTCATTAAATATCCAACGATAGAACAGTTTCATTTTGGGAAACCCTCCAGACAAAATTACATAATAGAAGTAAAACCCCTGAGTTTTCAACGGTAGCAGATTAAAAATGTAAGGAAAAAACCATTTTCAAACTATTTTGTTTCTTTTGCAATCATTGTTCTTCCAAACTATTCCGGGGGGGAGTTTGTTGCCTATTATCACACGACATTCCTAAACAGGATTTGTCAAGTTACACATAATTTTTAAAAGGCAAAAGAGAACTCAAAGTGTGAATTTAAGTCAGACAAACAGATAATAAATGAATTATATTTTGTTCAGGAAAAAAAGAGCCTGCCCTAAACATCCACACATTAAAAATGTATATTCATGCACGCAGGATCCTCTCTCGTTTCAGCAGTTTTCAGAGGCATCAACATTATCTGCATTTAGCCGTTTGCTGCCAGCAAACAGTGATGGATTTTTAGTGGCTATTTCTCCCTCTCTATTTTTGAACATTGCAAACATTGACGATACCTTTGAATTCGATTTCCTCTGTCACTGGCTTTTAACCTGAGAGAAAAAGGAATATGAGCCCTTCTCTTCTGTGCGCTTTCATGATTTGAGATATATGGAGGCAAAGGGTCTGTTTAATGGGAAATTATTTCCTAGTATTTTCTGCCTTGCTTGGATTTCCTTTCTTTCTAGTATTTTTAGATCCCAAGATAAAAAAAAATGCAAAACCAATCCCTTGGTTTATTTGTGTTGTAAGACAATCCACCAAATAAAGCAGGGATCACTGGGAGACTTTCTTCAATGAAAGGTCCAGTTTAACTGGTTCACTTTTAATTTAATGAATGGCTCTTTCCCTCAGACAAGGAGAAACTGCCTCAGACGTTTACAAAGACACAAAAGCCAACCCCGGGCTGTTTTATGCTCATTTCTTTTCTTGAAACATTTGTTTTTAACTCGAAATGTTCAAGGCAGAACTTGCAGATACAAATCCCTTATAGGAACAAAAGTGTTTGTACAGCCCACGGTAAATAAGCCCTAATTAAATGAACCCATCAGCTGCACTTCTTTTGTTTCCTGTATTATTTGTCCTCACAATGTGAGATAATGTTGGATGGAGGGTCGAAATTAAAATCTTTGCCATGTATTGATTGTCATTTTCCTTCAGCTCCTTCTACTCCTCTCTCTCCCGCAGCAGATTCTGGTTCCTACTGCTCAGGACAGTCCTGCCTCTCGCCCCGTTTGGACATAAAACACCGCCAGTTTGGGCCGTCGGGTTTAATCCAACTGGCAATTATTGTGTGTTTCTACCAAATCTTCTGTCCTCTAAAATTTACCTGCAAAGAGCTCAGGGAACAGAACGGGGAAATAAAAAACACGAGCGGAGGAAGAAGGGACCCAAAAACAGGGCACCTCATCCAGGCCAGAAGTAGTGGAGTTTTGTGGTTTGTGGAGGTTTACAGTGAAAATAAGGGGGGGAAATTCAAATTTTGGTCTGTGCGTTGTAGAAATGAAGTTTTCCAGACAGAGCCCCGACGTAGGTGCCGGCCACACGGCCACGGGCAGGGCCGGACGCGGGTTCGCGGTGCCGCAGCGCCCCCTGGCGGCGCCTTCTCAGCCGGCTCCAGCCCCGCAGCCTCTGAAAAGAACCGTGAAAAACCCCGAACGGGGTGAACAGCCGGCTGCTCGTCTCTCGCTGACCCGGCTGCAGGACAGGCTGCCGGGCTCAGGCGGATCTCAGCGTTTCGTTATTTTTCGTATACTAAATCTGTCTGAAGTGCGTCAGGCTCTAAGGATCCAATTTACTGCTTCCTAAAGGCATCATTCACCACACAAAGTATGTCTGGAGTGCAAGCCAGAGAACTAATGATGGTATTTTTGAGAGGTGAAGAACTGTTGAACCCAAATCTTTTCTTTATTTATCCGATTAAAATTGCAATAAGGGTGGAGACTTCACCATAATATTCTAATTTCAATTTAGGCCACAATTTTTGTTTGTTGCACAATTCCACACCACTGTTTTTCTTACTATTTCGAAAACTCTCCCTCCCCAAACCCTTTTTTTTGGGTGAAACTGGGCAGAAGTTCGCTGCAAAGGGAATACAACTGTTAAAGCTTTAGTTTACCAACACAGATAACCTTATTTTCCATGGTACAAGAAAGACTAGGCTCAAGAATGCTGAAATCACTGGGATATTTAATGTGACACTGACATTTCTGATAATTTTTCCTCTACACCATATACTTCAAAATATTAAAAGTGGATTAAATCTAACATTTCTATGTTTGTATTTCAAAATGTTCATAGTAGCAAACTCACCGGAATAACATCAGTGACCTCTCAGAATGGGAACCTGTACAAATCCCACAAGCCTTGATACTGTCCCTGCTCTACAGGACAGCTCATTGCTAAACATCAGCTTGCCCTCACTGTAATGCTTTTCATATTAGGTCTTGTTTAAAGTTTGATAGATTCTTTTAAAACTAGGAGGTGTCTGACTTGTACACTGTCTAGAAGGTTAAACATTTAGAAAGGTGAAAGGATTTCAAAGTCTGCTGGCAAAATGAACTACACCAGGCAAAACCGATGACAACACATCAGTCCTGTGGGTGTCAGACACACATTAACCATCCAGAGACTGCAGCTGATTTCTTCTTCCATTCCTAGCAAGGAACAAGCATCCCGCCCTTTGGTTCTTAATGCAGCTAAGACCTCTCATCCTCACTGACTGCAATGGCCCCGGGATCTGACCAAAGCACCATTCTGGTAAGCAGAGCACAGATCTTAGACTGGATCTACTGCCTCACCCAACCTGACCACCCCATGTTCAAGTTCTGCACTCCCTAAATCTGCCAGGAGATGAGAAAATGACTCAGTGCCTCCAAACGAGCAGGAACAGTCTCAAACACTGAATACGAGAAATCATTTGTAAAAAACACCTTTAGTCCTTGGCTGGAATGAAGGATATTGCTCCATTGAGAGGAAGAATTCTTTGGTCCCAAACAGTCATTTAAAGACAAATTTGGAATTTACAACCAAAGGAGTTTGTCTGAAACAGGCTGGAAAATTCAGGAGGAAATTTCCCTAAGAAATTCTTCTCAGATTCAGATTCTACTTCCCCGATAGCCAGTGTTCTGGCTGCTCAGATAAATTTGCTTTGTATACATTACAACATTCTGGAAAACGTATTTGTCCCCTTTTTTTAGGAGATTAAAGACGATTTTTTAAGGTTGTGAGACAAACCAACAAAAGCCAGGAAATGCAGTGTTAGGACTGACGCCATGTTCTCACCTCTCTCATCATTGTGCTTTTCCCCCACAAAACGTCCTCACAATAGCATGAGGCAAGTAGGGAATTAACTTACATTTCCTGGCTTCTTCCAGCTGGTGTCCAAACCCTCATTGTTGTTTAGGCATAACTGGAGTTCTTTTGTATTTCCAGTTTGTGTTGTGCATGTGAGAACACAAAACGGATCTGACTGTGAAGACAACTAAAGGACTGAATAAGCAACTTTTTGGTGTGATACTAAAAAATGATAAATCACAGGTATATTTCTAAGTCAGGATGCAGAAATAACTCACCGGAATAGCTACACAGAGCAACAATCAGTTTTCTGTCATGAATTCTATATTCTGCCTTGTCCTATTTCACATCACACAGCATCTGGATGGCAGAATTCACCACAGGCACCAACACGAGGCAAAAAGTCCTCAATCCTCCAAAGGGTTTTGCATGACAGTATTGCTGATAAGCCACCCAGGTCCATTTGGAGCATTTTGCCCAGAAGAAATGAAACCATGCAAGGAAAAAAGCAAAAAAAAAAAGAGAGGATGGTCTGAACACTCCTACTGTTAGTTCAGCACTTAATACTTCAATAACACCGAGTGATGAAAGACTGAACACACAGGTTTTCTCCAGGTTGCTTCTCTGAGAGATCTTTTGCATATTTTCTTGGGCCAAATGTTTAAACTTTAACTGTATTTTAGCGTGCGAAGCATGATAGATGTGCATGTAAAACTGCCTGGTGTGTACAGAGTTATTCATTACAACAACAGGCTTTACAGCACTCACGGCTTATTTCAATGTTTTTAAGGTGCCTGCAAAAAGCTTCGCTTCTTCCTTTTTTAAAAAGAAAAGGCCTTTCAGTGGGATTTCGTTGAACATGTTGGACACCTTGATATTTTGGGTGCTTTCATGGGGGTTTTCTTAGTTACAAAAATGAAGTTCTTGAAAGAGAGGTTTTGGTGGGGAGGCGGGGAGAATCCTTTGAGAAGAAGGTTGGGGGGGAAGGAGGCCGTATGGGTAAAAAGACTTTATTTTCTAAAGCTCAAATTCCAAAGGAGGAAGACGGGAGAAATAGGAACTGAAACTAATTTACCTGCATTCCTTTGTCACTGCTTGGCCCTTGACTAGTAAATGATTCCTTTCACTAGCCAATAAAACCAAATCAAAGGCAGGCTTAGGGAGCAGAGGGGGAAAGGGGGGCAACAGAGGAGAAGAGAGATAATCAACTTAAACTTTGACACACACAAAAAAAAGGGAGAAAAGGAAGAAAGCAAACTCGCTCTTCTTGCTTTGCAGAACTTCTCAGGAGCCACATGGCTGACTCCTTCTAACTCACCAGCAGTAGCACCACACACTGACAGGCCTCCCTGCTTTCTTGCTGCACTAGCTGAGGTTATTCCATCATTCTGCATGACACGAAGAGTCCCTTTTGTCCCCATTTCATGCTGGTCCCAGAAGCCCTGCCGATGTAGGGACAGTGGAAGGTCTATACCAGCTTCATCAATACCCAGGAACACGTTTGTTCTGCACAAACTTGGTGTCTATGCAGTGTATCTGGTAAAAGTCCTACTCAAAACATGCCCTGTAGCAACATGACAGGAGCATTCGAGGGCTCTGAAGAAAGAGAGCCTGGACACCGTGCAAACAGGACTTGTGATACTTTCTTCAGAGGCTCAGGGAAGGACAGGAGCAAATTCTGTGCCAAAGAGTTTAAGACATCTATTAATGCACTGAAAATCCTTAGAATTCTGAAATTAATTCCCTCCATTAAACATCTTTAATAAAATTATTGTGGGTACAAGTGACAAGAGAAGTGCTTCAAAACCAGACAACTGAAAGTGAAACATGGAAATCCGTTGTTCTTGAAACCACTACCTCATATTTTTACCATTGGAGGGGCTGCCTTAGAGCTGAGCCAACAGCATTGCTCTGAACTGGATTTTTTTCATCTTCCATCTCTCTCGACTAGAAATAAGAGTTGGGCAGAGACCAGGAGGCCAGTAAAGAGCTTAAGGAGCCAAAAAGCCAAACGCAGATCAGTTGGTTACACACATGTCTCAAAGTGGCAGTAGTGATGCCAAATAAAAGTCACCAGGTAAAATCACAAGTGAAAGCACAGACGACCTTCCAGGATGGGTAACTCTACAGCTCTCAAGGTCAGGCTCATTTAAACTTTTGTATTTTAATTTTCTATTATCGGTTCATGGAAAAGGGGCCCAAGCACCTTACCAGACAGAACCAAAGAAGATGACCAAGTGCTGTAGCACCCTACACAAGGCTACATGTTCTACATAGCAGCCTGGTGAGAATCACAAGGACCATGAACTCTCCAAAGACACCTTGGTCAGCAGCAGAGTGGAAATTACATCCTATTTTATGGACATACTAGCCCTAAACACTCTCCATTTGACTGGTATCTCAGCCACAGAGGTACAGATGGCAGGACAGACAGTCACTTGCTTTCTTCCTGTTACTGGGCTGTGCCCCAATGACATACACCGCAGAGGAAAACAATATCACTGTAAGCCCAGCCCTGCTGTGCTATTACCCATATTTGTACTGCAGGAGACAAAGGTCCATCTTAGGGACTTGATGAACTTCCTTCTCCCAAGCGAGAGAGAGCTGTGGTCAATCAGCAAAAGCTTTCAACCTCCCTCCTTAGGGAAGCGCTGCCCCAAGAAAAGGCTTCAGGATCCAAACAGCACATTAAGCAGGCACTTCAACTTTCAGTCTCAGGGAATGGTCAAGACTCCCATTAAACAGTGTTTGGGGTTTCATGCCGAGTAGAGTAAATTTATCCCCAGTTAGTAGCTAATATAACATACTCAAGAAAGAATTCTAAGACTTCAACACTTCCTCTTTTACAGCATGCACATACACACATACCAGCTTTTACAGTCCTCATTTCCCAAATACTCCAGCAACAAGGATCAGCAGTATCAGTGCAGCCAAGAATGTCTTGCTGTGATGTTTAATATGGAAAAAAGAGAGCAGTTAGTACCAGCATGACAGGAAACTTCAGGAGCTCCAAACAAGATATGCCAAGAGCATGGCACTGGTAAGGACTGACGTTCTGTGATAAAGTGTTCCATTTATAGGAAAAAAGTATGAATAGAAAACCAACCTGCCCTGGTGTAGCTGGCCTTTGCATTCTCACAACCCCACGCTATTCCAGTCTGGGTGCCCCACACCACGCTGGGGGTGTGCACAAAGGATACTAGAAGAATGTTAACAGGATCAGCTGCTCCAAGATTCATGTACACCAAAATGTTTCACAATGCAGCCAAAGGGGTTGGAAGGCTCTAGCTCTTCCAAAAAGGAATATGGGGAAGTCTAAGAAACATGAACTCCTAATGAGGATGTGAGAGCTACCTCTTGTTTTCTTTGAGTGATTGAAAAATGGTTTAGAAAATATGTCTATGTCTACTCCACCAGTTGAAGAGCAGAACATGGTAAGTCAAGGGATTTGTCCCATGCCACACATGGAGCAGGTGGCCAGGAGGAACTGCTATAATGCTTCCGAAGTCCCCACCTTGAATCCACTCTTTCAAACCTGCCAACAGACCACCACCAAGGTGACACCACCCATCATGTGTGTGCTTCGTCCTTCTCCTATCGCTTTCCTGCTCCTTCCACCACTTTCCTCCTTCCATCACTTTCCTCCTCCTGTGCTTAGAGCCTGGAGACAGACTCCTGAGTCAGCAAGGGCTGAGGCAGTTCCGTGAACACCAGATAGGATAAAAGTTAGCGATACAAGTTACCAAAAACGTACGAGACCTAACAGCGTTCTAAAATCTCTCTGAACCACTCACCCACTCATCTGCAGGCTGGCTAAGAAGAACATATTTTCCTTATTTTTAAGGAAATAAAAAACAGTAAAAGAAAGTTAAACCACAAATAAGATAAATAGCGTCAGGCCCCTTCCTGGTAGCTCAGAGAAATACATTGAAGAAGTATTAAATTTTTAGTGCAGATAAATAGCCAAATAAATATGGAAAGGGTGGGTGTCAGGACAATGCAGCCAGGCCCTTCTCAATGCCATTCAATGATTGGGTGTAAGCTGGAATATAGGATCAATTGCACATCAGTTCCACATCAGTATGACAAGGAACTTCTTCCCAGTGAGGCTGACAGAGCACTGGAACAGGCTGCCCATGGGGAGTTGTGGAGTCTCCTTCTCTGGAGATGACTGAAACCTGCCTGGAAGTGTTACTGTGCAACTTGATCTAGGTGATCATACTCAAGCAGGGGGATTGGACTAGATGATCTTTCAAAGTCCTTTCCAGTCCCTAACATTCTGTGATTCTGTGGTTGTCTCAACCAGACCTTTCCATACGTCCAATATTCTAGCATGTTCGGAGGAACAGCAATGCGAGGTAAAACTAACTATGAAGAGCCAATTAAATCAAGTAGGAATCTCAGATGCCTGTAAGCCTACCCAGGTAGGGGTGTGAGGAGATGGGGTCGAATGGAAGTCGCTCGGCCCACCACAGAGTTGTGTAATGCAAATATGAACAACTGGAGGAACTGGAGGGAAATAATGAAAATCCAGTGGAAACACTGGCAAAATCTCAGACATTTGCTCTGACAAAAACATCAAGAGGTTGATTACACAAGGAAGAGGTGAAGTAGCTCCCAAATCTCTATTGAAAATCGATTACTACACCCAGGAAAAACCTTTCCCAGACAATCAAATTCAACACAGCCTGAGATGTCACCCTAAGCGTGGTAGGAACATGTAGGGTCACAGCCCCTGTCTTTACGCATTTGCATTGAAGATGATAACAGGAATTCACAAAAGCTGAACATTTGAGCTGTTCTACACTCTGTTTACACTGACAAACCATGAACAAAAACAGGGATGGAAAAAATTAAACTAATTGGGAGAAAATATGCACCATCACTTATGCTAGCAGAGCTCTACAAAGCCAAGAATGGGTTGTTTGTTCCAAATATACAACCAATCATTTAACAAATATTTTTAACGATATAACTCTACAAGCACCCATTGCTTCATGCCTTCCTGGGCACAAACTGCCAAGGTGGAGCTACTCATTCATTCGTCAAGTCTTGTTGTAAACTTGGGTGTATTTAAGGCTTCTAAGTTTTCCCACCAAACTCTACAGAGTTTTTAAGACTAGCAAATTACAATGATATTTTATTTTGTGAAATAATCTCCCTTGCTCTCCCTAATCTCTTCGTCTCCACTGAGTCTATAATTTAATGGAGCAGGATGCTTCAAGATATTGCCAAGACCATTATCTCTAGCTGTATTAATGAACTTGCCTGCAAGACACGCCCACATTAGCATTACCACATGAACGAACTCTAAGACCCATTTCGCATCGGAGGCACGGAAAATGCCTCAGCCCCTGCGGGCACCGGTTCAAAGTACTGAGCAAAAGGAGAAACAGGCAGGGCACAGCAATCACAGACATACATACAGGTAAAACACGCTCTCTAACACACACGAAAGCGGGCTCTGGACCCATCTGCCAAACTGTGAGTTTCCTCGAGCAAACCAGTCAGCAGGAAACTCCACAAACAAGCCAGAGCTGGCCACACAAAAAGTGCAACCCCTCCCTTAGGTTGTTACATCGGTAATGGGGCAATCCCTGGCCAGAGGGCTGAAGGAATAGGAAGGCAGGAATAGGAGATTTCGAGATCCAGCTCATGGAATGCCATAGCACAAGAGTGCAGAAAGACACTCATCTCCAGACTCCTCCCCAGTGGCAGATACTCTCACAAAACAGAAGGTTCAGAGAGACAAAGCCTTCCCAAACAAGTGCAGAACTGCTTTATCAGGTCAGCTGTAATTGGCCTAATAAACACATAAACGCATGGCAGGTTCATCCTGAGAGGGCCAGGAGGCACCTCTGCCCAGGCGGCCAGCCTGCTTGCCACCAGCAAGCTTCCTAGGTACCAGAGACATCTGGAGATGAGGTTGGTCAGCTGTTCAGCCCTACCAGGGGAACACACCACTGAATTCTGACACACTTTTTGTCCAAGCTGCAGCTGCAAGTCCTCATTCACCACAAATCCTACGGAAACAAAATGTTTTCTTTTGGATTGGCCCGAGTCCTTCCTAGCAGGCACATTGCTGCTCTGCTCTCTTAATGGGTTCGTGCACTAAACCAGCCCTGGCTTTAGCCAAGAGCAGGCTGATTTGCAAATACTCAGTATCTTGTAGCTTTTCTCCTTGTCCTTCTGCTAAATGGTTTTGTTCCCCTTGCTGGCTCTTAACACATCCACTGATTCACGTCAGGACACTTCACCCCCTGCACTTCAGGCTGCCTGCAGCTCCTGGGCTGTTAGAGCCATGCAGTTATCTCCCCCAGCTTCTCCACGCTCCTTTCTCACAGCCTCGTCTGCCACTGAAGCAGGGTCCTGCAACACAGCTGATAGTGCCAAAAACAGCATCCAGGTAGCTTTTCACACATGCAGCACTGAGTTTAGTGATGACAATTATTTCTGCCCTTCCCTATCTGACTGCCTCCTCCCTTTTGCCTCTGGTTGTTTTGTCTCTGCTTTCTTTAGCATCTCTGGACTCAGTCTGTCCTCAGCTTGCCGGTGGACACTGTCCAAGGCAGTACAGTCAGTGCTTAAACACCTGCCTGCTACAACTACAGAAGGAAAAAAAGACTCAAACCGTGAACATGTAGCCAAACAGACAAAGAGGAAAGATGTGCAGCTACTACCTTTTCTCCTTGAGCTGCAACAAAGTTACCCTCTGGTTTATTACTAATCCATGGGTCCTACCTACCCTCGTCATGTGTCATGCTGCCCCCCACACCCATTTTACCCTGGAAGAGGAAAGAACAGAATTGCAGAGACTTTATTTTCTCTCAGAGGTTCTCAGAAATCTCTCCATAGAACCCAGAGAGCTGGGGCAAGGCACATTAAAATAACCAAGCTTTAGTCTTAGTTTTCATCTGGATAGGGAAGCACCTTCCATGCTTTGCCATTTCCAGGCCTGTCTCGAAAATCCTTTTCTTTAAATAACAAGGGGTAGCAGTCAAGTGAAAGCAAGGGCTACCTGATCCATCGTTTGGCCCCCTGCCAGGTTCTGCTGGTCCCGCTTTCCCTCTCAACCACCCGTTTTCCTATCGTTGCTGTAATTTGGGGAGATTAAGATGTATAGCCTGTAAATTGGCTAAACTTTTCCAGGCTGCTTTAATGAGACTTCATATAATGGGCTTGGCTTTTTTTTTTTTAATATTTTCCTTAACGTGACCCATATGGAAATAAAAAGATATATTTTTTAATGTACGCTAGATTATGGCCGACATTTTCCTCAAATTAAAATCCATGCTTCAGCAGCAGCATACATTTTCAATGATGTCAAATATATTTTTTCAGCCAACTGGCTGGGGTCACCCTTATAACTCAAAGTTTAAGTGCACTGGGATAATCAGGAGAACATGTGAGGCTCTGAAGGGCACAGTGATTGCCTCAGCGCAGCGGCTGGGGAGCACACAAGACCGAGTCTACTGCAAGGCATGAGGTACAGTGTAAGACAGTGCTAAAGCTCTACCTCTCAATGAGCTGATGGCCACAAGGTTCACAGCCAGAGCCTAAGTCAACACCTAGCTCTTTCAGCAAACCCCAAAATCATTTAGGTTAGAAAAGACCTTTAAGCTAATCAAGTCCAACCATTAACCTAACTGTTCCAAGGTCACCATAAACCATGGCCCCAAGTTCCAGGTCTACATCTCATCCTTAGCTTCAAGCATAGAATAGAATCACTTAGTTAGGAAAAGACCAGGTGAAGCTACAAGAGAAGCCTAAGCTAAAAGCACCCGTTGCAAGGTGAGAAGTCCTTCATCTGCAGATGCTGTTCAAGCCATGTCAGCCGTTTGTGTCATCATTATTGTTGGAACAATTCCCATGATCTAGACAAGGACTGTTCTTAGCACTGTTCATAGCATATACATGACTGAAGGACTTATTTACCTGATGCCTCCAGGAATGTTATGGAAAGACAAACGTTTGGTCCCACTTGCACCATCTTTTAAAGTCTTTCTTTAAAGCAACTCACACAGCTTCTGTCTGAATCACATAAGCAACTGATGCAGCTTGTGTCTGAATGATAACTGAAATGAACTTCAGTTGACACACCGGAGAGGCAATATTAGACCAACTCAGAGAAATATTTACCAAATGTTAAAGCAAAAGACAGCACTGTAACAATTCCTGTGTAGAATAATTATTTTTAAACAGCATTTTAAACTAAAAAAATGCCTGATAACAAGGACACACTAGTCTGGGCAACCACAGGAAACATTGGGCTTTCAGCTTTTAATGGTTTTTCCTCATGGTCTGGTTTTATTGGTTTGGGGGTTTGGTTTTCAATATTTTCACATTACTGTTTGCAACTGGAAATTGCATTGTCATGCAATTCAGTCCAAAATTTTCATTTCCATTAGAAATAGGTTCATTTAGCTTTCCAAAACGATGTGTTTGGACTAATTTCATAGCTAGCACATGAGAACAACAATACCTTAGGATGGAAAACCTAATGACCTTGCCTGTAGTTAGAAGCTGCATGAGAATATTGGTGTTGGTTGGGCAGAGGCAGTTATCCTGAACACATTTACAGTTATTAAAAATACCCCTAAACCAAACAGCCAGCAGTCAATTTGCTTACACAGTTTATTTTAGGGAGGAAGAAATACCTACAAACTATGTTGACAAATGGTTCTTCTAAAACAGAAACTGCAGCTCCACTGAGAAGATTACGTTGTACAGCACTATTAAGTTATTTATAGCAGCAAATTATTTCTAGCTAAATGCATAAATACTCACCCTAACTTCATTTACAGTTGAGATGGCAGGTAATTTAGAGATAAGGGATGATGTTCCTTTAACTAGGACTCAAAAGGATTGTGTGATACGAGTGTCAGGCCACTTCTCTAAATAAATTTGCTCAGTCACACCTGGCTGGTCCAACCCCTTCATCTTCTCATCACTACTCTGCTTCTCTCATTTAATGTTTCATCATGTGAAATACTCATTTTTAGCCCAGGTCTCACAGACATTGAGTCTCATGGAGCCTTGGTCTATCACTGTACAACCCCGCAAACAATGGGAATTTTTCCTGGACAACGGCACCAAGAACACTAGGAAAACTTAGTCTTCAGACTTCATTGACATTAATGGTAAACTGCTTCTTAATTGTGCAACAGCCCAGCCAGAGGCTTCAGGTCACTCCTCTAACACCCCACAGAGGCAAAGGAATACCTGGTGCTTCATGATCCAGTGCCTCATCACCCCTGTCTTGTTTCTTCCCCAGGACTTTGTAGGGTGCTGTACTGGTCAGGGGTCTGGAGAGAGGCAGGAGTAGCTGAGGCTGATCAGCCTGGAGAGGAGACTGACGGGAAATGCTTTTTCCCAGTGAAGGTACCAGACCCCTGGCACAGGTTGCCCAGCGAGGTTGTGGCTGCTCCATCCCTGGAAGCGTTCAAGGCCAGACTGGATGGGATCTGAGTAACCTGGTCTGATGAGACGTGTCACTGCCTGCCGATGGCGGGAGGTTGGAACTGGGTGAGTTCTGAGGTCCCTTCTAACCCAAACCTCCTACTCAGGGGTCATTCAGGACCCACCTGGGCTGTTCCACTGGGATCTGCTCTAGGTGATGCTGCTCTAGCAGGGTGGGGGACTGGATGACGTCCAGGGATGTCCATCCAGCCCCACTGGAAGGGGGACTCCAAGGACTCCACCGTCTCTCCCAGCTTTCGGCCCCAGCCCCTCTGAGCCCTTCTTGCCATTCCCAGTGGCTGCGGAACTGGTGGGGAGGGGGGTTCTGCCCAGCGGGGAGGAGACCGGGGTCTGGGCCAGACCAGGAGGGGCGCTGGGGCTTCCAAGGGTGAGTTGTCTGCTCAGAACAGGCAAGAGAGGTGCCTGGTATCGGGAGGGGGTTCTGGGAAGGATTCGTTGTAATACTAGGGAAGTCCTAGGTGGGACCTGGAGGTTTCCGAGAATAACAAGAGGAAATGGCCTCAAACTGCCCCAGAGGACGTTGGGGTTGGCCCTGAGGAGAAACTTCTTTCTGGAAAGGGTTCTCAGGCCTTGGAACAGGCTGCCCTGGGAGGGGGTTCAAGCGCCATCCCTGGCTGTGTTTCACAGTCAGAGAGATCTGGAGCTCAGGGACAGTTGGGTAATGGTTGGACTTGATGAGCTTGAAGAGCTTTTCCAACCGGAACCATTCATGATTCTCTCCACACTGTTCCCTACTGAGGTGATGCAGTTGCCTGCTGCCAAAGGCAGATCTCAAAGAGAACAGCAACATGTTAACTTTAGTGATGGCTCCATCAGCGTCCACTGGGAATGAACAGGGACAATTAACTCCCCAAAAGCAAACCCAGTTTCTGGCATTCTGTTAAGGTCACTCCTGGCTTATTGAGTGATCCAAAGAGCTTGGTCACCATCAATCAAATAAAGGGCCTGGTGGTGTGGGACTGACTCGTGGTGTCCCTGATCACAGAATCATCTCTGGTTGGAAGAGGTCTTTAAGATCATCAAGTCCAACCACCGACCCAACACTGCCAAGTCAAAGAAATACCAGGGTAATGGAGCCAGGCTCTTCTCACTGACATCCAATGGTAGGACAAGGAGCAACAAGTGCAAGCTAGAGCACAGAAGGTTTCACATAAACAAGGAAAAACTTTTTCACTGTGAGGGTGACAGAAGCTGCTCAGAGAGGTTGTGGAGTCTCCTTCTCTGGAGACATTCAAAACTACCTGGACATCTTCCTGTGTGACCTAATGTAGGTGATTCTGCTCTGGCAGGGGAGGCTGGACTAGATGATCTTCCAAGGTCCCTTCCAACCCCTGACATTCTGTGATTCTGTGAAATGCAAACTAGCTGCCTTTGGAAACCATTGGGATGTCTGGTTTTGGAGGCCCGGGAGGTTATTTATGCGCTGGATAAGAGTGTCCTTTTTGAGCTGCCAGGACTTGCAAATATTTCAGAGACGTATTAGAATCATAGAATCATCAGGGATTGGAAGGGACCCTGAAAGATCATCTAGTCCAATCCCCCTGCCACAGCAGGATCACTTCACTGGAGAAGTTATAGAATCAGAATCACTCAGGGTTGGAAGGGACCACCTGATCAGCCAGTTCCGACCCCCCACCCAGGTTGGGACACCCCACCCTAGATCAGGCTGGCCAGAGCCCCATCCAGCCTGGCCTTAAACACTTCCAGGGATGGGGCCCCAACCACCTCCCTGGGCAACCCATTCCAGGCCCTCACCACTCTCATGGTGAAGATCTTCCTCCTCACATCAAGTCTAAATCTACCCATCTCCAGCTTTGCTTCATTCCCCTTCATCCTGTCGCTACCCACCATCCTAAATAGTCCCTCCCCAGCCTTTTTGTAGGCCCCTCTCAGACACTGGAAGGCCACAATAAGGTCTCAACTTTATCAAACGAATGTCCTTATTAAAAGCCCGAAGAGCTGTCCCTACACAGTAGCAGAGTAAAAAGTGGAATGTGGGTGTTCTGCTATCTCAGCAATGTATTTCTGCAGCTTTTCAATGCTGATGACAACTACTAGTATTTATCTTCCTCCAAATGCTTCCTAGTCCCATACTTTTACTACATGCCCTGCTGCTTTCCTCACCACAGAGGATGTTATGCTATGTCACTGCAGGTTTGTGTCCTCCAAAGAGGAGCCAGAATCTTACAGAATGACATAAGAAAATAAAGAAAGAACTACTGTTATGAGTAACAAGAGGACATCACTATATTTTAGCTGAACATCAGACATATTTTGGAATTGAGAGGTCTGTTAGACAATCAAACCATCTTCCAAAGGACCTTGCTCAGTTGCTACGGTAATTACGCTGCACATGATACTCCACAGGCAGCAGTTTCAGGACACAACTAAGCTGATCTGTCTCCCCGTGATTTCACCACTGCTTGAACCCTGGGTGTGAGAGCACTTGTGAGTTTCCTGCTCACCTGTGGGTACCCAAGTTCATCTCCAAGATCTCCAGAACATTCTGAACTTTGGCTCCCATTGAATTAACTGAATTTTCAAGTGTTCTGTGTCAGAAGAGGGTTACATCTGCAGAATCAGCCCCCAGCGAAATGTCGGAATGGGCAAGCAGAGTCTTCCTTCAGAATTTGAATAGAGCACTGAGGTTATTGATTCTTTTTGGTCATCGACATTTTCACACTGTGTAGTAGGAACAAAGGCATTAAATTTGCTGTTAAATTTCCTCATTCCACAGTTAAACCAAGAAACCTCTTTTGAACTTCAAAAAATAGATTTCAGACTATTTTTCCTAAATAGTTTGTAGCTGTCCTGTATGCAGTGGTTTAATTTGGGAACAGAAGGATAAAATGGAATTAAAACCAGAGAGTGGTTTCTCTAAACTGACTGAGACCAGAGGTATTATAAATCTCATTAAAATAATGTCTTGTGTATAAGACTTCTCAATATTCTCAATCAAAATTGTCTATAGAAATATCCAAAGTAGAATAAGGACTGAAAGAGGGAAGAATGTAGGATTTTCAAGAAGTTTTGAAATACTGAACAGAACAAGTCTTCTGTGGGCAAAAGGAAAAACAATAACAAAAAACTTATTGATTTTGCCTGTAGCCCTGGCTGTTACAGAAATAGCCTGTTTGGTTGAGGATCGGAAACAGAAGCTTTTTGAATACTTGGCCATAAGGATCACCTATGCTATCTGTTCAGGTTGCTCAGGCAATGGAGTGAGTTGGAGCCTCATCTGCTGTGCCATGCAGCCTGTGCTCAGCCAGGGAGTCACGTATAGGCCATCTTTGGTGACTCTGCCAGGACATCCAGTGTGTCAGAGTAAGAAGTTTATGCTCAGGCCACCTGCCAGTCTTGTCCTGTGTACAACAGACACCATGGAAGCATTTTTGCCAGAATCACAGAATCATTACGGATTGGAAGGGACCTCGAAAGATCATCTAGTCCAATACCCCTGCAACAGTAGGATCACCTAGACCAAGTCACACAGGAACACATCCGGGCAGGTCTTAAACATCTCCACAACCTCCCTGGGCAGCCTGTTCCACTGCTCCATCATCCTCACTGTGAAGAAGTTCCTTCTCAGGTTGATGTGGAACCTTCTGTGTTCCAGCTTACAACCACTGCCCCTCATCCTATCACTACATGACACCGAGAACAGCCCAGCTCCATCCTCCCGACACCCACCCCTCAAATATTTGTAGACATTAATGAGGTCACCCCTCAGTCTCCTCTTCTCCAAGCTAAAGAGGCCCAGCTCCCTCAGCCTCTCCTCATAAGGGAGGTGCTCCACCTCCTTCATCACCCTTGTTGCCCTACGCTGGACTGTCTCCAGCAGCTCCACATCCCTCTTGAACTAAGGAGCCCAGAACTGGACACAATACTCCAGGTGTGGTCTCACCAGGGCAGAGTAGAGGAGGAGAAGAACCTCTCTTGATCTGCTAACCACCCCTGTTATGATCCACCTCAGCATGCTGGTGGCCTTCTTGGCCACAAGAGCACATTGCTGGCTCATAGTCATCNATCTATCCACCTGGTTATGCCCTCATAAAAGGCTGTCAGGTTGGTCAAGCATGACTTTCCCTTTGTGAAGCCATGCTGACTGTCCCTAATGACCCTCCTGTCCTTGATGTGCCTGGAGACAGCCTCTAGGGCAAATTGTTCCATCACCTTTCCTGGAATGGAGGTGAGGCTGACTGGTTTATAGCTACCTGGGTCTTCCTCCTTTTCTTTTTTGAAGATTGGGGTAACATTTGCTATCCTCCAGTCTCTAGGCACCTCTCCTGATCCCCAGGACCTAGCAAAGATGATGGAGAGTGGCTTAGCAATGACTTCCGCCATCTCCCTTAGTACACACTGGTGCATCCCATTTGGGCCCATGGATTTGTGTACATCCAGTTTGCTCAACCTATCCCTAACCCAGTCCTCATCAACCAAGGCAGGCTCCTCTCTTGCCTCAAATTCCTCTGGAGTCTCAGCAGTCTTTGGCTTGATATTGAGACAGCCCTAGAAGTATAGAAAGAGGCAAAGAAGGTGTTGAGTATCTCTGCTTTCTCTGTATCCTCTGTCCTGTTGTCCTAGCTCAGGTACTCTGCAGCACTACTGAACAGTTGTTTCAAGGAGTCTTCCCATATTGGTAAGTGTCAGATCAGCACTGATTGTTTCTAGTGGAGCCTAGAGGGGAA
Source organism: Rhinopomastus cyanomelas (assembly GCA_013400115.1). NCBI lineage: Eukaryota > Metazoa > Chordata > Aves > Bucerotiformes > Rhinopomastidae > Rhinopomastus > Rhinopomastus cyanomelas. The sequence goes on from VXBP01007531.1 coordinate 1,136,066, forward strand.
CTCAAATTTTCTCATGTTCATGATGGCACTTCAGGAATGAAAATCCATCTGGCCAGTCTAAACAAGGTTAAATTAAATGAAGCAGGCTCCCTTCCAGAGGACAAGTGTAATAACATCTAGCTATAGGGCAGTGGAGGAACGGCTAGCACCATTTCTTTTGGATACAGTGATGTCACAGCTTTGTTCTGTTGACCAAAGGAGATGTTGTACTCCCATGTATCTTATCATTGGCACTTTGAAATCTGTTTTATCCTTTCAAGGAAGGAGAGTGAGGGCTCGAGTTTGGGTTTTATTAGGCACAGCTGGTTTCAGGGACGTCATTTGTTCCTAAAGGCAGGGCTGTCTTTCACATGAAACCCTTAGCAGTAGGAGCGGATGATGGGTAGGGGAATCACTTGAAGTAGTTTCAACAGCTGGAGGTCAAATTATAGAGAAAAGTGAAATTTATAATCTACAATTTGAAACCAAAATAAGAATGAGACAAGCTTACTTGAAGGACTGGAAGGAAAAGGATGTGATATATGGCCTGATACAGCCAGGCAAAATGAACGCTGCCATTGCGGTATTACCTTGCGGACAATCCAGAAAACCAAAAGGGCCTATTAAGGCTGTCAGTGTGGAAATCTAATTAGGTCATACAAACAATCCCTGTTGTTAACAGGACCCTTTAACCATACACGGACGCCTTAAGAAGTCTGTAGCAGATATAGGAAATATTCGGATCCATTAAGGGAATGAGAAGTGAATGAGAGAGGAGGAATAACAGATGAGGAACTGGCATGGGGAAATCTATAAAGTGAATTAAAGAAGTAGGAGGGGAACACATAAGAGCCAAATTTTTTCCCTTGAGATGTTATCCTAGTCCATGGGACATAGCCTGCTTGCTTTGCTTTAAGTTAAGGGAACAGAGAAGAGTGGTTGGTAGGAAACAGTGAGTTTTGAGGCAACAAGTATAAAAAAAGAGCCTCCAAATTAAAATGTGGGAAAGATCATGTTAAAAGGATATGGGACACATACCAGTGACTGCCTGGAACAGTCTAGAAAAAGAGAGAGAAAGGAAAGGCCAGTGTAAACTCAAATAGAATTATAAAAAGCCAGTGGGACCACTTCTGGCTTCAGGATGCAGTGCAAAAAAGGTGTCAAAAGTACAGAGATCGTCACTCAGTGCAGATTGTACTTGTTGAGACAACACCACAACCAACCTGTTTGCCCTTAGATCGAGTGTGATTCCTCCTGACACTTGTTACCTTCCTTCCTTCCCAAGCTCCCAGGTAGCAAATTACTCTTTAACACCTACTGCTCCCATGATGCCCCAACAACATCCTGACCACCTCTCTCACAGTGAGCCCCACTCCTGTACCTATTAAAGCTAAGTGTCAAGTAAGATTTCTAGGAACACACTCTAGAATTTTGAAAGAATTATGGACTTAATCATAGCAGGATACTCTGTAGGGCAGTGAAGGTTCAAGTTATATAGCAGTGCACCTACCAAGGGAGAATTTAATATCTGAGTGTTTGCAGCCAGCGCACGCTGAATGGGATGGTTGTTCATAACCCACTTGGAATGTGCTGATCAGTAACCAGCAAAGGTACGGTATTCACATCACCCGAGTCCTGTAACTAACCCACTCTGGGTAAATTTGCAGATGGGATCTGCACAGCAGGCTAGTTATGAGCTATTTGCCACGAGGAATGTCTGCAACATATTACTTATTATTTACAAGTAATAATGCATCATTTGATGTTTCTGAATGTCACAATCCACTTACTTATAGCTCAGTACTTAGAGCTCAGTTCTATAAAGGACCTGATTCACTACTCAGAAGTTCAATAGGCTCTTCCCCTTTTAAGTCCCATTGAATCAGATGCTGAAAGAGAAAAACACCATGAGAAAAACCCCCCAAAGCTTGAGGCACCTTGAGTACTGACATGCATTTTAATCCAGCAAAGGTCCTACAACATTTTAACATCAGGATTTAAGCTCTTCAACACCCCATCAGAAACAGAGGGGTGCTCTGCTGTGCTGAATAATATTCTTGCTGGAAGTACTCAGGGCCAGGCTGGATGGAGCTTTGAGCAACCTGGTCTAATGGGAGATGTCCCTGCTCATGGCAATGGCTTGAAACTAGATGATTTTTAAGGTCCTTTCCAACCCAGACTATTCTATGACACTATGATTCCTGAAGACTGGATAGAGAACTTGTAGTTCAGCCTGTAATATCACCCCACCCAATCCCAACTTCACTCCCCATCTAGGAGCATGATGAGTAGAACTGTCCTGGGGAGGGAGATGGCCCATCAGGATTCCTATCTGCCCAGTTTCCTATATTTCTGTGCTGGGTTCCACAAAATAAGTCTGAGACTCTCTACTGCTTCAATATCCTACCTCCCCTGCAGCAAGGTATGACTAGATAAACCATAGTGAAGTGGTGGTCTTGACTAGTTAGCCTAGAAAGTTGACAGCTGTATATGTTGCTGGGTTTAAAGAAGGCCCAAAAAGTCAGAAGCTAATGTTAAGTATTTAGAGAAACGAAGCAGCATATCTGCCGGCTGCACACAGCACCCTGTATATCAGCAGGTGCCACCGCATATAGGAAACTGGAGGCAGCGATTTGGTAGCAAACCAAGTGAGCTGATACACTGTATTTTGCGGGCTCCTATGACATCACCATTGCTGGATGGTGCTTTGGAATAAATAACCTCTTCCACATGTCCCTAAGCACACCGCTCCAGAAATAAATTTCAGTTGCTAGAAGGCTCAAGGACGTCCTAAATCACCTTGGGTTAATAAGCAGCAGAAATAGAGCAGGAGCGGGATCCAGGATTTGTTTTCATTATTCCACCAGAAATATTTCAGATGAAGTAATTGTTAAAAGCATTAGATACAACACAGGGCAATCAGGAAATAAAAACAGGAAGGCGGAGTGGATACTTATATCGGATTTACATGCGGAAAACCTGGCAGGACTTAGTGTTGTAACTTGGGAATCACTAATCTGTACTCAAAATCATGGCATAGGTTGAGATTTGACATAAAGAAGATTCTGGGGAGACCTTGCAGCTGCCATCCAGTAACTGAATGGAGCCTACAGGAAGGCAGGAGAGGGACTTTTGCCAAGGGGATCCAGCCATAGGATAAGGGGAAATCGTTTGAGACTGAAGGAGAGGAGGTTTAGACTACATCTTAGGAAGAAGATCTTAGTTCTTCAGTGCAATGGTGCACTGCAATTGATTGCCGGGAGAGGCTGTGGCTGCCCTCTCCCTGGATGTGTTCGAGACCAGGTTGGATGAGGCCTTGAGCAACCAAGTTTGGTTGAGAGGTGTCACTGCCCATGGCAGGGGGTTGGAGTAGATGATCTCTAAGATCCCTTCCAACCTGAGCCAGTCTATGCTTCCATAACTTTAAGAGCAGCACGTTTGTCAGGCCTTGTCTTTGCAGGGAAGTACTTCAGAATAGAAAGAAAGTCAAATGTGAAACATCCCTGGGGAAAAACAGCCATGGTTGTGTTCGAAAACACAAGAGTATTGGTGTTCTCACTCAAACAGTAAAACTGATTCCTGTATTAATGACCAGTGCACAAGAAGCCAATCTAACTTCTCCGTAGACCTAATGTAATCCTGGACTAGAAATGGAGCCTTTAAGGGGCAGCAGAGGCAACTGGGGTTGTTTAGCCCGAAGAAATGGAGGCTAAGGAGAGACCGTATTGCCTTTCACAACTACCCGAAAGGAGATTGTAGAGAGATGGGGTCAATGTCTTCTACAAAGTTACTAGCAATAGGACAAGTAGAAATGGTCTCAAGTTGTGCCAGGGGAGGTTTAGATTGGACATTAGGAAAAATTTCTTCACTGCTAGAGTGGTCAGGACCTGGAACAGGCTACCCAGGGAGGGAAGGTATCACCATCCCTTAGAAGTGTTCAAAAATGTGAAGATCTGGTACCTGAAAACATATTTTAGTGGGCATGGTGTAGCTGGGTTGACAGTTGGACTTTATGATCTTGGAGGTCTCTTCCAACCTTAATCATTCTATGATTCTTTAGTTCTTGCTGTCCCTCAGAACAGGGAAAATTTAAGACAAGCTATTATGGCTGAAGAATAGGGAAATGCCGGTTTAATTAGAGGTGTCCAGAACTGTTATTCATTTTTCCAGGAACTAACAAGTGAAAATCAGGCCCTTGGCAATTTGGATCTCACCAAAGGATGGACCCTATCCTAGATATTCAGCTTGTGTTTCTTTGAATGTTTTAAAAGTTTCAGGTAGAGCATCAGACCTTGTACATCCCTGTGATGCCTTACACAGAGCACTGGGATTGCATCTAAAGACATCCAATAATACTCTTCACAGCAGCACAGAACAGATCTCTCCCTCTCCTTAAACCTGATGCTAAATTGCCTTAGTGGAAATCTGTGGTTGGCAGCATCTCCAGCAGGCTGCTGCTCTCCAGGAACTCAAGCAGCTTATTGCTCACAGTTTCTCGTACATTTCATGCGCTGCTCTTGAATTACTGAGCTGAACTGCATGTTTCCTAAAATGAGTTAAAACCATCTTGCTCTGCAAGGAGAAGTGGTAACGCTGTTGGTTTGGTTTTTTTTTACTATCCAGACACGTATATCCTTGCTCTGTTTTAAATGTGATCACATTGCAGTGAAGGGTATAAAATCCTGTTGGATGGATACATGTCTGAACAGATATTTCCCTGATACTTGGTGCCTTTGCTCCCATTATCCCATAAGGTGTGAAGTCAGGCAGCATCCTGCAGAAGGGCTGAGAGTTCTGCAGAACGTTTGTGTATTTCCTGTGTGTGTCTGCTGCCTTTCTCATAGTTTCTGCGTTTGACTTAACTCGGTATCAGGAGCTTCCTGACTGCCACCCCATCACCTGCAACATAATTATCTCTGCAATAAAACAATCTTGCCCTCTTCTCACAGACTGATTTTGTGTTGCAAACTCATAATAACTTCTCCCTAAACAGAAGCAAAGAGCCACAATCCTCTTGGCATCTATGCAAGAAGAGAAGATACTAACTTAGGCACAGAGAAAAATGGTCTAGGCTAGAGGAAAGGGACCAGCCTAGTTTGGGGATGTAGATAAGGGTAAATTTAGACCAGCCATGAGGAAGAAGTTCTTTATTATGTAAGTGATGGATCACTGGAACAGGTTGTCTAGAGAGGTGGTGAAGGCCCCCATCCCTGGAGGCCTCAAGGTCAGGCTGGTTGGGGCTCTGGGCCACCTGTTCCAGTTAGAGGTGTCCCTGCTTGTTGCAGGGAGGTTGTACTAGATGGCCTTTGAAGGTCCCTCCCAACCCAATACAGTCTATGACTCTATGATTTTTTCCTAGTCATAGGAACAACATGAGGGATTTATCTTTACGTGTGGTGGAATAATGCTTCCAAATATCGGGTTTTCCTTTTCTTCCAGCCCCATTACGCTTTTTTCTCCTTATAATAGATAATTACATATTCTGAGATTAACCCATGTTGTCCCTAAAACTAATCACTTAGTAGTGAAAAACCCCAAATCCCCTAGGGAACAGAGTTCCAAGTCCTTTGTCCAGCTTCTAACACTACACTAAGGAGCAAACCACCATTTTTTTGCACTCCTTGTAGAAGGCTACAAAGGAAAACAAAACCAAAAATATCTTCCTAACCTAAACATTGAGTGGTTCTGGGGTACAATTTGGCATGGCCTGTGCAGCTGAATTGCCCTTACAAGCTGTGACACATGGTCTCTAAATAAGAAATTTTTAACTCTAATGTAATGGTCTCTCAAATTCCTTGCAGAGTTCATCCATCATCTCACATTTCATCCCATCACTGCTTGTTCCACCCCCCACCCTGAGAAGCCAGGGTGGTACCTCGCACTTTGTGATGTTCCTGTGGTGTGGTGTTCACCTCACCCAGCAGGGCCAGGACAGCTGTGGGAGCTGGGGGTAATGGAAACACAGGGATGAGAGACCAGAGCACCTGGCACACTGACATCACACTAGCAAGAGCTGGTTTAACGTTGCTGTCAGTGACAGGCGGTGGAGAGACACTTGACAGTTTTATCACAGGATAGTGGAGCACACGGTAACGTCACTGTTAACATAAGAGTATTTGCTGGTGCTTTACTGCTGTTTGTCCACCCCCTCCCATTTATCTAACACTTATCTGAATGCAGTGAGATGATTCACGAAGTTGCTTCATGCTCATTCTGTCTCAGCCCTATAACACGTTATACCAGAAATCCAGCAGGCAATGATTCTATTTATTGATCCTATTTCCCAGAAAATGCTGGCACAAACTGAAGGTTTTAAAACTGTGAGAACCACAGGAGTTTAAGGAGTGCTCTGCTGAGGAGTCACCCCAGATAAAAATATTTCTTTTAGAGATTTCAGCTTTGGATGAGCATTTCACCAAGTATTTGATGTGTAGAAATGGTTCTCCCTATCCCAAATCCTTGTCTGTCTCTCTCTCGTCCATCCCCTGTCCCGGTCGCTATATTTATAGAGCACATCAAAGCCATATTTGCTGTTGTGATACCTGTCACAAAGCAAAAACACCTAAGCAGCAGCCTAACAGGATTCCTGCTACCTCTTGCCTGAGAAAACAAGAGTTGCCATTGTTTCTAGCTACATATAGTCATCTCAGATACCTTAAGGACCATGGAATGGGGTGGTTTTTTTGGGGTACTGATCAGGACTAGCCAGATATTTCATCGTCGCGTTCTAAGAGTTTCCACCTTCAATATGTATTAGAGACATCCCAAGGCACCTCATACTCTCAGGCCATGCCTGAAGTCACACATTCAATCAGCCAAACCTCTACGTTGAATCTGCTGACCTTGACAATGATTTCACATGGAAGGCACGGAAGTACTGGAGCTGCCTGCATTGAGCTGGATTTTCAAAAGCCTTAATTTGTTCCACAAAACTCTCACAAACACCAAGAGCCTTGCATGGCAAAATCTAAGTCTGACACTCAAGACTGGTCTCAGGATTATTAGCTTGTGAAAAAAACCCTCCATGCTCCTTTTCCATAAGAGTGTGGTACAGCACCTGGGCCATCGGAGCCACCGAGCTGGTGAATGACTGGTGTGTGCTCTCTGACCTCCCAAGAAGAGAACCCAAGTAGTCTCTGACAAGCCTTGTCTTTCACACCCTGAGATCTCGCTCTAAGCACTGTTCCTCCAGAGTAGTCAGGGCAGCAAGAGGAGGGCTGGGACAGAGGACAGCAAGCACAGGGAAGTTTAGTTTAGCAGGCTATAAATCCCCCTTCCCCTCCTCCCCCCTTTATTGCCTGTCCTTGGAAAACACTATCCGATATAAACCAGAGAGAGTGGAAGCAGGGCAATAAAACCGTACAGCAGGAGCAGCAAGTGGAGTGTCGCAGGGTGTTGTATTACTGGAATTCCAAGTGTCTGATGTCAGGCAGCGAGCAGAACCCACACTCTGCCAGGGCAAAGACATTGCCCGACTGTCCCCTGCGGCCCGGTGACATCCCTTCTGCTGGGATCCAGTCCTGGATGTTGGGCCCCTCACCTGCTCTCCCCTTTGCTACTCCGCTGTTCTTGAGTTATGATCTGAAAGGCTCTGGTTTCAAAACCAGTTCAGCTGAGCACTCAGTATTAGGAGTCAAGATGGTCTCGGAATGCACAGTGCATCGTCTGCTGTGTGCGCCACGCGATTGGCAGTGCCACACGTTCCAAGATGGTTTCTTAATATTCAAGTGACTGGATTAAAGTCTTCGTAAATTGCCTTATTACTAAAAACATTTTAGGGGAATGTAGTTACAAGGATAGTTAGCATGAATGTAACTCCTTCTAGACAGGGCAAGAGGTTCCATACTTGTTCTCAGTGATGGCTTTTACCAGATGGGCTCCCAGCACTTTCTGAAAACCACATTTGTTTAATGTATTATTAATTGCTCTCCTAAGAATTGCAGAATCACAGAATTTCTTTTGTTGGAAGACATCTTTAAGATCATTAAGTCCAACTTTCAACACAGCACTGCCAGGTCACCCCTAAACCGTGTCCCTCAACACCGCATCTGTGGTGCTGTAGAGACACTGTCTTTCCAACGCGTACTGTGAAAAATCGAAGAAAGACACCTAACCACAAGGACTGAGGGACAACTATTGCTCCTTCCATTCACAGGGGTTTGTGGCATCATGATTTCTTGGGGCTGGGTTTCCTTCTCTTCAATTGTCCTAAGTGAAATGTTCGCTATAGCTGAACTTGCAAAGCTCAAATAACGGAAGGAGTGAAAGAAAGCTCTGGAATACAACCCCTCCTGCTTTTTTAGGATACGGTTGTGCAAGCAGAGTTAAGCCTGCCTAAGTCATCCTGTGGCGACTCTTCTGTGACTAATCTTTTTCTCTCTCTTGATGCTGTTGTTATTGTTCAGGGTTGGTTTGCACTGGATCAGTTTCCCGACTCAATTTGTTCCGCAGCTCTCTGAGTGGTTGCTGGCACAAGTGCGATGGCTCAGGATGAGGGAACAGGAGGTGAACTTTTCTGGGGACAACCTCCTCTTATGCTGACTAAGAGCAATCATGTAACAGCAAACTTAGAGTCTCGTACCAGGATGGCTTGGGCATCTTCTCAGGTTGTGAATAATGCTTTGGAATAAGCAAGGAACTTTGACAAGAGCACTAAATTCAGATAAACAAGGTTTGATGAAGTGATTCTCACCATTACTCATCACTAGAAGTGCATTCAGATTCCAAAGAGCACCCAGAAGTACCAGCAAGCTCACTGAAGTGGTAAATTCTGGATGTGTATTCACAGAGTTCTGTGCTCTAAATCCTGCCCCGTTCTATAAATGACCCATGTCCTCCGCAGTAGTGTCTGAGCATGTCAGGGAAAAATGTCCACATTAACTTTTGAAGTAGACCAATTAAAGCACAGTAAATCCCTTTGCAGACGCTTTTCCTGGGTATCGAGGAGGCCTTAATTCAGGGCAGCCTAATTTATTTTGCATTGAGGTAAAACAAATCAAATAAAGGTCCCTTTAATCCTAAATGAGAGTGGCTGTGCAGGCGGGTGGAGGGGGCTTAACGCTATTCAGAATTTAATAGTATTTGATAGCAATTACTTAGAATAATCTCCTTTACAAGGGTTTTGGACACTCCTCATGGAATTCAGTAGAACTGTGGAACCATTTGTTAAATTCTATGGAATGGCTAAAGATGACTTGGAAGAGTTAATGCTGAAATTGAATTCCTATGGACTTTTTGTAGGTTTAGAGATTTTGACTGACCAAGGAAGCACGAGAAGGCTATTTGACTGTCTTGCTCTGCAGGTATACTGTGGCCTGCACATCATTTATTTCTACTTGGTTTTATTTTTGAGCTAATTTTTGATTCAAGTGACCACAACAGTAGCAAGAGAAAACTTTTACATGAATGATTGAGTTTCATGGTGGACATGTGCAGGGGAGGTTCTGTTCCTTTCTCTTCTCCATGACTGTGTGTAGTTTATGGACTGAATGTCATCCTGTTCTGCAGGAATATATAGCACTTCAGTCCTGTAATCCTAAAGTGCTTTTAACAAAAACACTGAACGAAGCTGTCCCACTGCAATGAGAAAACTAGGGAAATGCCATTATCCCAGTTTAACAGATAAGAAAGACACGATCCTAAGAAGTGAGTTGTGTCAGTTAAGGTCACATACAAGGAGAGAATGACTGCATGGAAGAAACCAAATTCTCCTAAATCCCTGTCCTGTGACTCAGTCACAAGACTGCCTTCTCTATTGTTTTATAACAAGCCTTTATTCCACTATGTCCTGTTCCAGAAATTCTGCTGCCAACACAGCCCCTTCTGTGGCAGCCACACTGTTTGGCACTATCTGGTAAGAAAGATGGAGAAGTTACTGGTCATCTGGTTTCGTGCTGCCGAGGAGGCACTTCAGGCTGGTGGGCTCTTGCTGCTCCTAATCCATTGTATTAGCTTCTGGCAATTCAAGCACCGTCTACCGAATTGCTGGGGGTGAGAGGTCAATGCATTAAGCACAGCAGATTAATACACCGCCGTAAATCCCAGAACCAGCACTTTAAGGAGCCAGTAATATTTCACACGTGATTGTTCTCCCAATTGATTGCACCATCTTGCCAGTGTGTGTGTGGGTGTGTATTTCTTTGACTCCGTTTACGAGCCTTCCCAAGCTCCCCTGTTTAGTGGAGATTGCTGTGTTCCACACTGGTTGCACTTTGATCAGGGAAATTCAATACCTGAGGTCTGGGCTTTATAGGAAAGCAAGGTCCAGATTAAGGGAATTAGCCACAGTATATCACAACTAATAAAAGAGTGATTGAGCCCCACCACAGTGCTGCCCCAGGGGACAGGAGGAAAAAAGGAGGGGGGCAGTTAGCAGAGGAGAGGGAGGAAGACTTGCAGATAAAGCCATGGCCATAATTAGAACTGAGTAAACCTGCTGTCACATCGTGCCTCTTACGCTTCCAGTAACCAAAGAAAGATCTTTAGACAAAATGTTTCAGTTACAGCATTTTCTTTCATTTTTTTCCTAATAAATGTAAAATTCTTTCCTGTCTCTGTGAACCTTGCCACGTTTTCAGTGCAACTAAATTACAAGTTCTTTTTAGGAATTCTCTGGAGAAATAAATCACATTGCACTCGTTCTTACATCCACCTCACACCATGATGAAATGACTTCTGACAGTGGGAGTGGCAGTTTCAGACGTTTGACAGAAGCAGGACCGGGAGCCCCCAATACCAACATGCTACAGATATTAGGGTTTCTCACAAATTTTGCAAAGCCCTGGTTATCTTTATGATGAGCCAAATCAGAATCAGCTTTTCTTTCTGCATCCTGCTTCAAATACCAAACCAGACTCGACTGCAGTTTGCTAATGTTGTCGGCAAGTTTTTCTTCTAATATGCCAAGCTGCAGAATAACGTCTAACTGCATCTAACCAGGAGACAGAAGCATCTGTTATTTTACAGACAAGGAAGTAATCTAATATTTTATAGAGGAAAGACTAATGGTCAAGCTATCAAAGAGAATTAGATACAGGAATATTTTATAGTTTACATAACCTATATAAACAGGAATAGTTTATATAACCTATCTTCTTTTCAGGTATAAGCTTCATTTACTTCAAACTCCGATTTTCTTTCTTTCTTCAAAGCCTACTGTTGTAGGTGTCATTGCACATGGGCAGCCTTGATTTATTTTCCCAAGTTCAAGTAACTGACTTCTCAGCTATGAAGTTCTTTGTCCAGGAAAATAAATTTATAGTACCAGTTTGTATTTAGACATCTGTTTACAGGATAGGTTTTGGTGCTTATTAATTTAAACCTGCTCCTGTACAACAGAAGCCTCTAAGTGCAGACCTCATTGGGCTGCAAGGTGTTGTAGGGTCCTACCTGGAGTCAGATGCAGGGTTAAGTGCTTCAGTGAGCCACAGTAATTTCAACTATACCCATAATGAAAGAAGGAATGTATAAGTTATGCTTAGTGCCTTGAGGAGTTGTAGATTCTCTAGCACCTTACAGAGTTGTAGGTTCTCTCATGCCTTGCAGAGCTGTAGGATTGCTGCACGTTGAACAAATACCCACATCCTCTCCCGTGACAAATACCTCCCTCTTTTCTACTAAGTCTCTTCATTTCAATCTATTTGTCGCAACGTGAACAACAGTGGCTGCTGACCCCCATGGACAGAGCATGTTGAACTAAATGCATATTTCATTGGGTTCCTAGAACCATTTCCACATATGGTTTATTATTATGGTATAAAGTAGACGGGTCCATATTCTGTCTAATTAGGCTGCTCTGCCCGAAATCCTTACTCATTTGCCAGATAATGCATTTTTCACTCTGATGGCTCAACAGTATTGATTAAGCTCAAGAAGGCTTGACAGTGTCATTTAGAACTTCTGACCATGCACAGCATTTTCAAAGCATAAGCAAATATTTTTCACCCCCTTGTCATTTGACAGCCAATTAAATTTGCCCCAAGTTTTCAGTAATCCATAAATAAAGTCATTTTTTTTGCCCCCAAGATGAGGGTGTCCCACTTTCTAACACTTTTGCTTTCTTTCAGAGCAGGAACCCTTGTGCCAAAGCAGATTTTGGTGCTTGTCGTATTTTCTCTTAAGCAGTTGCCAGCCTCTCAGCTTTGGTACAATCCCAAGAGATGAGACAAATATGAAGAGGAAAGACTGTTGATTTCTAATTAGAACATGGTGTGCAAAGCTGTTGGTAATCGATGGAGAAATGATTGGTTGATGTGAATAGAGAATTGTGATGAAATATCAGCTCCTGGGCAGATTCTCCCCTGACACTCCTTGAATCATGTGGCAGAAGTGGCTGAACTTAGAACCAAACCCAAACCATAAATTATATATATTAGTTGAGAGATGGTCAGAGCATCATGATGCATTAAGTTTACCTGAGGACAAGCCACTCTAAGGGTCATCAGGCCTTGGAACAGGCTGCTCAGGGAGGCATTGAATCACCACCCATGGACATAATATGAGAAGGACCTTCTTCACAGTGAGGGTGACGGAGCACTGGAACAGGCTGCCCAGGGAGGTTGTGGAGTCTCCTTCACTGGAGATGTTTAAGACCCACCTGGATGTGTTCCTGTGTGACTTGGTGTAGGTGATCCTGCTCTGGCAGGGGGATTGGACTCGATGATCTTTCCAGGTTCTTTCCAATCCCTAATGATTCTATGATTCTATGACATGTTTCAAAGTTGTGGAGATCTGGAGCTTAGGGCCATGGTTTAGAGATGGCCTTTGGACAGTGGAGTTAACAGTTGGACTAGATGATATTCAAGGTCTTTTCCAACCTAAACAATTCGGTGATTCTATTGTGATATCAAATCATAGAGTCATAGAATCATTAGGGATTGGAAAGAACCTGGAAAGATCATCGAGTCCAATCCCCCCTGCCAGAGCAGGATCACCTAGACCAAGAAGTCCAAGCTCTTGTGAGAGTATTATTTTAGTTAAAAAAAAACTGGAAATAAGGTAGATAAATTCACCAGTTTGTGATCGCTTTTTTTTGAGAACTTTAACCTAAATTTCCCATCAGGAAAATGTTCATGTGTGATTTTTCTTCTCATTCTGTTAGCTCATGGTAACCAGTCCAACCAGGGAAGACGGTCACTTCAGTAATAATTGAGAATTTTTTCCCAAACTAATCCCCCAGTGTCACCAGTGGTTGTAGCATGTGCTGGTTCAGATTATCTGTGTTTGTTATTCCAGTGTTCACCTCACAAATAACAGAATTTAAAAAACCAACCTTATTTTTCTTTTTAAAGTAATAATTGTCCTATCAGGTGATTCCTTTAAACACAACATCCTGGGTTTGAAAGGATCACAGACGTATCAGTGAGACAAACTTGTCTGGGAAAACCGTGTCAATAAGCAAGCATGGAAACTTGTTGAAAAATCTTATTTTTAAAAAATAAATACTAGAGCAATTAATGTACCTGATGCACTGGGACTTAACATCCCTAGTCACATCCTCCATAACTTTGAAGCTACAACTAGTCTAAGTTCACATCAAGTCCATAGAATCATAGAATCATAGAATCATAGAATCATTACGGATTGGAAGGGACCTGAAAGATCATCTAGTCCAATCCCCAATTGGGATTTAATGTCCAGAGACATTAAAATTTTAATTAGGCAAAATTCTGTCCCATGGAAGCTCAACTCTATGTTATCAGAAATTATTAGGGAAGAGCCAAATATTGATAAACTTTAAATACACACTAACCTTTTTCCACACAATACTACAATGGAACTCAGCACAGATCTTTTCCAGAGTAAAACTGAGCAGCACCCACTAGTTCCTAGTTAAAAGTCATTTGAAATTACTCAAATGTAGGATTGATGACATTTGCTCAGTATAAGATTATGAAAACAACAGTTTTCCAACTGCACTAACATTTACACGGCGAGGCTTCAACTGCCACTTGTATTCCTGCTTCCACTCAAGCAGACGTCAAGATCTGATAGATTGGAAGAAGACAGAATCACGGCTGGAAGAGCTGGTAGAAAGTCTGCTGAAGATTCCCATCCAATCCCTGTTGTCTTTGCAGCAGGATCCCAGATGAGTGCAAACTCGAAGCAGCTCAGTGGGATTATTTAGAATAACTCCAAACAAGTGTGGGGCTGTAATCAAGCCCTGATTTATAAAGGGGCAGGAAATTAAGACACTGCTGATGGGCAGTGCTTAGGAAATTGACTAAAACCCTCAAAATCTCTCTTTAGAAATCTAGCCCCACAAGAAGTGGGTGGATGCTACAAGTGACAATAAAACACCAGCCAGAAGGGCCAGCCCACATCAACTGTTTAAATACTGCTGGCCAGACGAACAGCAAGATCATCACAGCAGCAGGACAGAAATATCCTGGCTGCCAATAACCAGGAGTCAACATTCTAGCAAAGTCAGTTCCTCCCTCGCATTCTAAGGCTTGGAGTTGTTTGTGACCCCTGCTGAGATGTGATACACTCCACGTAAATGACAGCTATGTTTCATGTAGTTAGATAGGTTAGTAGCTAAGTAAAGATGCCCTAACCAGCCCACTGCTGCAACAGCCATCGAGGCAGGACATCCAAGTTGTGCGGTTGTCATTTCCACATAGTCAGGGAGATCCTTTTAAGTGACTTCTACAGCCAGCTCAGTTCGCAACCAGTTTCACTTCCACATAATCTGCACCTTCCAGTAGGTCCAGCCTCAACTATCCTATAATACTCTTCTTTCATTTTAACACCTCTCAGCCATTTATGTCCATAGCCATCTTAGAAAGGGAACCCATTTGTCCCTATCTACAAAACGATAAGGACAAAGTAATTTACTCATGGTCTCCAAACCCGTCAGTGACAGAGGCAGCAATAAATGCAGTGGGGGTGCTTCAACTCAATGCTCTTCTGACACTACCAGTCTAGTTTTCCCTATAACCTGCATACAGTTTCGTTACCCAAACTCTAGTTAGTTACCTAGGGTAGTGCTTGGAAAGCATGTTCAGCCCTTCTAAGGAAAGAGACACTAACAAATACGAGATATAATTAGCACTTTCCTGATTCTGCTCACTGTTAACCTGACTGGATAGCACGCAGTTTCTGTCTCCTCATTCCTCTGGTCCTGCCAATCACACAATATTACACCATTTTACTTAAGGAAAACTTCATTTTACTAATGAATGGGTAGAGATCATGGACTTATGCAGTGCTAATAGTACTCCTCCTTTTTTTTTTTCTTCTAAAAGATCCCCGATTTAAGTTGGGTCATCTTGTATTTTAGTCCTTTTCTCTATGGCAAATCGTCACTCTGGGCTCTATGTTCCTCAAATCAGTACAAGAGGGACGTGGACCTGCTGGAGGGAGTCCAGCATAGAGCAATGAGGATGATGAAGGAAGTGGAGCACCTCCCTTATGAGGAGAGACTGAGAGAGCTGGGTCTCTTTAGCTTCGAGAAGAGGAGACTGAGGGGTGACCTCATTAATGTCTATAAATACTTGAAGAGTGGGTGTCAGGAGTATGGAGCCAGGCAGGGGGATTGGACTAGATGATCTTTCGAGGTCTCTTCCAATCCCTAATGATTCTATGGAATAACACCTCTCGGTTAGTTATTTGCGGAGACAAATCTGTGTTTCTGTGCTCTTGTAGGACTCAAGTAGACAAAAACAATTTCAATTAAAGAAAATCAAGCTGAATTTAGTCACTGTCTTAGCTCATGTCAACCAGTTACTGGGTTGACTTGAAATTTCTGAGCCCAAATAACTGAAACAGGAGAACCTTGTGTGAGAGAGCTGAGCCCTGAGCAGACCCTGCTTTATGAACACAAAAATGCCTAGTGTACCCTCATCTTCCTTTCCCCACACCCATCTTCCAGTGTGTGCACACTAAGCCTCACAGCTCCCTGCAGAGCACTCTTTCTAAGGAGGTACCTTGGAAGACTAGGACTTCTTGTGATCTGAATAGACATCTTCCTTTTCTGCACTTACAAAACACTGTAAATGTTGTTACTTGACAGCACAACAGAGACCCTAAGTGATTCTGTTAGCCTCATACTTGAGCTGGTATCACTCTCCTATGGTCAACAGCTACCCTGGCACAGGAGATGCTGCTTACGAGTTGGCTCTATAGTAGCAAGTAGGTTTAAGCCATTAGCCCTCCTACAAGTCCTACAGGAAGGATAGAACATTCATGTCTGTGATTAACAGAAGACAAGTAAAATGTTGGTCAGGTAGGAATTACTGGACTGGAAACTAAGGTGCCAGTGACTATAAAACAGCACTAATAGGAAAAAGAAATACCTTCTGCATGGCATCCCCATACCGAGACTTGCCATGGTGCTCAGTATCAACTGGAGAAATCCGGACTTGGCTCGCACTGGTTGTTTCTGGGGAAGCCTGGCCTGGCCTGCTGTAGGCACGGAATGCCTTGACACAGCGCAGGAGGACAACAGAAAGGTGCAGGGAATGAAACAAAAGGAATGAGCGAGATGCCTAGAACCACGTGTCTGTTCCAGCACATGGGACACCAGAGGCTTTGGGCAAGCTTCGCAACTTGGAAGATTTGGGACAACTTGCCATTGTGTCCTCACAGGGGCTGCGTATCCTCTGTGCTTTCTCCACCATTTTGCTGTGGCAGCTCCACACAGCATCCCCACACCAAGCCAGTAGCCTGAGAGGAAGAATCTGTAGCAGGAGCCCTCGAGGCCCAGCAGAGATGAACTGGCTGCTTACACCTTTCCTGGGATTCTTCTGTCAAAGGCTCCAGCAGGCACTCAGAAATACTCTTACTGCCCTAGAGGCAGGTTCTTAATTTACTTCCTGCCCTGCACCGTGTCTCTCTTGCTTGTGTTTTCCTCTTTATTTTGAGGGTAGGAGACTGCGTTTTTATGGTGGCCATGTTAATCGTATCCCTGGTGGTCACAAAGGACTTTAATAAAAGGGGTGGGTGGCTGGCTTAATTATTTTTTCCATCTGTCCTCGGAGAAGAGTGTTTTAACTAAATGCAGCTCTGGTGGAGCAGAGGGGTTGCGAGGGTAACGTTTTTGCTTCCCTTCCTTTGCCACCCCACCACCCTCCTTCCCCACCCCCCAGTTTATTTCCTGCTGTGGAGACAAGTGACTTAATAAACCCGTATTTATTTGTTAAAGATGTCTCTTTCCAGCACTAACTTCCCTGCTGGGGAGATGAGTGTCTATAAAATATTTCCAAAGGTGCCTCCTTTCAAGGTTTAGTGGCTCCCCTGACGGCACGCAGGCCTGCTGCTTTAAAAGCTGGCGCCTGTTTATTTTTTGACGTGTGTAAGAGCCCGGGTGATGGAGCTACAGGAAAGTTTTGTCCTTCCACGAGGTTTTATTTTGTTTTAACCTGCTTCTACTTTGAGTCTTGGTTCTCTCCAGCACAAGTAACTCTCCCAGCCAGCACTGAGCCTTATTTTGTTTAACAAGGCTCTGGTTTAGCTCAAATTTATACCATGAAAGTTTGCTAAGCAGGATCAAGACCTTCATTTTAAGCAAGTGTGGGGAAGAGTTGCTGAGTCCTAAAGGTCAGCGTTGGACTGGAGGGCGATGGGCCATAGAGCCCAATATCAGAAGAAGGGCCAGCTTAGGCTTTCAAAGTTCCAAGGGAAGTTACAGTTTTACTACACCAGCATCTTTGGAGGAGATTGCAAATAAAATAGGTTCAAGCTGCTCAGCATGGACTTTCTCACCACTGACACGTTGATCCTTTTTTCTAAGAGCAGCCACTTATTTCCATTTTATCTCAAAAGTCACTCTGCCCTATGGCATCATGCAATCTGGATTTAACACCTCGCTGTACTGCACCAGTCCCAAAGCCACATACAGCTACAGGGGAAACCCCACCTCTGGGTCCAGTTCTTCCTTGGCTGAAACCATCATGATTCCTAGATAGGAGCTAAGGATTTTAAACAGGTTCAGAGTTTGGTGTTTACAAGGACAAACTGTTTATGGAGGAAGGGCACAACGTCCTAAGCTTTTCATACTTCCCAAAGGTGATGTCAGTCTAGCTGTTGTAAGGACGTCACGGACCACCACAGTGCCTATTTGGGATGAGAACTCCTGCCCACAGCAGGTTTTAGGCCAAGTTCTGCTTGCTCAGTGCTGCTCTTGGACCTGGCACCACTGCTCAGCCTGGGTATGAGGGTGCATATTTAGGAGTTAACTTGGTGCCTGGACGAGAGGAGCACTCAGGAACCTCCTCAAGCAAAAGAGTTCTCTGTGGTTCTCTGCTTCCCCCAGGTGGAGGTATCTGAGCAAGCAGTGGGCTCTGGCCAGGGCTGGCATTTGCAGAGGGCACCTGGGGCAGTTCTGCAGACACAGGGTTAGTTACACTGCTGGGGGAGTGCCTTGGCAAAGAGGAGAGTAAAACAGTAGGGGTTCACTGAGATTAATCGGGTGGGAGGAGTAGGCACCAAAGGAGAGGAGACAAGAACTGGCAGACACAAGGAAGAAGGAATTCCTAGGTCTGGCAGGATGTAGAATAAGACTGGGGTGACTGAGATATGTGACTGACCACTCCGCTATTCTGGATGAGCTGTTCTTGAGGCTCTGTCTGAAGCCTTCATTGACCAAAACTACTCTGTGCATCCCAGGCTGAGCTCAGTACTCACTCAGTGAACATACTGAACACTTCTGAAAGGGTCTGAAGAGTCTGTGTACCCCACTTAGCTGAAACAAGAGGGAACAGTCTATCTGGGGAAGAGTTAGAGGAGGACACTGAGAAGGCTGGTGAGAAAAGTTGACACATCAGGAGAAAAAGACAGATGTTGACTGTAGATGATTGTCTCTCCTTTCCTTTTGTATTTTTCAAATTGGTTTTGTACTTTAAGGCTGGCTTTAGTGTTTGGGACAGCAAGGTGAGCTCCTGTGTCCTCTCACATTGTAAGACAGGCCAAGGGGATTGCCTTGGGCCACAGGTACTCACCCACATACCAGAAGGAACATTGCTGCTTGGGAGAAGAAATCTTTCCAATGTTTGAAAAGATAAAGAAGTGTTGCTTCTCCACTCAATACAAAGGGAAGCAGAAAGCATGGAGAAAGGGCAGAAGAGGCTTCTGAAGTGTAACTGCTGAGAGGTTGCAGTGGTATGTGCTGGGATGTGCAGAGCACTGAACTGCATGGAGTACATTAGCTTTGTGATGAACAAGGAATGCAGAGAAAATAGAGGAGACTTGGGAAATGGGTCTGACAGCTTGACTGCCTGATCACAGGAGGCCTCTGAACAACGACGAATCGATGCATGATAAGGAATCAAGACAGTGAATGTTGGAAGCAGGTTGTTAGCCAGCAGCAAGTGGCAGCTGTATAGAAATCTGGAGAGGGGTACACGCGATCAAGGTTCAGTCCCATAGAGACAATTAGCTACGTGGATACAAATCAAAAGCAGGTACCTGAAAAGAAATAGTATCTTTCTAGGAAAGAGTGGAAAATTAGGGAGCTATATGAAGACATCTCATGTACTGGGAATGAAATTATTGCATTTCTAGACATATCCAACTTACAGCTGCTGACCAGCTTATCAGTAGAGCTGGGGAGAGATTACCAGGCACATCAGAGGAAAAGTTATTCAGTCCATTTCAGACTGTGGTTTGCCATTCAAGTTTGAAGTCAAGAAAAAATTGCTAAGGCACCCACTGTCCTGCATTCAGACCCAGAATCTGAAATCACCTTGTCTGCAAAATGAACAGACTATTCTGAGAGAACACTTGAAGTCACTGTGTCTACACAGACACCTTAAGGTTTCTGGTTATCATTAAACCTCAAATCTGGGAATTGTCTTACAGAGAACTGTACAATCAGACCCTGGGTCACAAATACACCACTGTAAAACCAGAGGGTTCCGAAACATCCGTGGGTTCAGCATCTCCCCTCAGCTTCAGCATCACCTTCCTCTCTCATCGACTTCAAGGCCAGTCTTGCATGTGTAATACAGCAAAGGCTTCAAGATTTGGCCCATAGCAGTAGTCATAAATTATTTCTTTGTTTGTTTTTGAAGAACCTGATCCTTCATCCACTAATGGCAATAGAGAAATTCTTCTTTGACGTCATTTGGGAGGAACGGGTCCCAAGGCAGTTGTTCTCAGGCATATCAAAGCAACTATTTTGTATTGAAAGTAAATTAAAAGGCAATAGCCTTACATTTGCCAGGAGTGTAAATCTCAGCACCACAAATCACATCTTAATTGTGGATCTACGTTAAATATTTCAAATGAAGCCTGTGACAGTCAGACGAGCTGTCGGATAACTGATCTTCTCGTCAGAAGCAAGATGATTCGATCAAAGGATTACTGAAAATGACTTCGCAGTGGCTGAAGCACAAAGTGATCTGGATTTGAATCTCAGGTATAGACATTGTAATCTGCAGCTTCCCTGTATTTTCTCAGGGCTGCTTTGAGGACAGGATGGTGCCTAAACGAGCTACTCCCTACACTAACCAGAAGGTGACTGGACAATTTACATCTGCATCCTTCACTAAAGGAATGTTGAAGAATCCTTTCTGTTGGTGAGTTTTGCGCTGATGTTATTATGGGGGAAAACAAACTCTTTGAGAAGGGAAAAGGTGAAGCTCTCCTCGATCAAACGCAGCTTCAGAATAATGTCAGGATATTCTGACTAATTCTCACTGCATCACTTGTGTTAATACCCTCTCTAGTTTAGCAGCACTTAACTCCACCTCCCTGTCATTCAATTTCAACAACTACAGGACTTTTCTGACCCTATACATTCAACATGTACTGCTGGCATCCTTATTTGAAGAATGAATAACTCTGTTACTTGCCAGGCCAGTGGGTATTTTGGCTGTCTTGAGTGGTTTACATATTTGATCTGTTGTGGAAATCTTAGTTTGTGTACAGACACACACACACTCTACACACTTATAAGAGAAACGAGTTTCTTTTCTGTTCTCCCGCAAAGTTTCTTTCCAGGGAAGGCAACTATTTCTAGGTTTTTATAAGCTGATGGAACAGGCTTGTCAAATAGTCTTTATGAGAGAAGAAACAGGAAGATGGCTTGGTTGGCAGACAGAGGGTTATTGGGCAATTATGGTTTTTATAGAGCTGTTGTAGGACAAATCACGGGCCTGCTCTTGCCTTTGATGCTACGAGGCAGACGGCCCAATAAAGATCAGAACAAGGGAGGGCAAAGGGGGTCAGGGACAGAGCCTTCCCTTGGGGTCCCGCTTCTGCCTCTTGGCTCAGAAACCAGACCCCTCCTTCCAGATGCATTGCAGCCACTCATCACAAGGCTTCATCATGACCCTCCTGTGCTGTGAAAGCCAGGGAGTGCTTCATACTTTCACCCCATGCAGCTAGAGGCTCGTATGGATGCTGGTCATGGTGCAGCCCTCTGGTGTCCCATCAGAGCCAAGCATATTGTTTGCTCCCATGTCTGTAAAAAGCCAACTATAAACTCCAAAGAAACAGCCTGTGTGAAGAAAAACTAACATGCATAGTCGTGCAATGGGCCAAACTCCCCCTGTATATGTCTGCTTTAATATCTACTTCATTTCTACTGTCTTAACTCATTTCAGCAATTCTATAACTTTCACAGTCAGGAAATATTATCCTTGGAGCAAGTTGTCCCATCACTTGTTATTTCACCTAAATCTGTAGCATGTGATAGTGGTCCCTGCAGAAGATGATCTTGGCTCGGGTAAATCACTGGTATGTTTGTCCATGCCAGTTCTTTCAGACAACATAAAGGGGATCTCTATCTGCGTGTTAGGGATTCATCACACACTCTTACTGGGCGTGCTAGGGAAACTGCATCTCTCTAGGTGGTGCTTCACACAGCCTTCCTGATTCACAGGCATTTCTGCTGGCATTTGGAGACGTTTTCATCAGGCACCTCATTCCCAGTATAGAACAGATACCTTTGAAAGAAGGAAGTGGTTGCACAGTTATGATCATCCTTTCCTCACTGTTCATAGGAGCACATGACATGAACCTGAGGTGCTTCTCTTCTGTTTTATTTTTATTTGAGACACCTTAGTGGCACTAGTAAGGTAGATATCATGTCCTCATAGGTGCTAGGACTGGTGTAGGAGAGCTGTCTCTGAGAATACCCTGCTTTTCTCTTGGGTAGGTGGTGACTGGACTACACGTCAGAGCTCAGAACTGCAAGTGAAGGAGATCCATGTCATAGAATCATAGAATCATTACGGATCGGAAGGGACCTCAAAAGATCATCCAGTCCAATCCCCCTGACACAGCAGGATCACCTAAACCAAGTCACACAGGAACCTGTCCAGTCGGGTCTTGAACATCTCCAGAGAAGGAGACTCCACAACCCCCCNTATTCTACAGCACCACAGCTGTACCTGGGAAATGCTTTGGGCAATGGATCCCTTCGAATGAAGTTGTTTTGCAGAGTTAAATTTTTGACTCAGTTACCCAAGAGACACTTCCTGTACTGACACTTGGAAAGGGTTTCTAAACTTAACCTGTTTTGGTCACTTCTACCACCTTTTTCCTCTCATGAGATGGAAATAACTGTGTGTGAGGAGTCCACTTAGAGCCTCGACTTTCCCTGCAAAGAGTATTGATCTCCTTTCGTCACTTGTGCTATCATAAAAATCTGCTGTGTAGAATAAGCTGGACTTAGCTCTCACTCTGTCAGTCAATTTTCTATTTAGAAATCCTTTTTAACCATCCTCCCTTCCCAAACAGTGGGTTACTCAAACATCAATGGAAAGGGGAGGGAAATGTATTATTTAACGAAGTCTGCTAATATTTGCAGCACTCTTTAACTGTTAAATGCTTGGCCAGTTACAGAGAAAGTAGAACACTCAAGTTATTTTTGGAACACCAGTGAGAGTAGTCAGGGAACACCTGAACGTTCAGTAAACCTATAACTTCTATCAGCTATCAGTCATCGCTAGGCATTTTCGGAGGCATCTGCTGATCCTTTTGGATGAATCCTACAAACAGTTGTCGGTTTGTGACTGTTTCCATGTTGTCACTGTAGTAATAGAAGTCACCTAGCTGATGTTCGTTATTGTTACTCACTACTCAGCTCCAAAAGTTAAGTCTCATTCAGCCTGAGAGCTCTGAATGGCAGCGTGGGAATCTGTCAGATTCAGACCCTTGTGTCAGGGCTCTGCACAGGATACACAAGATCCATGATTACAGGATACAGAGAAAGCAGAGATACTGAACGCCTTCTTTACCTCTGTCTATACTTTTGGGGGCCATCATGATATTAAGCCCTAGACCTCTGTGGCCCCAGAAGAAGTTGGGACAAGAGAGGAGTTTGCCTTGGTTGATGAGGACTGGGTTAGGGATAAGTTGAGCACACTGGATGTACATAAATCCAAGGGCCGGATGGGATGCACCCGTGCGTGCTAAGGGAGACGACAGAAGTCATTGCTAAGCCACTCTTCATCAACTTTTCTAAGTCATGGGGATCAGGAGAGGTGCCTGGGGACTGGAGGACAGCAAATGTCACCCCATTCTTCCAAAAAGTGTCAGAAGGAAGACCCAGGTCAGCCTCACCAACTTACCAGGAAAGGTGATTTATACTTGACACTGTCTCCAGGCACATCAAGGACAAGAGGGTCATTAGGGACAGTCAGCATGGCTTCACAAAGGGAAAGTCATGCTTGACCAACCCGATAGCCTTTTATGAGGACATAACCAGGTGGACAGATGATGGCAGAGTGGTGGATGTGGTCTGTCTTGACTTGAGTAAGGCATTTGACACGGTCTCTCACAGCATCCTCATAGCCAGACTGAGGCAGCGTGGTTTGGATGATCAGGTAGTGGATTGTGAACTGGCTGTGGAACAGAAGGCAGAGAGTAGTGGTCAATGGCACAGAGTGTAGTTGCAGGCCTGTATCTAGTTGAGTCCTCCAAGGGTCAGTACTGGGACTAGTCCTATTCAATCTGTTCATTAATGACTTGGATGAGGGATCAGAGAGCCCTGTCAGCAAGTTTGCTGATAACACAAAGCTGGGAGGAATGGCTGACACTCCAGCAGACTGTGCTGCCATTCAGCAGGACCTGGGCAGGCTGGAGAGCTGGGCAGAGAGAAATTTAATGAACTCTAGAGTCTTGCATCTGGGCAGGAACAATCTGAGGTACTAGTACAGGTTATGGACTGATCTGCTGGAAAGCAGTGTAGGGAAAAGGGACCTGGGGGTCCTGGTGGACAGCAGAATGACCATGAGCCACCAGTGTGCCCTTGTGGCCAAGAAGGCCAACGGCATGCTGGGGTGGATCATAATGGGGGTGATTAGCAGATCAAGAGAGGTTCTCCTCCCTCTCTGCTCTGCCCTGATGAGACTGAGTATTGTGTCCAGTTCTGGGCCCCTCAGTTCCAGAAGGACACAGCACTGCTGGAGATAGTCCAGCCCAGAGCCATGAAGATGATAAAGGGAGTAGAACATCTCCCTGATGAGGAAAGGCTGAGGAAGTTGCATGAGCTTGGAGAAGAGGAGAATGAGGAGTGACCTTATTAATGTTTATAAATATGTGCAGGTTGCAAGTCAAGAGAATGGAGCCAGCCTCTTCTCAATGTCACCTAGTGATAGGACAAGGGGCAATGGGTGTAAGCTGGAACATAGGAAGTTCCACATCAATATGAGAAGGAACTTCTTCCCAGTGAGGATGACAGAGCCCTGGAAGGGGCTGTCCATGGGGCTTGTGTAGTCTGGACATCTGGAGATGTTTTAAACATTTGGAGATGTTTAAAACTCACCTGGATATGTTCCTGTGTGATTTGATCTAGGTGATTCTGCTCTGGTGGGGTGATTTGACTAGGTAATCTTTCAATGTCCCTTCCAATCCCTAATGTTCTGCGCTTTCACACTCCTAATATTCCTAAGTACTTTAAAGCAGAAAAACATTTCATGTATAAGAAAGCAAAGGGCTTGGGCTCAGAAGGTCCTACTCAAGATGGATACTGGAAGTCTGAAAGTCTTGAAGATGGCTAAATGCAGGGCTTAAACCTTTACCTCCTAGAGCTGAGAAATCCAGATGTGGCCACTTGGCTGAGCAGCAAGTCCCTTGCAATCTCAAGAATTCCAAGAACTGTCCCTTGGGCATCTTCCAGTACAGTCATGGGCAAGAGTCAGACAGGAGCACCAAGAACCATGCCTGAGACATCTTCAAGTCTGAAAGAAAGTAAAGCTGCATGCTCCCTGCCCTCCTCTCTGCCTGTGCCCCCAAGTCATGTTTGACTCTGTAATTCACCTACCTTTGGAAATCTGCAAAACGTCACCTGTGACAGCTCTGCTGACAAACAGGGGAGATCAGAGCCTTTCATCTGGGTGATGAACTGCCAGCCTGTCAGAACAGCACCGTATCTGCTCTGCGCTGAGACAGGTCAGAGCTGCCGCAGGGGCTCTGCATTCTAACCTTGGAAGGGTTTGAAGAGGACTTTGAGCTGTACCTGTTCTTAAGGCTCAGGACTACAGGACAGTAAGTGTGTGTGTTCTTGTAAGAGACAGATGCACACCGATAGATGAGAGAGGCACAGCCTTAGTTTATAGAGTGTGGGTTCCTCCATCACCTACCATCATACCTCATTCCTCAAGTGAGGGCCTCCCATGCTGGATGATTAATTGGAGGGTAGGTTCTAGAAGCTGATAGTGAGGTAATTACATGTCAAACTAGGTCTTCTCTTTTGACTTCCCAAGTATGCACCCTAGAGCAGAGCATGATTTCCCCATAGTTGTTACTCAGCATGGTTTGATCCATCTCTATTTCTATATGTGGTAAGGAGGATCATAGAATCATAGAATCATTAGGGTTTGGAAGGGACCTCGAAAGATCAACAGCAGCAGCTTGTGTTCTGCAACCTGGTAGCTGTCACTTTCACTTCATTGGTGGGACACGGTGGTAATAAACCAAACAACTTTTAGGTACAGACCTGGATGAAGGGAAGTAAGGAAATTCTTGGGTTTCTTTCCTCTCTGCTGTGGTGGATCTTGTCCTCAGGGCAGCAACCTGGATGGCCAGGCACTCAGATCCAGACTGGCACAAAATTCTTTCAGTCAAAAAAAGGAAGAAGTTAACATGAATGAATGAGGTCGTTCAGGACGCCTTGAGCGAGCTGCCTCTGAGAGCGAGGATCTCTGGAACATGCACTCGAAAACACTGCTCTCTGTGACACCATTTACATGACAGAGCATCAAAAGCCTCAGCATGTCCTCCTCCAGCTTCACTGGATCTGAGTTTTGAAAAGAACTTTGCTTTCTGAGCGTTTTGCTACCCGCTCACGAAAACGTGTTCTGGATTGGGTTATCTATGTCCTTGTGAGCACTTGGATCTGTCTGCTGAATAACAGCTCATCGCTGGGCATTAAAACACAGGAGCATCAAGCACTCATGCTTGGTTGGAAACAGCTCAGCTACCAGCTGACATGTTCATGACCTTCAGCTCCTGTTAAAAGACACAGCATCTCCCACAATTAAGCGTCTAGGGGGATCTGACAGCCAAATCAAGACATAAAAGCCTAGTTGAGATTACACAGACTAAATGTGGCAGAAAAATCTCAGTAGAGTTAAAAAAGAAGCTTTATGACTCAAACCAAGACAGACTTGGCCATTCCTTAGAGGAAGAAAGTGGGAAGGAAAACAAAAAGCTGAAGGTGTGCTCATAAAAGCTCTCCTTTACTCATTAGCCTCTCTTTGAAAGCATCCACCAAGGGACTTAGAAGGACCAGCTCCACCCCCCCCCTTTCTATCTGAAGTAAACTGAGCCTACGCCTAACCTATGAGTGGCCTGGACAGTCTACTACAAGTTTTCTTGTGCCTAGGCTTAATATCTTCAGTAGAATTAAACCGAAGTGATCAAGAGCACCTCTCTGTCCCCAGATATCCCACAGCCTTGTGTCAGTGCTTTCTTAATCCAGTATCTTGCATCTTCCTTAAGATCACACAATCACAGAATTATTGAGGCTGGAAAAGCCCTCTGAGCACATGCAGCCCACCCAGGACCTACCATCACCACAATCACATAGACCAGGGCACTAAGGGCCACAGCCAGTCTGTCTTCAAACATCTCCAGGGATGGGGATTCCATCACCTCCCTGGGCAGTCCATTGCAGGGTCTGATCACCCTTTCCATGGGAAAGGGCTTCCTAATATCTAACCTAACCCACTCCTGGCAGCTTCAGGCCCTGCGCTCTCATCCCGTCACTGGTTGTCTGGGAGAAGGGCCCAACAAGATGTGAACAAATACTTTTAAACCAGGTTGTTCATTACAAGGGTGACGACTTTGTCCAGCCCTCAACTTCATTTTAATCCTCTCCTTCAGCTGAAGTGCTTTGGTCATCACAACATTAGTTTTTCTCAACATGTAGGAATTTTATTGGATTTCTTTTCTATCTGAACCCCTACAGACCCCTTTCCCTGTGCACATCTTGATTGTAAGGCTGCTTGAAGCAGGGATGGGGATATGAACAGTGGCTTCCATTGAGGTGAAACCTGCTAGGAGAGCATCAGTCATCTGTTTGTGGCTTCCTGAATTCCTGGGTCTGACAAGTGCAAGATCACTTTGTACCTGCCTTGTGTCTTACAAGCTTTCCATTAATTGACAAGCAGCTGAACATGAGCCAGCAGTGTGTCTAGGCAGCCAAGAAGGCCAATGGCATGTTTGCCTGCATTAGAAATAGTGTGGCCAGTAGGACCAAGGAGGTGATTGTTCCTCTGTACCTGCTGTTGGTGAGGCCTCGCCTTGAGTGCAGTTTTCGGCACCTCAGTACAAGAGTGAGGTTGAGGTGCTCGAATGGGTTCAGAGAAGGGCAACTAGACAGGCAAAGGATCTGGAGCACATGTCCTGTGAGGAGTGGCTGAGGGAGCTGGGGCTGTTTAACTCAGAACAGATTGCAGACCTT
Organism: Rhinopomastus cyanomelas; assembly: GCA_013400115.1. Classification (NCBI taxonomy): domain Eukaryota; kingdom Metazoa; phylum Chordata; class Aves; order Bucerotiformes; family Rhinopomastidae; genus Rhinopomastus; species Rhinopomastus cyanomelas. Next base: position 1,163,898 of record VXBP01007531.1, read on the forward strand.
GTTGCTGTCTACAGCTACCTGTAAGGATATTGTGGAGAGAAGGCTGCTGATCTCTTCTCGCGAGTGACTGGTGTCAGAACAAGAGGGAAGGGCCTCAAGCTGCACAGGGAAGTTTAGATTGTATGTTAGGAAAATAATTTTCTCTGAAATGGTTGTCAGGGCTTGGAAAAGGCTGCCCATGGAAGTGGTTGAGTCACCATCCTTGGAGGCGGTCCAAAGCCGCATAGCTGTGGTGAACATGGTTTAGTGGCGGGTCTAATAGTGGATGTAGTAAAGCTGGGTATAGAGTTGGGCTCAATAATCTTAAAAGGTCTTTTCCAGCCTAAATGATTCTATGATTCTGTGCTTTTGCATCTCACAGTGCCCCCATAGCAGACAGGATGCTGGGGTTCGTTTAGTCGTGGTCTAATCTGACTCCACTTGTGCGATTTGACAGTGGCTGCTCAACACTGTCTGTTTCCGGAGAGAAGATCTGCAGGGTTTCCCCGGTGTAAATAGTCTCGATCAGTGAAGTTATGGAACTGTGCCGCATGTAAACGCTTGACAGGAGGACAGTGACTTTGTTCATCTGAAGTGGAATTAGAGGCCTCTCGAGGCAAGTGCCTTAACAAAGAGCTAGTGCTATCTTTGTTCGTTTCTCTCTCCTTAAATTTAAGACACTGAACTGTTAAGATCAATAGCCTCGGGTTAGAATGTTTCTCAACGATACAACAGGATACTCTTCTCTCGGGGAAAGTACCGTGTCTGACTAGTTAGCACCTCCTTGCTGTTGGCGATTTATTTATAATGGCAGCAGCCGGAATTCCCCATCCCAGCTTTCCCTAGTTAGACTCAAGCTGTTTGTTGGGGTTTTTATTGCGCCTGTTTTAATAGTGTTTAATACTTTCTAAACATAGTTTTGCTCGTTCGTAGCACAGCCTCATGCTTCAACACCTCTGTACGTGTTCTCCCTGCTCCCTCAAGTGTACCCCAGGAGTTGGCAAGTAAATTGCAACTCGACGCGTGAATGCTGAGGGGTTAGCTGGACCAGTAGTAAAATGCAAACAAACAGGACACACTAGGATATTTCAGGCGAGTACTGATCACAGGGAGAATCTGCTATGACCAGTGGAAAGCAAACCTCAAACAGAGAAGGGGCAACCTCAGCATTGCTGTTTTGTACCATCACTGAACAACCTCAAGAAGGAAACAACTGCTTAAAATTTCAGGAGCAGAATCCTGGATGCATTTTGAACCCTTCTGTTGCTCTGTTGGCACAATATACTCAGGGCTTGACTGGCAGGAATGGCCTGGGGCAAACTACTGCATGGGAAGGCTTTTTCCTCATCACCTGTTCCTTGAATCTAGCTCACTGAAACTTAAGAGGGGTGGAACATGGGAGGAACACTGGAAAGTAAGAGGAACAGGAGGGTTCTGCACTAATGCTGTGGAGTGAGCCCTGCAAATCACGTTAGTTAAAATGGAAAAGTGTGAAGGTCACTTTCGAGGTCATTACCCAGAATCAAGGGCAAAGAACAGTCTTCCATACTGGTCCCTTCCATTAGCAAATGAACAAAATACCTGCCAACCATCTTTTAAACCTCTCCTTGTTATTTTCCCTTCTAATCACCTAAAATTCAGGTCTTTCATTATTTTGCAGACTTTTTGGGAGATGCTTGAGATCTCCTACCTACAGTGTTTGGGGAACTGAGAGAAAAGCACTGGAACTCCTCAGTTAGGTGCACTTCGTAGAAACCCTATGGATTGGAAGGGANTCTGATTTCCTCTGAACTCCATCCTTCTTACCTCTAGGAGATGCAAATTACACCCCATTAAACTCCCTCTTGCTATGGGGGAAGAATTAAGTGCATAAGGGCAAGTGTGGGAAGGAGAAAGGGAAGGACAGAAGATGTTGCTGCCATGTAAAGTGAGCAGGTTTGGAGTGCAAGTTTTACAAGAAGCACACGCTGTTGTAGGTTACTCACACCCCGCTATAGATGCGCACCACAAGCATGAAGGGACAGCTCATGGCATTGCATTGGAACTGAGCTCACTTAGCTCACTCAAATCGCAGCCAGCTCCTCTGCACCTAGTTTTCCTTCTCCAAGGCTTTTTAACAAGCACCCAGCTGTGCAGTTTGCAAACACCATCCTCACCCACAATTAGCTGCCACTGAACAAGCAGTGCTTGCTCACAAAGCCAACAGATCTGCCTTGCTGCCCTGCCATTGAGGGTTCTGTCACTGCACTCAATTGCTGATGAGAAGACCTAGGAGGAAGACTATTAAGTCAGCTTTCTTTTTCCACAAATAAAAGCATCAGAGAGGGGCTTTCCTATCCTCTTTCTAGCAAGAAAGAAATCCCATTTCACCCTCCTGTTGAGGACTGCCTGCCTGTACCTGCTCCTCCTGCCTCTGCTGGTCTGGTGTGTGTTTGGAATGAAATATTTTCCCTCCAACCCACCCCGAACCTCTTCCCTGGCCTGTCAGACTCTTATCAGCACAGGTTTCTCACTGGGCCATGGTGATTTACTGTCCAAATAGTGCTGTTCTTTGTCAGAGATTGTGATCGAGAAGTCTTACTTTGCAGCCAATAACAATCCCTTCCCTTTCCTCATGCTCTTTTTTACCTTTCTGCAAATATTGTTTTACAAGCCTGTTGCTCACTGTCCATCTGACAGAGCAGCTGTGCCCCAGGGCATCAGTTTCTCACCTCTCAGCCAGAGGGTTGCTGCTTTGATGAGAGCTTGCAACAACTCCACTCAGGGTATCTACCCTGTCTCCCCAGGGCAGGAAAGCTTCCTGCATGGTTCAAAATGGCATTCTGGGCATTGCTGGCCCTCAGCTTGAGCTGCCGCTTCCAGAGCTTCTACAGGAATAAGGTGATGCTTTGGCACTGGTCTCAAGCAAACCGGGTATCTTTCTGCTTCAGTTTCATCAACAGCTTCCCCATTAATTTGGCTGTTTTCTAGAGGATCCTAAAGGATTTTAAAGGATTCCTAAAGTTTAAGCACAAACCCTAACCGTCACCTCTAAACAGAGTCCTGTTTGGAGATGCTGCCATCCCTGTGGCAAGATTCTGATAACAGCCAACATGTGGAGTCTGCTTCAAGCATAACTACAGCAGATCAGACACACTGAGTTGTGATATTTCAAGCACAAGGCAATGGAGATGTCTAGACTGCTCACAATTCTGCTCTAAATGGGCTTTTTTCTTCCCCGTCCCACTCAGTGCTCACGGAGGCACACAAGTGTGTTTCACTATTTATCTTCATCCAGTAAAATGTGCATTTTACCTGATTATTTTCCCCAATGCGTGTCATTATCTCCATGTACACCTGAGCAGGGGTCTGACAGCCTATCATTTTCACATGTTACAACACATTTTAAAGTGTCTATTAAAAGAGCCTGTTCTTAACACCAGCTACATCACCCTTCAACGGGGCTGCATATTAATCATCGTTCACATAAAATGCTGTTTCCTTTCACAGCACAACAAACACAAGAAATAGAAAGGGCAGAGAGGTAAGAAGCATAAATTCTCTGTGCTCCAAGTGCAGTCGTAGCTCGCATGCCATCTCAAGATGAGGTCTTGCCAAATTCCATACATTTTAACCAGAACTAGAGCAATCGACGCTAAGAGCTCCCAGGCCACGGTAGCGCTGCAGTCAGTGATGTGGGTGATGCGATGCACTGGGTGGCTAAACATCCTGCAGCACTCTTTGTACTATAGAGGTGCTAACCCAAACATCCCCTCCAAGATCCAGCTGTAATTACATTCTCTGCTAATGTCTCATTGAATTTAATGACTACATGATTCTTCGCTTTCTGTCCTGAGCTGTTGTGTAACCTTGCTCCATCGCGTCAAACTGCTGCCAATTTCTGCCCCCAAGGTGGTTGCAATTAAGTGGGGGATTAACGCTGCTCTTTGTTTGACCAAAAAACAAGCCTGGGCTCTTGCTGAAGCAGAAACCTGCTCCAACTATTCCATGCGACTACTTTTGGAAAAGCAAACATTGACTTCACAGCTGGGACTGAGAGAGTCAGTGGTAGCTGGGTACTGGGTTTGCTGTTTGACCAAAGGTCCAGAGAGTTGGTGTAATCTGAAGTGGGCTAATACACTGATGCTACACTGTGAAACCTAAACCAGATCAGGCTAATGGCTCCCCATTTGTTTTTCTTTCTAAAGCCAGGAAAGCCCCTACCCCTTACATTGGAAAATTTTGAGGCCTGCAAGATGCTTTCCAGTTGACTTTAGGGAACTTGGGCTTCTGACACTCAGCATATTGCACAAATCTGGGGGTCTGATTTTATTTATGGCTTTGGGATGAGTATATGATTGAAGTGAGACTGAGCCTGACCAACTGTGTATAAACAGAAGCACCAGATGCCAACCAGCTGTGATGCGGGTGAGTGACTCAGTTTCCTGCAATTTGAGGGCAGGAGTGAAGACGCTTTTGATAAAGCACCCTGAAACATCACATCTAACACTGCTCATCCGCACTCTCAGTGAAGCATGGGGAGACCGGTGTCATAAACTCACATTCAAAATGGAGATTTCAACTTTTATCTAAGAGCTGGCGATATCCAAACAGACTAAGAGAAGATTATTCAACAAGACTAGCAGGGATAATGTTTTTGGGTAAGGTGCCCCTGCTCATGATGAAGATTCAGCTTGATTTACACTATAAATGACCAGAAAACACAGCTCTTAATTTGGTATATCCAGCAAGGGCAATTGGATCAATCAGGAAACACCACGAAGCAGGATTAACCTTGACTGATGTATTAACAGTGTCACTGAATGATCATAAAATCATAGAATCATTAGAGATTGGAAGGGACCTCGAAAGATCATCGAGTCCAATCCCCCTGCCACAGCAGGATCACCTAGACCAAGTCATGGAATCAGTCAGGGTTAGAAGGGACCACAGGATCACCCAGTTCCAACTCCCCTACCATGGGCAGGGACACCCCACCCTAGATCAGGCTGGCCAGAGCCCCATCCAGCCTGGCCTTAAAGACCTCCAATGACGGGGCCTCCACCATCTTCCTGGGCAACCCACTCCAGGCCCTCACCACTCTCATGGTGAAGAACTTCCTCCTCACACCCACTCTAAATCTACCCATCTCCAGCTTTGCTCCATTCCTCGAATGATGGGTTCGGAGGTCTGTGAACAACACAGTGCTGTGACCATAAAGGACAGTTGTCATGTTCAACACATGGACTCCTCTGCCCTTTGAGGAAATGGATGCTGGAAGGGAGATGGTGACTGAGTAAGCTGAAGCTTACTGGTGACTGAAGCTGAGTAAGTGAGTAACAGCAAAGGAAACTCCACTGGGCAACTCAGAGATGTCCTAACGTCTACCAGCCTGACCACCCTGTCCACATGCTTATTATGTGGAATTTATAGAAGACTTGAAAGCCAGTTACTTTGACTTCTTGCTTTGAGATTAATTCCTGCCCAGAACAATCGGAGCAGGATGATTTTCACATTGGAGCTTAACATCATAATAAACCCCACCAGTTCCACAAAGACATTAAAAAACCCCTGAGAACTGGACTTTACATTTAAGCACCTGCCACAGCCATGTAAGAAACAAGCTAATGTCACCTGAGATACAAACAACCCCCAAACAACCCACTTCCCCTCCCCAACCCTGCACAGCCATTACAGAGCAGGCACCCTTCAAAAGGGCATGGGAAGAGTATTTCACGTATGAAGAGCTGATTCTTGTTGTTCACGTGGCTTCTCAGCTAAAGCAAGAACTTTGACAGTCAGTGAAGTTTAGTTCCTCCAAGTCAGATTTGGACGTGCTGTGTGTGCCAAGGGTTCGTGTGATCTGCCTGCAAGTGTTCAGTGTCAGTGATGCTGGTTGTGCGATAGTTCTGTTTTCATGGCCCCCATACGCAACATTTCTCACCCTTTCCTGAATCTGAGCAGCGTTTGAGAACAAGACTGTAATTAACAGTGGCATATCTGCTAGCTGCTGGTGGCTGCTATCTTGGCTCAAAGCAGCATCTCTGCTCACACTTGACAGCAGAGGGGAAAGAGAAAAAGAAGGACCCCCATGTGCCCAAATTTGCAAAGCTACGCTCCTTTTTGAAAATTGCATTTTAGCAGCAGTTAGAACTGATCTATTTAGGCTTGATGACTGCTTACTTTTTTCTAGGCTCTTAATTGTTGAACCAGCAGTTCAGCAATTGTGTCTCCTCTGCAGTTTTCACGTTGCTGGTGTCAGAACAGATGTCACTCACCAGCCAAGTGCCCACTGGCACAGGCACTGCAAGTGTCCAAAGTGCCAGCTGCAATTAGGCATTTCTGCAAGAAGCCCCACGGTTTGCACATGGTGAGAGCTCACTGCGTGAGCTGGCCACCCTCAGCAGTGTGCCGACAGACAGAGGCACACAACAGTTGCAGCACGAGGGTTTAAACAACGCATGACTCTCCTGTACCTCTGTCCACTGCTTATGGGGAGCTGAGGAAGGGCTGTTCAATAGGGCGTAGAATGAGAGGATGAGGGGTTATGGTCTGAAGCTGGAAAACAGCAGACTGAGGCTGGACAGGAGGAACAAGTTCTTGAATCTGAGGGTGCAGGATCTGTGGAACAGGCTGCCCAGAGAGGTGGTGGAGGCTCCATCTCCGCAGCCATTCAAGGTCAGGCTGGATGGGGCTCTGGGCAATCTGTTCCAGTTAGAGATGTTACTGCTTGTTGCAAGGGGGCTGGACTAGATGACCTTTGGAGGACCCCTCCAACGCTGTGATTCATCTCTGACCTCAGATTTCTCTGAAATACCTGTCTTTGAGAGTTGACCACCAACCTCTCAAAGTTGACCTTTGAGAGTTGGCTCCTCTCTTCTATCAGCCACATGCAACTTCAGGGGCAGAAGTCTTTAACAAAAAAAAACCAAACCCCTAAAACAACAAAAAACCAGAAAAAACACATTCACACATTCACCCAGCAGAGCAAGTACAGTCAAGAAGAACAGCACACTGGACCCTGATGTCCCTTGCTAATGTCACAGAGCTGGACTAGGTCTTCACGTCCATCACTGCTGCACACTGGTGAACTTGTCGCACTGTGAACTCCAAGCTGGTGAAGGGTTGATGCCCTGTCGGTGTGAACACCCGCTCAGGTGCATTGACCTGGAGTTGCAGAGCCAGCAGCTGAAGTTGTGAGCATTTTCCGTACCAAGGGAGCACACGGGATCTGCAACACTAAACAGGGCTTCCCTGTCACATCTGCTGTAGAACAGCCCAAGAGGCCCTTGCTCTAGTCCCTGGGGTTTCTATGGGACTGGGTTACCACCTCAGCTGGCTTAGCCTACCTGGTTGTGCCATTCAGCTCCCACTCTACTTCACCCTGCACAGACCAAATGTTTTCCTCTTTGCTGCAGAGCAAACAGGTGTAGATTGGGCAAATTTGCTTCCTTCAAGGATGAAGGAGACTGGAGGCTGGAGCAATACAATCCATTATCTGTGTCTTTTTGTATCTCCTTGTCATGAACTTCTAAGAAAAGGAACCGAGAGGATCACTACTGAGAAGAGCACTCTAATTGTAGCCCCTGAGTACTGCATGGAGAAGATTGCCAAGGCAACCAATCATTCCACGGCAAGGGCAGAGGTAGTTGAGTTAAGATGAGGTTGTTACAAGCCCCTGCTGTGCATAATCATATAGTCAGCAACGTTTTTAAAAGGCTCTTGTAAAAAAAAAAGTAGGGCAGAGGGAAAAGGAACGAGATAAATTAATTTCCTCTATTTTTCTCTGCTTGCTCCCTGATTGAGGTACAAGAGCAAATTAACAGCGTGTCCTGCACCTGAGGACACGGGGCTGGCAGGGAAGTGAGCTGCCTCCCTCACAACCCAGCGCATCCCATGGCAGGGAAGGTGAGGGGATAGTTTTGTCTGAAAAACTATGTAGCTTAATTCATTTCAAAACATAAAACCTGTAGACAGAATTCCTCCTTTAATGCAGAAGCTGAAAACTTTGCTGGGTTTGCTAAGAACTGCATTCCTGTGGGATTGTCAGAAGTCAACAAATCATTTTGTGATGAGGATTCACTCACAAAGTGCCAGCTTTGCAGATTAATCCCTAAACATTACGAGGCTGTGCCCACTATATCCTTCCATCAGCAGCAAACTCCTCTAAAGTCCTGAGCTTCCCGCATCCCACTGCTCCCAGCTGAGCTGCTAGATCTGACTGTTCTCAGCCTGCGTCGGTCTCATCCTAACTGAGCTTGGGAATGTACCGAGATCTCCAAGGACGGTGCTTTGCTTTCTGATTCAGTGAAGTTCACCTAAACACAGTGCACTGCTTGGCCCGACCTTTCTTTTACTAAAAGCAGGCTTCAACTCATCCTTAAACTTGAGCCTGTCAACTCTGTTTGCTCTTCTCTACCCAGTCCCCTCAATGAAAACAGATATTCCAGGAACTGAAACCCAAGTTCTTTAGCACAGATGAGATGACCAAAGGTATGAGCAGCTCTCTTACATGATGTTCTAGACCTACAGAGGATGCTTGGATGTCCTGAAGTTCCAGTTCTACTTTAATCATAGAATCACAGGGTTTGGAAAGCACCTCTGAAAGTCATCTAAGTTCTCCTAGAGCAGATCATACTGATGTTTTAAGGCCCACCCCACCCCTGTTCCCCCCCAAAAATAAATTGCCTGTCTTTTTCACTGACATGTTCCAGTCAGGTCTTCTTTCCCCACCCTCAGTGTAATAGAAAATCAAGTCCCTGTTTCACGCTTCCTCTTAAAAAATATTGAATCTTTCCTGTTTTAGACAGCCCCTCCAGCCTGCAGCACCACATCTTTTCCAGAAAGAATTCAGGTGTGGGGCTTGTTTGGTTTTGGTGAGGAGGGATGCTTTTATGTGGAGGCAAACAGCAGCAGCTCAGGGTATTTAGGTCCTGCCCAAGGGCTTTTCACAAAGTTAGCAGCACACACAGCAAGTTACTACTTGACTGCTGTGGCATTGCCCAAGCAGAGAGGGATAAAACTTCACCTGGTGAAGGGATGCAGAGGCAGAGTGGTGCTTTTGAAAGCATGCTGGAGCAGCCTGTGCTCCCTCAGCCAGGAGGTGCCATGGGGGCAGCGGTTTGTCAGTTATCTGCTTACCCCATCTCATCTGGATTTTACATGGCTCTGCCCCCCAGTTGTTTATGTTGAATAGGTAAAAATACTGGGAATCTGATGAGATGCTCTGAAGTAAATTGCTGTTATTTGCTGATTTGTCCACAAAAGCTTCCTGGAGGAGCTCAAGGGTAATTTTAGCTGGGTAAGGGAGGGCTTTGTACATTGGTAAAAATTCTATCCTGCCTGCCGCTCTCATCTCTACCCCAAAATGACTTGTATCCACCTCTTCTCAGCCAGGTGAGTGAGGCCATCTGGGGTGATACGACTAACTCAGCTAGTTACAGCTACTTTGGTTTGTTTCCCTGACATTCAAATTCATCCATGTAAGCTCAGAGCTTGGGAATATCCATTCCTGAGCCCTGATGGCTCTCTCTTCACCCACAGTCGACTGCAGCAAAGTTCCCTTCTGGTATGACCTAGAGGACACAGCTCTGCACCTAACAAGGCTTTCTACCGGAACAGATTGGTATCACAGCTCTGTGCCCACCTTATCTTTCCTCTGACCACAGAAACTGCACAGCAGTCATCCAGGCAGTGCTGCCTGAGCTCCCCTGAAACCAACCCAGAGCCCAGCCAACCAGCCCCAGCAGGCTTTTGCCACCTCTTCTCAATTCACTCTGCCTTACTTCCCTCAGGTTTCGACACAAATCATGTCTGAGTGTGCAGGAGAGGTGAGACCTGTCCTGAATGAAGCTGGAAAAGTCTTGGGTGGTTTCTGAGGTTTTCACACACCCTCCTGTAAGCTTCAGGTGCATACCGATGGCTTGGACTGAGCCTTAGCCCATACCGATGGCTCGGACCAAGAGGACAATCTTAAAGGTCTCTCCCAGTCAGAGATACAGACAAGGCTCTTCTGAACATCTGGTACTATGGCTCCCACTTGGCTCAGAAGTCAGGAGCTCAGTCTCTCCTCTGGAGGCTGAGCACAGCATCCCAGACCAGTGACCAAGGAGTGGGAGACAGAGATCTTTGACAGATCAGCACAATGGATTTCACCGTGAAATGAGAACCTAGTTCCCGTCCCCTAGTCTTGAAACAAAGCAGATGGGGCTGCCGCTTACCAGGCCCAAGATGCTACGAACTTGCCTCTTTCTTCCCATCTGAAACCTGCACATCCAGATGTCTCTCTGGGCAACCTTTATCCCTCCACACGCATTGTAGAAGCAAAAATGTTATTAAACCCCAGGGAGAAACCGGTTCCTGTTCCGAGAGGTTTTGTCCCCCGTTCCCTACCAAGGTCACTGTATCTGCTGTTTGCTGAGCAGGAAATGCATTATTAAAGCATTTCTCCTCCATAAACTGCTTTGCGTCTGACTGCTCCATTGTAAATCCGTAGCCACAAAGTCAGGCCACCTTGGGATAACCCAACATGAAACCTGACCTGATGGAAATGGTTCAAATCTCCCGGCCTGCCCCGCAACCTGTGAGAAGGGCTTTTATTATTTATTCAAAAACCTGTTTAAATCCCCCTTTTTCTGAAACAACCATTTAAAAATATTAAAACACCACAGCTAAGCTGGGAGATTAAACAACTTTAAACCTTATCATAGCAGGTGGGATATTAGTTGCAATAAAATGAGGGGCGACGGCAGGCTGCACCGTAACTGGAGCCCCTTTGACTCAGTAACTAATCACTGAGAAAGCTTTGGGTGAAGGAGGGGGAGAGCGGAGGAGGGAGCAGACCCACGACGTGCCCGTGCTCCTGGCAACCCAAACTGTTTACCATGGTGATGCACAAAGGGAAGAATGCCACGGCGAGGAGCAGACCTCGATCTGTCCCCACAACACTTGCCCTAGATTCAAGGGCTACAGGAGGCTGGAAATTGTGACCTTCAGAGAGTCTGTTTCCCTCGGCCCCGATGCCATTGGGTGATGCTGCAGCTGGACAACACTTATTCCAAAGCTGTCAGAAGAGAGCAGGATAGTGACCTACAGGCCTCCCATCGCACACTGCTCTTTGAAATGTGTCACTGTCAGTACCTCTCTACAAGATCTCCGCTCTTGTACTTACACTTTTTTAAAGGGAGCTACAGTCTTTCTGTGGGTTTTATTAACCCAGAGTCGTAGCTTCATTAATGGAATTTAAAAGCCTCAGGCCCCAAATGCTGGAGGGAGAGGGATGACTTTTTAAAACTATTTTTCCCACTCTCGTGAGAGTAAGATTTGCTAAGAGGCCATTCCTAAGGTTCCAAGGCACCAGATCTCCACTTTTCCAGTCAGGAGTAGCTTACAAGAACAAACCCATTGTCCCACAGCCAAACCAACCTCGACATTCTTTCCCCAGGGCTCCCCCCACACACTGGTATCTGATGGCAAGACACAGGAGGGGCATCAGCAGAACTACAGAAGATATAGGGAGACCCAAGAAGCAGACTTAACTGCACTTAACCCTGAGGTGCAGGCTGAGCAGAAGGATCCGGCTGTGATGAAACAGTGAGAACAGAGGCTCTTGTCAGTGCAGATATTTGACCACCTGAGTGGTGAGAGAATCATTTAATGCCAAGAGAAATGACATTGGTTTGTTGGTTGCAAACGTTAACCTCCTTTTGTCACCAGCACTGAACCTACACCCTTGGCCAGGTTCTGCGGCATCTCCCCACACACTTGTGATGGAGAGGAGGCAATGTAAAAACAGTAAGGGCAGGCAAAGTTCTGAAGGGCTGCATGACTGTCCTGAGCAGCAGCTACGCAGTGCTGCAGCAGGAATTCAGGTGCTGCAGCTATTAGAAGCTTCAGCTAGAAAATTCTAATGTCAGAATCCACTGTGATCTAAACTGGGTGAAAACAAATAAGTCTGGAAGCACAGCTCTTCTCCTGCCTCACTGCTGGTTCTGAAAAAAGCTTTAAAACAAAAGCCACTGGCCCCAGCACCATGTTCAGAGGAGAAGGGAAGTTCTGACAGCAGGGAGGTGGCTGATTGGGGCGGGACAACCTCCATCTGAGCAGCAGTGCTGACAGCTCCGAGTGTGCACAGGTCTGCTTTTAACACAAGCTGCTTCTTACCAAAGGATCGGTGCTTTTCCCCGCATCACAGGTACTCAGCTTCCCAGGCAGGCCGGCGGGCGGTGTGATTTGTATAAACGCAAATCATCAAATAGCCCTTGGCCACTGCTTAAAGTGGGGCAAGTACCTGCCTGAGCCAAGTACTTAAATTCTTAAGGGAGGAAACAAGGGGGGCGAAGTGAATAGAGATCTCAGCGGCTAAAACACAAGTCCCAGGGGGAGGAGAACTCCTGAATGCTGCACCCACCAATGCTGGGGTGAAGGAAGCTCAAACAGTAAACAAGGCGTTTTGATGCCTCCGTGGGTGTCAGGGACTGACATGCTTCGGTAGAGGCTATTGGGGAAACCCCCAAATAGCCTTGTTGGGAGGCTTCCTTTTCCAGGTCCAGGTGGTTCATCCACACTCAGTGTTTCTACACCCAGTTCAACTTCATGCAGGGGATAACCACCACTTCCTGTCCTAGACAGCGTTGTCCCTGTACAACAGCATCTTACAGTGACTGTTTGGGATATAAAATGAGTTTAGAGCCTGATGCTGATATATTCATTGCCTACCTCACCATTGTGATGCCTGCAGAAAGGTATAAGAAAAACCCCTCTGGTGTAGCTAGGTATAAATCAGCCCCCCCGAGATTATCCACTGCTGCTCTATTTGGGTGCAGAAAGTGCCATGAGATCAGCCAGTCCTGAGAATCAGGTGTGTCCCCCCCCCGAGATTATCGCTTCTTCAAGTGCTGACAGCAAACAAGTGCTACACAAATATGCTGCTAGATCCTAATGGCACACAACATCTGAAAATCCTGGGTCCCTGACATGGCGCACAGGATGCCCAGTCCTGCCTCCCACCCATGATACCATCCCATGGCTCTAAGGTCCCTCTATCCCCAGTGAAAACGTCTTTCCCTGTGCGTCTGCTTTAACAGGAGTGAAGCTGATTTTTATCAGACCTCTTCCCTACACAAAGTTTCAGTCTTTTGTCAGTGAAACTCCCTCTGTGTTTGAACGTTTATTAGGGTTTAAATCACAGGATCCCACACAGACACCCGAGCCTGCAGCAGGTTCAACAGCCTGCAGACCCTTTCCTCCACCCCTTGCAAGCACCGAGGTTTGAGGAGGGACGTTGAACCTGCTGCTGCCGCAGCATTGCAGAGGAGGCTCCAGGAGCTCCAGTTCTAGCATCTGAGATCCAGTTGTCCCACCAGCCTTTGTGAGGAGCCCTTCGCTCCAGTGAAGGCGGGGAGCAGGTGCTGGTCCTGGGCTGCTCCAGCCTTGGGCTGCGGCGACACCTCTCGGGAGCTGCCGGAGCTGCTCTGCCTGGACTGGCTCAGACTCCTTCCCCTTCCCTCTGCTCTGGGCTCCAGCTCTGTGCCAACACCCCTGCGACTGCCCACGGTAACTCGGGGTCCAGAAACTTCACTTCTGCTTTACATTCCTTCTATTCAACCTCCACCAAAAAGTCAGGCCTGGGGATTCTCTGGTTTTGCTGCCAGGAGACCTCCCTGCTCTGGCAGGCAACATCAACATCAAGTTTGGAGGAGACAAGATCCTTTCTATACAAGAAATATTGTTGCTTCAGCACTTTTCCTATTGCCTCTTGATCCTAAAGGCCCAGCACCCTATAGATAAAGTCCTGGTCACAAGGATCAATAAGGACACTAACACTGGGGAAGTCCTTAACTATCAATTCAGCCCAAAGACTCCCCAACAAAAAAAAAAAAAAAAAAAAAAAAAAAAAACACACAATCATTAAGGCTGGAAGAGACCTCCAAGCTCATGCAGTCCAACTGTCTACCCAACCCCACCCTGCTTACTAAACCCTGTTCCCCAGAACCACAACTACTTGTTGTTTGAACCCCTTCAGGGATGGCAACTCCCCACCTCCTTGGGCAGCCCATTCCAAACCCATACCACTCTGTCAGGGAAGTGGTTTCCCCTGATGTCCAGCCTAACCCTCCCCTGGCACAACTTGAGGCCATGTCCTCTTGTTCTATTGCTGGTGACTTAGGAGAAGAGACCTCTCCACTCCCTCCATTCAGGCAGCTGTAAAAAGCAATAAAGTCTCCCCTCAGCCTCTTTTACTCCAGACAGAACCTGCACAAGTCAGAGTAGCAAGGAAGAGCATGAAGTGTCCTTATCCTAGTCCTAGCAATGTCTTGGCCTTCACTTAGTAACGCAAACACCTTCCATAGCCCCAGTCAGACGCCAGTGCAACTCCAGTTCTCTAAGCCAGCAGGTAGAGTAGACTAGCGACTCCACAGATCAGCAGCCTCATGGCCCCAGCTGGCTCTGGTGGGAACCTCTATGTTTGCACACCAGCACAGACCCAAGGATGCACCTGCACCCTGCAAAACTCCCTCTGTGACCAAGACCCAGATTCTTTCAGAGGCTTCAGCCCACCAACTGAAGGGGAAACGATAGTGGCAGAAGGAAACCCCAGTGAGTTCCCCATGCAGAACCCCTTCCTGTCAGCTCAGGCAAACCCACCCACAGCTCCTCAGCAACATATTTCACCCAGAAATGGTTCTTGCCACTCTTCAGAAACAAACGCATAGTGGTGCATAGACTTCAGACACCAAAAGCAGAGTAAAGCTCCTTAATCCAAGCTGCAGGGGCATCCCAAGGTGTTTTAGGAACTAGGACACAGACTGTTGGGTGCTGCAGAGCGAATGGTGCAGGAACAGCAGCTACGGGACTGTGTCCTGCCCTAACCTTCCCCCTCAGAATGAGTGTCAGGGCTGTGACTGCAAGAGTGTTCCTCAACGCTGCTTTTTCAGCCTCAGCCCATCTCTAGGAGGGCTTCTTCCCCCCTCCTTAACAGGATGGCAGCGATGATTTAACAGCAGAACAGCATCAGGGTTTCTGTGAGGCCTCTTTGCAGCTCCACAGGCTTTTGACACATTCCTGAGGAAGCACAAGGCCTCATCTAGTGAATGATTCAGATAAATATCAGCCTGGCAGCTAAAGATGGAGCAAGAGATGAATATAGAACTGGCTCGAGCTTTCTGGAACCTCTCTGTAGTCTTCAGCCTCCTCCCCTGGTTCCCATCTTCTTTGGAAAATAAACAGCCCTGATTGTTGTGCACTTGAGATTATGAAAACATCAAGTCCATTAGTATTTGGCAAAGCGCTCTCTCATTTCCTTCTGATGTAATAATTGAGAGCGAGGGAGCGGAGACTGCAAAGATAGCACAAGGCACAAGCTAATGACCTTCTCGCATGTATGTGAGGGCTCTCGTGCGGGAGCCTTTTCCAAGCCCCATCTCGCCTCCACTCATGCTGCTTCAGCCTCAACGAGCCTTTTATGATCTGATCTGCTGGCCCTTGGCCGGCCCTCAGAGGCAGCTAAGTGGCAGGTGTGGGGGGCTCAGAGACACAAAGCTAATGGAGCTAGCGCTGGCCCACAGGCCTCCACAGGCCACCGTCACCCAGCTCTTGTTGCCTGCTTTGGTTTCTGTGATGCAAAGTTAACAGGGGAACTGTGTCCCACTTCCATTTTTGGGAGACCTGATAAGATCGAGATGTGGGTGGAAATGACTAAGTGTAGAAAGGGATCAACTTTTCAAAGAAAATTGACTGAGGTCAGTGGTAGCCACTCTGTAAAATCTCAGGCTGGCCACCCACTTGTTTGGTTACCAAAGTTGTTTTAGTTTTGGCACCTAGAGCCAGATTCACGTGGCTCAGATCCACAGAAGGGAGTAGTGTTCCTTCCTAGAGGCTTCACTTCAGTCTTTTGAGCTGCTTCTAGAAGCCTCCAGCTATCCCCACTGGCCTAACTGGAACTCAAGTCAAAAGGTGCCATCTCATCAAAAAAGAGAATCCTAATTGACAGCTCAGGTTTGGGGAAAATAAAGATCAGCCCTAGCCAGATGGTCTCATTTGGGTGCCCCGTGTCAAGTTATTAGACATCCTGAGATAAAAGCTGATCATGTAGCTGCTTCTTCCCCTCCACCCTGAATCCTACAAACAGCTGAAGCCCAAACCTTCCCTATTCCGGGTGTCCCTGATCCCACTGGACCCAGTGCAGTCAACACCCTGGAAAGAGGAGCTGTGTGGCATCACAAGCAGATGTTGGCAAGGTCCTCTCTGGTGCAGGTGCGAGGTCCTGTCAGGACTCATGGTAGCACCAGAAGATAGGAGCCCTTCCCCCAGAACACCTCACCCACTGGCAGCAACATTTTCGTAGGAGCAAGAGGCAAGTTCAGTTGATGTCTCAGTAGGGTTTGATGTCTTCTATGTCTCAGCAGGGTTTGGGCTGTTTCTGTTTTGCCACCCAGGCTTACATGTCCCTGGGCAAACCACATCCAGGTGGTGGGGGCAGCAGTTTTACCCTCTCCTCACCTCCATTTCCTGAAGAGAGCTGACAAATGGGTTATGGGATCGATCTGCCCCAGGAGACAGGACCCCCAGCCAATCCCAGGGCTATGCCCTTCCTCATCAGTCTGATGTACCCTGGCATTTCCTCGTGAAAGATCCCAGATCACACAGAAGTAGACTTTTCCAGTCCTAGCTGCAAGGATGGTCACTTCCTTCTTCCCTGCTCGTGTTCTCCCCATGTTTTCTGTGCACGGGCTCACAGCTCCTGCTCCTTTCTGCCACATTGGTAGATCTGTTGGTCACAGATACCAGGGCCTGGAGGGCTGCCCTGACCAAGGTGACTCCATTGAGAGGTCAAGGTGATTACATTCTCCTTCAGGCCCGATATTTCACCCAAAAGCCATTCTGGCCACCCCCTAACAAAACCAGCCACAATTGCCCCACTCTCTGGCTCTTGCCCAAGGTAGCAGTGCACAGATCAAGTGATGAATTTGAGACACAAAAAGGGACTAGAAGCCCAACTGGAACTTCACAGAAAGGCTACCAAAGGTGGGCACTAGCAGCACAGTGCCCATTTAGGATGGCTTTTAGGACCCTGCTCATGCAAGGCCCACAAGCCACAGAGCCTTCAGTCTGACAGACTCACAGCTGTTTAAGAGACAGAAGAGAACTTGCACAAAGTGGCACCTTCTCACATGGACTTGGCCGGGAGAGCCGCTGGCTGTGGGGATGATGGTTGCACCAGTGTGACAGAGGAAGCCTTGGTCCTGCTCAGAGACCACTTAGGACTCAAACAACATGGAAACGCTGAGGGAAAGCAATGTGGAGAGCAGAACAGCAAGTGACCTCCCTAAGTCCAGAAGATTCAGAATCAAAGATCAGTTCTATAAGCCCAAACAAATTCACAGATTGCCTTTCAGACA
Organism: Rhinopomastus cyanomelas; assembly: GCA_013400115.1. Lineage (NCBI taxonomy): Eukaryota > Metazoa > Chordata > Aves > Bucerotiformes > Rhinopomastidae > Rhinopomastus > Rhinopomastus cyanomelas. The sequence continues at coordinate 1,181,255 of VXBP01007531.1, forward strand.
CTGTTCTACACCAGAAAAAGCTGTAGACTCTGAAACAGACAGCAACAGGCCAAACCAAACCAACCTCCTCAGCAGGAGACAAGAGGCTCTTCAGAGCCTGGTGTTTTGGTACCATCCCTGTGCAGCTCCCAGAGAGAAAACAAACCTGTTCCAGCTTTGTCTCGCCCAGTCCTTCCACATAAAAGGCCAAAACTCAACCCAACCACCACAGCGACCAGCAGAAAAAACACCAACACAGGCACAGAAGCTCTGTCAGCTCAGGAAAATCCTACCTTGCAGGTTGCCACGGCTGGAAGCCAGTTGCAGAGGTCAGCGACAGCTCCTTGGATAGGGTCTGCTTGGAGACCCCCAACAGATATTGAAAACAACAAACCCAACTCCAAGGAGCAGGGCAGCTTTAAAGAACAGAGCAACAAAGAGCTCCAGGTCATGTGGCTCAAGAGCCAAACTACCAGACCCCCTGAAGCTCCCTAGTTACAGCTGCGGGCTAGCTGGGGTTGCTCAGACCGGTGCTGACTCAGGACAACAGAGCCAGGTGAATGCGGTCCAGGCCTCCAAGGAAAGAATTGAAAAGGGCTGAGCCTCGCCTGGGTGGGGATGTTTGACCATTATGCCAGAGCTGCACCTTGCCCCCAGTACTGGTCTTGCTGGGGAGTCCCACTGGGTGCTGTTCCTGCACCAGCAGGCAGCTGGGATGGTCCCAGTTGTTGCTGGGAAGGAGATGATTCCCAAAGGTGTCATCACCTCATCCAAATGTGTTGCATCTCTGCCCACTGCTTCCACCCCTCTGAAGGTGATGGGGCAATGGGTCTTCTGCAGCTGCCTGCTAGAGGTGCTGGAAGGTTCAGGGCACAGCTGCGGTCACTCTGCCCCAGCACTCTGGCTTCTGATTGCTGGAAGGGAAACAGCCTCTGCTGCAGCCATTCCCAGCTGCTTGCGCCTCACCTCAGTTTTGGTGGATAAACTCTCCCAGTGTGGCAGGCGCTGCTCTGAAACGCCCCAGCTTCCTCGGCTGAGGCTGCTTCACTAGGATTTTCTTCTGTAACAGAGTTTTGAGTAATGGGAAGACTTTGATCTCAGAGGTCTTTTCCAACCTGGGCAATTCTGTGCCTTCTAAGAGCAGCAAAAAGCCCTTCGTGCTTTCCTGTATAAAAGTGAACCCCCTGAAGGCTGGCACAATGACACTTGCAACATCCTGCGGCCAACACAGGACTCGAACGTTTCCCTCACTGCAAGTCCCCAGGCAGATTACAGAAGGAAGAAAGTTTGTTCCCACTCTCAGACCGACAGACACAGCCTGGACTGGCACTGGCTTCCCAGAGGCTCAGCTGTGCCTGAGCGTCTTTAACACTGGGTTAGACAGAAGAGACTGAACCTCATCCTGGCTGTTTCTGTCGTGCTTTACCATACTGTGATTGGTCCCTGGAAGGAGAACCCACCTCGGTCTTCACAGGGCAGCTGAAAGGAGTGGGATGTGGCTCTGTGATTGATTTTTCAAGTCTGGAGTTTGCTGGGCTGGCAGATGTTTCCTGCTGAGGGTTCTGCAACCCAAAGCAAACAGGGCCACGCAGGGACTGGAGCATCCTAGAGCTGAAGAGAAGTGCCATTTCTCACAGTGGGGTCAGTAGCTTGGAGGTGTTGGGCAGCTGATTTCTCTAGCTCTCAGCTGGGTTTATGGGTTCAGACACCAATGCAGACAAGAGGTTTGAGGGCAACTCTTTCTCCTCAGCACTAGGTCCTTTTCAGGCCCTGCCTGTCTGCCACAGCCAGCTGTGCTGAGCTTCCCTCAACATTTAAGCTCTTGCTTTGGTCAGGGTTGGTTCTGAGCTGTAGATGAACCTCTTGGTTCATGCTTGACTGAGAAGACTGTCCTGTACCCAGCTAGAGGGAATCTCACGACTTTGATGGCAGTCCCTTGCTATGACGTGGTTGTTCCTACACAAGCAGCTCTGTCCCCACCACTCACTAGCCGTACAGACTCTCCTCAGCCCTAACGAAACCAGTTTGTCTGGCACAGAGCCTGTGTTTGGGGCTTGGCTTTGACATGTTGTAGCCTCACACATTGCTGGGAAGGTGTTGGAAAGGCACCACAGCCTCTCTGCGAGAGGGGCTCTTTAAACTTTCCACTGATTAGGGGCCTTTTAGCACTCAGCTGCCTTTTCCTAATGGATTTTTCCCTTTCATTGAGGACTGAGTCTTTTTCTGGCAGGAGCTGCCAAAGTAAACAGAGGTGGATGGCTGCTGTGGAAAAGCAGGGGAGAGAAGAGAAGGGCAGCGAGTCAGCTCCGGTCCCAGTCTGTCCAGACAAGATCTGTCTATATGTTGCTCTGTGTAGAGGGCTAAGGGCTGCCAGGGTGACCATCTCTGGGAAAGGGAAACAGCAAACTCTTCTCTTGGACCACAGTGGCCTGGCTGGAGCCTTTAGGGAGAGCAGGCTGTGAGCCTGGCATTCATCACCCCTCTCTGGGTTTGTTTCCAAAGTCTTGGAGTCAGAGGAGGTGTTTGGGTAACTCAGACCTTGCACAGTTCAACCGTATCAGTCCCCCAACTGCTCCGCAGTAGATAATTGAAAATTGAGACAGTTTGTTGTGTGGGACCGTGTGAGGCACCATCCCAAACACAACTCACTTCCTCTGAGCTGCTCCCCTCAGTGAAGCCCCACGACTCTCCCTGGATAGGTTCAGAAGTTGGCCCAGGCCAATAAGACAAACTCACACTGCGGCTCCATCCCAGCTGGGTCAGTGCTGTGTGGACAGGAGAGATGTTCTGTGATCCTCCACCAGCCAGAGCATCATCCATGGGCAGAGTCCTTGGGATCCTAACAACTAGACCTGATCAGGGTCATCTCAAATGCCTGAGACTACCTCAGGTCTCTCCTCTGCAGTGTCCAGGGCCCGGGACCCATGTGAGCTGGTCCACGCAGGGATGGCTTCCAGATGGACACTTAACCAGCGCTGGCCCACAGGCACGGTTCACACTGCACTGATGGGGTGTTAACGATGCTGAAATTTCAGCCAAGCTTCTCGGCCTTGCTGGGCTGGGACTGGGGAGAGAAGATCGCTAATGAAAACCTGATGGGAGGCAGCCAGGGTTACCTGTGGTGCAGCCAGAGCAGGGGTCAGCACACTTGAGGGCCGTTACCACCCCAAGGAAGCAGCAGTGACTTTGAGATCTTTTGGATGTTAGCTAGTTTAGCTCTGAAGTTTGGCTCCTCGTTTCAGGCTGCTCTACCACTGGACCTTTGGTTTGAAGAGTCCCCGTGTCACCCTGAACTCCTTCTGATGTTTCACTGCTGGTTGCTCAGGGATCTGGGAACTTTCAGTGAGACTTTGCAGGTAGTTCCCATTAATCTGAATAACTTGGTATTGCCCTGCTTTATGGACTGAGGTTTGAGATGAGTCTCTGCAGTCTCCTGCCCCGGGTTCTGTCACCTGCCAGAGACAGACAACTGTTAGGGTTGCTATGCAGGCAGGGGGTGATGGAGCCATCAGTTTGCCTGGTGTCACCCACAGGTCTTTGGCAGCTCCACTCAGCCCTTTCAGAGTGTCTCCCCTACTTAGTAATTGAACCCGGATCTGCTCCTTGTAACCGCCGGCTAATAACTGGCACGCACTGGCTGGGCGGCTGAACTTTGGCCAGTGGTTGTGCAGAGCAGCGGTTCCACTCCCTAATTGCTTGGCCTCAGGCAAGCTGGGATTAGACATTAAAACTTGGTGCCCCCATCTCCACCGGCACCACGAGCCGCTCTCTGCCCACCTTGCAGCTGTTGCGGTGGAACTGGCTGTGAACCCGAGACCACACAACCCCCCCCTTCCAGCGCTGTCTGCTGACCAGGAGGGCTGGAGTGGGCAGAGGCCTGACTTGGCGGGGGAAGGAATGGTAGAGTATGGCCAGGGCCTCTGTGCAGGGCTGTGGAGAACAAGGAGCTACTTGGCTGCTGGGGGTGTCTGTGCCTGGCTACTGGGTTCAGCAGAGGGACCCAGACCTTGTGCCCGGCTCCCGGTCTATGTGGGCACAGTGGGTGATGCTGCTTTCACTGGGGGTGGGACTAGATGATCTGCAGAGGTCCCTTCCAGCCCTATCGGCCTGTGACTCTATGGGTGCTGTGAAGGGTTTGCAGGTTCCCCAGTCAGTCCAAACCAAATCATCAAATTTTCTGCCTGTATAAAAGAAGAAAATGCCCCATTTCTGAGTTTCCCTGAGCTCTGGGATTTGGCCATCAGGTTTCCTCTGCAGTGACACAGGGCAGAAACTCCTCTCCTGTGTTTGTAAGCAGAAGGGAGTCTAGGCTCTCAGGTTAGACCCTGGTTCTTACACCATGGTGTTTAGAATGAACCTAAAACAACAAGGGCCAAAGGTGACAGCAAATTGTGGTGGAGGATCCTACAACTGAGAACCCTGCAAAAGTAACGGAGGTCACTAAGTCCCACTCCCTGGTCAAGAATCCATGGACTACAACAACGGGGTTGCATTGGCTCCACGAACAGGATCTGCAGCAGTCAAGCTCTTGCCTTGGTAACCTAACAAAACCCAGATAGTGGGGGAAGGTGAGGTCTGGTTTCCACAGGCGGTTCCTGGGATCCTCATCCCCACACACAGGGCGTCTCGGGTTAGCTGTTGGAACATTTTCGTCCACCTTCTTCCTTTTCTAAGTCACCTTTCAGCCTCGCTGCCATCTCTCCCTCTATGATCTTCTGTCTCGGGCGCAGATGCAGCTGTGGCAACAGCACCCTGCTGTCACTGGGGTGTCAGGGGAAGGGTGGGGCTCTGATACAGCAGCGACACTTCACTGGTGATGCAGCCTCAAATCCCAAACCCGGGTCAGCAACAGGGCGCACGAAGGGAAGGGCACCTGGGTCTGTTGGGGATCTCCAGTCCACACTGCCACAGCACAGGGGAGTCATTCCCTGAGATCTGCAGGGGACTGCAGTGCCAGGGGAGGGCTGTGGAATTCCGCTCAGACTCCTGAGGTTTATGGCTAAAGTCACCCTGGCACCAGCCCTGGTGCTGCTATCACCCCACACGGGTTCTTCTCTCTCTCCTGCCCGGTGATGGTCCAGCTGTGCCCCAGCGTGTACTGATCCAGCCATGCTCATGTCCCTGGGAATGATCCAACTGTGCCCTAGCTGTCCCCAGTGCCAATCCAGCTGTGTCCCAGTACCTATCCGGCCGTGCCCATGTCCCTGGGAAAATGACGCAGCTGTTCACACACCCAGCGGTGCCCCAGTGAGGCTTCCTAGTGCCGATCCGGCTGTGCCCAGCTCGCTCATTCGCCGTCGCAGGGCGGCCCCTGGCGGCCGGGCGGGGTCACTCCATGCCAGCAGCGAGGACTCTGCTCCGGGTTCCCGGTCCCACCAGGAGCCACCGGGGCGAACCCAGGGCAGGCGGCAGCACAGAAACCAGTTCAATTTTTCCAGATAAAATCTTTAATTCTCGCTTCTCCCCGGCAGCTCCACCCGAAGCCCTGGCCCTCCCGAGAAGAAAACTCAGCAGCAGCAGGTTCAGTAATTCAATAATTTATTCATCTAAAAAAGTGTGTAAAAGTATATAGCTCTCATCCACAAGGTAAATATGAATGACATTTAAAATGGAGGTCTTTATTATTATTGGTTCTTTTTATCAAAGTCTTTCCTTTAATTTTTGTTGGTTTTTTAGTGTAATTGTACCAGCGCCAGAACTGCAGCTTCAAATGAACTTCACATCGGTTGTTGTTTCTCTTTCAAATTGTCAGCTATATAGAAAAGAAGCTCACTGCAAAATGCTCAGAGAGGAAAAAAGAACAACAACAAAATAATTCTAAAAACAAAAATAAAAAAGTCCAAACAAAAAATTTAGAACAAAAAAATTTTGAAAATAAAACAAAATTCAAACAAAAACATACAGAAAAAATGTAAAAAGGAATTAAAATAAAAATAAATGCAAGCAAAAAAAGAAAAATTCAAACAAAAAATCAAACAAAAAATTCAAGCAAAAATATTCAAACAAAAATGCAAACTAAAGAATGTATTTTGTTTCTAAAATAAGAAAGTCAAAGAAATGCAAAAAAAATTAAAAAGTAATTAAAAGGCAAAAAATGCAAACAAAAATGCAAACTAATAAAAATTCAAAGAAAAAAATTTGAATAAAAATTCAAAGAAAAATTCTAACAAAATTCAAAATTAAAAAAATCAAAGCAAAAATATTCAAACAAAAAACAAATCAAGCAAATGAAAATGAAGCAAAAAAATTTAAACAAAAATTCAAATAAAAAAGTCAAACAAAAAATAAAATTAAAAAAACCCCAAACAACACAAGACAAAGCTCTAAGAAAACCAAAACCCAAAAGAAGTTCAGGTCTCCCTGGAAATGTACAGCGGTTACACTTAGAAAGGCTCTGAAGATACATACAAGCTCATGCTGGACATTCCCACCCGCCCTCTCCCCTAGCTCAAACAGCTGGAACAAGAAGAATTCTCAGAAGAATCGTAAGAATCAGCCTGACTGAAGCAGGAATTTCCAAAGTCAGAAATAAAAACCAAAACCCCTCAAACCAAAAAGCCACCCCCCGCCCTGCCCCAAACCAAATTCCAACCCCATCACTGTCTTCCANTTTCTTTAAAATCTATTGCCATTCATTTCTTTTGCACAAAACCGTATAAATATGTCACCAGCTTCTCTTAACTTAAAAAATTAAATAAAAAGTCACCAGATGAAATCTCCTTGCTGCCCCCTCTTTTTTTCATTATTTTTATTCTTTTTATTTTTTTCATTATTT